>CM043324.1:38680610-39128146 GCA_023736055.1 Quercus glauca | reverse complement strand
CTTGTTAGATTCAACCAAAGCCTTGACATTCTCTAAAACGGCATTGTGAGATTCATACAAAGCCTTGACATCCTCTAAAACTTTGTTCACCATTTGTTGTACTTCTTTCTAAAGTTCTATTCGGTCACATTAATCCGTCTCAAGATTGACGGCTCTGATACCACTTATTAGGAACCCAATGGTTCCTAATGGGGATGAGTAAGAATTATAGGGAAATTGACTTAATTCGAGATAATCACCCTCCATAGAGAAAGAAAGAGATTAAGAGAGAGAGAGAGAGAGAGAGAGATGTATTAATGCACTAAGCAATTGGTTTATTCTTCAATGATCGAAATGTGATTACAAGTAAGTATTTATAGAACCATAAAACTATTCTATTGGCTCACATGGTTTTATCCTAATGATCTTATTATTTCCCATGTGTATTAATAATTTCAACATGTGTTAAATGTGATTAACATGCTTGAAATTGTAACTAACTAACCAACTAACTACCTAAATGCAACATTACAACAATTATTATCTATATACCTATAGGAGTTCCTAACATATAATCAAAGTTGATTATCACATAGGCGCAAGATCAATTAAAACAAATTAGAATTCCCAAGTGTAAATCAATCACATTTATCACCACAAGTATATATTTAAGAATTCATTAACAAAGTGAAAAGCTTTTCAAGAATTTCTTCATAGCCACTTAAAAGGGTAACCTACCTCAAGAGAAAATGTACTATAATAAAAAGTTGTTATAAAGTCTACTTACAAAACATTTGTATCTAGACTATGTAACCAATAAAATTACTTGTACTATATTGGGGTTAGCAATTAAAAAGAAAGAATAGCTGGGAATTTGTATGTAAAGCTATAAAAGTTAAAGTTTTTTTATTTGGGTGAAACCACTTAAGCAACTAAAGATTTCTTGTTATACACACACACACAAGATTGACTAGGCTATGCAATTATTAACCCAAGCCATGTCAAAATTCATTTTTTGGAGAAGGGCCCAACAAATTCTCATAGCCCATATTATAAAAAATTGAGAAATTATGCCCCCCAACCAACATTGTGCATCTACCCCTGAAGTTAGCATATACCCACGATACAAGGTGATAATTTTTATGGTTTCAAACTATCAATTGAATTTAGGTTCTTAAATATGATTTATTGATATAGGATCGAGGACAACAATTTTTTTTTTTTTTGTTTCTTTTTTTGGCACATAAGAGCAATAGCATTTTTTGGGGGGGGGGGGGGGGGGGGGGTGTGTAAAACCTCCCATGTGGCTATTTTACACTCTATGTGGCCCAAAACATGTAACACCCAGAGTTGTATATCTTAAAAATTATACAACCCTGTTACAGTAAGTTGCTAGATTTACAACCTACTATTCACCCAGTTGTAAACTTAAAATCAATTATTTTATTCACTCATCTCTCTCTCTCTCTCTCTCTCTTCCCTTCCATGTTTCTTCTCTCTCTCCCCAAATCACCACTACCCTTACTATTGCCCTTTCTTTCAAGTAGATAGCAGCATGTTTGCCGTTGCAAGTTACTTTAGTTTCGATTTGTTGCGATTTGGGTTTAAAGTTGTGGCTTTTAATAGATGTTAAATTGTGATTGTGGGTTTGAATTAATAGTGGTCTAGCTTGATTTCGATGGTGCTAGGTTATTTTCTATGGTTGGGGCTTGCTTGAATCGGTGGTAAGTTGGTTTGAATCAGTGGTAAGTTGGTTTGATTCCAGTGGTGATGGGTTAGTTTTGGTGGTTGGGGCTTATTTGAATTGGTGTGGGTTGGGTTGTTTCGGTGGTGCTATGTTGTTTCGATGGCTGGGCTTCTTTGAATCAATGTAGGTTGGTTGTTTCGGTGGCTAAAGCTTGTTTGAATCGGTGTGGGTTGGGTTGTTTCAGTGGTGCTTAGGTTTTGGTTTCGGTGGCTGGTGGCTGGGGCTTGCGTTTGAATCAATGGTGCTGGATAGAGAAAAGGGACAGAAAGGTAGAGAGAAAGAGGAGAGATTTATAATATTTTATGGTGTAGTAATATTATTTTATTATGTTGTATGGAAAAATATAATTGGGATGTTGGGTGTATTAGAGCATCTCCGGCAAATTCATTAAATTTTTGTACTGTTTGGAGAATGAACAATGACTTTTACCTTTATTCATCCACTTTTTCAAATACACTTTCTAACAGATTCTCTATCTCATTTAAATATTATTACTTCAGTCATTATTTATTCTTTTTTTAATAACTAAACATCTTTCAATATTTTTTTATTCAACACCTTACTATTATAATAGAAAAAAATATTTGAAGAATGAACAGTAGCTCATCAGATTTGATGAGCTACTGTTCAGGAGCCAAAAAAAATTTTAAAGTTTAGAGAATCTATTAGAGACCATTTTTTTGGTCTCATTCTATATTATAGAGAATATTTTGTTTTTAGCTATACCATTGGAGATGCCCTTATAAAGTGGGATAGTATAATAGATAAAGTAACTTTTTAGATTGTAAATAGCAACTTTTAAACAACCCCGGATGCGAATGCTAAAGGGAAAGCACTTGGATCTACTTTGTATCATGTTGAAAATCATGCCTCTAAAGGCATTTAAATGTAGAGTAAAATAAACTTATTTTTTTGGCCCTAGATCCACCTTATAAAATGTCATTTCAATTAGATTTGCGCAACTCTATTTGATTTAAGCCATTTTTCTCAAGATCTTGGAACCAAAACTTAGGCCAAAATTTAGGAATTGAGCCCATTTTTCAAACAATATAATTAGTAGGCACGGTTTCAAAACTATATTTTTTACTAACATGTCAAGTCTAAGAGACTTGATTTTGAGCTATAAATCAAGTCTTTGAGGGTTGGTTTTCATGTTCTGATCAGGTCTGAGGTGGCACTTTGTCTACCTGGAAATCGAGTTTTAGAAACTCGATTTATATATCGATGCCCAAAGACTCGATTTGTTATTTAAATCATTCAGACTGAAAAGATGAAATTTCAGCAAGTGTTGGAGTACAAACACAAACATAGATCAGCTAGTACAAAACATCCAACCAAATCCACCCCCAACAACCACCTAAAATACAGATTAAAAAAAAAAAAGAAACCCCAAAAACCCATCAGATTAGAGAGAGAAAGAATCCGAGGAGAGAGAGAGCTCACCTCACCTCGTCGGGTTGATGCCTAGGTCACGTGGCCTGGGTGGCGCAGCCTGGGTCTTGCGCTGCTTGGCTAGATCGGGTTCCGAGTCGCTATGCATGGAGTGGACCTGCGAGTGCCGGTGATCTTCATCTTCAAAAGCTAGATTCCTCCATTTAGTGTGTATGTGAGGGAGAAAGAAAGAGAAGGTGTTTGAGTTTGTGTGTGTGACAGTGAAACTGTGTGTGTGTGTGTGTGAAAGTGAACTGAATATGCAGGGTTAGCTCATAAATCAAGTCTCTAAGACTCGATTTCTAGGTGGTTGCCATGTGGAAAAAATGCCACATCAGACGTGATCAGACCATAAAAATCGAGTCCCAAAGACTTGATTTATAGGCCAAAAATTGACTCTTTTAAACTCGAGATGTTAGTAAAAGATATAGTTTGAAAACAGTGTCTACTAATTATATTGTTTGAAAATTAGGGTTAAATTCCAATTTTGGCCAGAAATTTACATCCTCCACCTAGCCACCCCATTCTCCAACTACTCTTCGAGCAAGTGGCTGATGTGTGATGACACGAATACATACTGGTGCGATGAGCCCACTAACCCTTGGGGATCGGGCTTTCATCCATTGTCCTTTAAGTCCCACTTTCTCATCCTAATTGGGATAGCGGAGGTTGCTTGTCGTCAAAGATAAGTTGGCGAGGTTACCTCAATGTTGAGATCTGTCTTAACCTTCCTTGGCTTAGTGTTGTAGCTCAAGAGTCTTCAAGACTTGTGATTGAAATGAACATTGAGACCCAGAATCTCAAAGATGGAGTAGAAGGGCCAACTTGAGAGTGAAGCAAGCCGAGAACGAGCTGAAACTTACAATTTGAAGACCAAATCATAGACTATTATAGGAGTCATAGGTTATTGGACATGCTATAAAGTGATTCTCAACAAGAACGTTGAGACTTTTCAAAATAAAAAATTTGGCTTAATCCACCTTGTGAGGGAAAAGGAGGAGGGAGGGGTGGGGGGGGGGGGGGGGAGGGGTGCCAGAACGAAACAAGGGAATGAAAGGCCGCTTTGCATTGGAAGCTCTTTACCTTCCTCAAGCAAAGTAGAGGCTCTAGAGGTATGGTGGTTTGTGCTGTCCTGTCATTTCGGATTCACGACTGACACTGGAATAGATTTCTGTTGCCATTTCCGGAAAGTGAGATGGACAGCTGCTCTTTTTGATTCTCTCAATGTTCCCAAACTTCCTTTACTCGTCATTGATCGAATGAACTAAAGGTCAATCATTGTCCCATCCAATCTTGTTTGTTTATAAGTATAAAATATGGATGCTTTCATCCCCAGTCCTGTTGTCACGGAAGGAACAAGCAAGAGACAATGCTAACTAGACGAACACCTCATATCTAAGGCAGCTTACCACTAGCACCCCCCAACAAGTAGTTGGGCGGTTGTTCGTGCGTTCTCCACTTTCTGACTCAAAAAGAGAGAACGCGTTTTCCTCGAAGTTTCTCTCTCATTCGCTTTGTGAAGAAAGCGGGCTTTGCCCCAGCTACCACTATCCTTGGGAAAGCAACAAAGCTACTGCCATTGCCCATATGCTAGAGATTATGTTGAGTTCATCCCCTCGCTACGACCTTGCTTTAGGGCCTTTCCTTCTTTTAATAGCATGACCATGGCTCTCTCTCATGGACAATACTCACTTTGATGTTGTGTTTAATTTTTTTGACCTTGATGGATCAATGATGACAATTTTCTATGTAAATATAGCATATTTATTTTTTTCTTATAATTTTGCTCTATTTATACCCAAAAAAATAGAGATATATTTAACTTTCACACAAGTTCCAAGTGGTGGGAGATGAAAATTCTTGGTTTTTAAGTGAGATATTAAAATTTCATGAGTCATGGGATTCAATGGGTTCAAATCACACCCAACATAGTTTTTAATAATTATACACCACTTAATAAATAATTATCAAATGATTTAATATTGTTTAAAGTTATACCAGATAACTTAAACTATATATATATATATATATATATATATATAGAGAGAGAGAGAGAGAGAGAGAGAGAGAGAGAGAGAGAGAGAGAGAGATGGGTTCAAGTTACACCTGATATAACTTGACTATAGTTACACCCATTTTAGACCGTTGATTCTCATTAAATCTAACGGTTAGCAAATGATTATCTCTCACATCATTAATAAGTAATTATTTTTTATCATGTCTAACTCATTTAAATTAAATTCCCCACATTCACCACCTCACTATTAATAATCATTTTCCTATTAATCAAGTAAATCACCTTGGTTGAGGATTGGCAGGTTGTATTTATATTAGATGCATCCAATGGTTTCAACTTTCAAGAGGTTCACTGAACAAGTAAATTTAGGCAAAACACCTCAATAATGATTTTAAATTATGTACATTCGGGCAATATAATATGATTCTATTGACCACCAATAGTCCAATATAATGTGAATTTCAGCAATATATTCACCACCAATAGTCCAATATTAAATTTACACCAAAGGAGGAAGTAAAAAGAACTATTGATGAGATGTTTACAAACATCTTCTATTAATTTCAAGGTCGTATATTATCTTCCTATTTAAACAGAATTAGAAGTGGGAAGGGAGAATAAGATTTTTTTTTTCAATAAGTGGAAAGATGATTATTAAGAAGAGAGAGGTGGCCGATGTGGATTTTGTATATCTTGTACCTAGCATATATGCCAGGTACAGGATATATTGCCTCGTGGATGTGGGGGAATTTAATTAAAATGAGTTGACTTGTCAAATAATAATTATATTTAATGATGTAAGAAGTAGTCTTTTGTTGGCTGCTAGATTTAATGAGAATCAACGGTCTAAAAAGGGTGTAACTCTAGTCAAGTTACATCAGGTGTAACTTGAACTCATCTCATATATATATATATATATATAAACCTCAATAATCCACTCAATTCCCCAAAAAGGAATGACAAAATCTTTAAATTTATATTCATTTATTTTTCTACACATAAAAATCGACAGGTACATTATCCACTCAATTCCAAAAAGAGGGAACGCCAAAAATGTATAAATTTATATTCATATTTTTTCTACACAAAATAATTAACAGGTACAAAATTCCAGTAAACTAAAACACTGGCTGCCAAGGACGAGCAATTGTTTCAATCTACAGGAACACAAAGCACACTTAGGTAAGGGCCATTATCACACATTTATCTATTAACAGAACTTTCCACTCATACAACCTAAAGAAAAAGAAAAATGCTTGTCCGTTAGGTATATCGTTGGTTTTTTGTAGTTTATTTGTCAAATTATATGAGGCAAAACCATAAAAATTAACTTATGTTTATAAAAAGAAGAAGCTAGTTTTGGAGTTTTTTTCAAAAAAAAAAAAAATTGAAAACTATTTTGCCAAACAAACTAAAGTCTTGATGGAAAACTTCAGAATCAATTAATTTTATAGCAATTTTGTCGTACTTCGCCTTGTGAACCTTGTTTAACATTAAGCATACTCATTTTCACCATTGCAAGTTTGAAATCAGAGAAGAACATGACTCTGTTGGATGCATAGCTATCCACGATTCCTTTAGTTTCTGCGGACGCATATAAGGTTTGATCGGAATCGAGCACTCCGGATTTACATTGCAATGCACGATAGTAAAGATTATCGAAAGCATTTCTTGTTTCATCAAAGGGTTGCTCTGCAGTATCACTAGCGCTGCATGTTGTGAATAATGTCTTTGCAAAGTCTGCATTTAAATTTGCATCCAAGCCGCCGACTAATCGGTTTTTAAATGATGAGCACCTTGCCACTCCTAGTGTATGTGCGCCTGCAAGCCAAGATCACAAAAATTAGATTACAAGCAGCTTTCAAATGAGTGTGCACAAAAATTTTGTCTGCAGGAACAAGAAACTTGTAAGTTGTAACATGTTCCTAATAATAATTACACTAATCTTGGCGTGAGGGAGAAGAAATGTGTAACATAATCATAAAAATTAATCATTCATTCAAGTCATGAGTTTTATAACTAAACTTACACATCTTAATATTTCATATGAAGATATCTAGGGTTTAAAGTTACCTTTTGTCATTGTAACTATTGAATTTATCAAATATATATATTCAAAACTTGTAACATATTTACCCGAAAGAGCCACCATTTCTTGGGCACTAAAACCATGCTGCCCAAACAAGTTAATGAGCTGAGAGGCATTGAAGGTTGGTGCAGGAAGGTTGATTGTGTCTTCTATTTTAGACCTCGTACCATCCATTCTTCCCTTAGGTATGTCATAAAGAGGACCCCCGGCCTTTAAAATTAATCAATAACACCATTACAATTTTGATCTCAATCATTATAATGAAGATGACAAAAAATATATATTCACTTTTAAATTAACATTTGGTTATTTGGTTACCTTGCATACTGCATCTCTGGCAGCCATTGCAAGAATATCAGCACATGAGACTATGCCAGGGCATTGTTTTTCAAGTTCCTCTTTTATTTCATCAATAAGTTCAAATCCCCGCAAGCTCAAATTTGCTGGGGAGTCTCTCTCTGCTTTGTTTTGCTTTGTTGAATTAAGGAGAACCGACCCGTCACATCCCTACTTAATTGAACAAATTAAAAATTCGAAGATCAAGAAAGTATAAACAAATTAATCTTTTTATTAATTTAAAAAGAAAATAACCAAGCCTAAAAAGACAATCTTTTGAGAGAAAGAGAGAGAGCACCTCTATGAAACAATCATGGAAATGCAATCTAACAAGGCTGGCTGCTAGAGTGGGATCAGCTTGCAAAGCTTTGATAACTTTAATTTTCACAATTAGTTCAGCTAATGGGCACCTGCGCAGATAATAGTCCATGCTCAAACCATCTACTACGCCAAATCTAAAACCATTTACTACATCAAATCTAAAACCATCTACTACTTCAAATCTAAAACCATGCACAATCATCTCCATTAGTAAAATTAAACCAAGAATTTTGCCAATAACCATCTTAACTAAACTTAAAGATCTGATTAGAATACTTTTAAAGCGTAATAATAAGGTAGCTAAAACGAAAGAAGTACGGAAAATGAGGCTGAGAGAAAAAGGGAAATCTTAATATATAGTGGAGTTTGTAGCATATGAAGGGTGGTGAGCAAGAAATTCTATATATAATTAAAAATGATTGGAAGGAGTTTCCCCACAAAAATTGTATGGAAAAGAAAAGGTTCAAGATAATATGTGGCTTCTCGTTCTTCATGTTCTCCTCCAAATGGTCAATCTAATTATAGCTAGTATTGCATGTGTAGTTCGACACGTAACAAGTTAATTCACGATTATTGATTATATTAATCCTGTATGAGCCAAATCATCCATTAAATTCATGCATGTTTTTGCAACACTAAATATTTGGAAATGTTTACAAGAGGAATATTTTTAGGCAATTTTAAAGAAAATAACACTTTTGGCTACGTAAGAATTTAAGGTGTGGGTGTTCTCTGTTATGAGTTATGACCACATTTTATAAAGAATTATATCTGAACGCAAAAAGTTTTCCAACAAGGGAATTTCAACCATCTCAAGAAAAGAGATCAAAAGTAAGATAATAAGGTGCACCTACGAGCATAGAGATTTTCTTGCATTGCCTAAATTTAAGGTTTGACTTATTTCCAGTACTTTTTTAATTGAAATCTCCTTTTATTTTAATGAGAAACTGTCACATCACCCCCTAGCTAAATAAAAAATTGTAATTAAAATTCACTACCACTTATCATTGTATATTTAAAACAACAAAAAATGTCTAGTTAAAAAAGTATTTGAGATAAGCCAAGCTCCTAAATTTATTAGTAGCTTAATTAATACTCCTACAAGCCTAAATCTTTCATCTACTTTTTTTTTTTTTTTTTTTTTTTTTTTTTTTTTTTTTAATTTTATAAATTTTTATCTATGGTTAGAACCTAGAACTTTACATAATCTACATTCTACCCCACCCCCTTCCCCTGGGCTACTACTCGAAACCGGGAGCCCCATTATCCCCAAAGCCTAATAGACAAGTGTGTTAGATTTTATTAATTAATACTTGGGTTTTAAAAAAACAAATTTATTGATTAATATTTGCAATTCTTTTACCAATACTTGGGACTTTCTCCCACTTGGGGTTTGAGGCCATGGCCTGAGTGGTTGAGACAACCCTGGTTTCATGTTCAAATCTATATTTGCGAGACTTTATGAGTTTCAAGATTTATCTATTTTTTACCCAAAAAAATTATAGGAAAGTATATATTTTCTATATTATATATTGAAAACCAAATCAAGGTTAGAGGCGGAGGGAGAGGGGGAGGCCACATCCTTCCTATTTTTTATAAAAATAAATAAAATTTTAAATATAAAATTTAACTAATGGGCCCCTAGATTTAAAAAATAAATTTTTTTAATTAGAATCTCCTTTTATTTTAATGAGAAATTGTCACATCAACCACTAGCTAAATAAAAAATGGTGATTAAAACTCACCACCACTTATCATTGTATATTTAAAACAATAAGAAATATCCAGTTAAAAAAGTATTGGAGGTAAGCCAAACTCTTAAATTTATTAGTAGCTTAATTAATACTCCTACAAGCCTAAATCTTTCATCTATTTTTTTTTTTTATAGATTTTTTTTTTTAAAATTTTTATCTATGGTTAGAACCTAGAACTTTACATAATCTACATTCTACACCACCCCTTCCCCTGGGCTACTACCCGAAACCGGGAGCCCCATTATCCCCAAAGCCAAATAGACAAGCGTGTTAGATTTTATTAATTAATACTTGGGTTTTTAAAAAAAAAAAAAATTATTGATTAATATTTGCAATTTTTTTACCAATACATGGGACTTTCTCCCACTTGGGGTTTGAGGCCATGGCCTGAGTGGTTGAGACAACCCTGGTTTCATGTTCAAATCTTTATTTGCGAGACTTTATGAGTTTCAAGATTTATCTATTTTTCACCCAAAAAAAAAAAAAAAGAAATAAAAAAATTATAGGAAAGTATATATTTTCTATATTATATATTGAAAACCAAATCAAGGTTAGAGGCGGAGGGAGAGGGGGAGGCCACATCCTTCCTATTTTTTATAAAAATAAATAAAATTTTAAATATAAAATTTAACTAATGAGCCCCTAGATTTAAAAAATAAATTGTTTAAATAACACATACATCATTTTTTTTTTCCAACTTATTACTTCTATCCCATATGTAACTAGTGTTAAGTTCAAGTGATTCAAATTATATGTTTTTAAATATATATATATATATATTGTTAGGATATATGTGAATCATGTTAGGAACATGTGTCAATATTTTATGTAATTGGCTAATCCTTTAACAAAATGCACTTTACTTGTAATTGGGTAGATCTAAGATGTGTTTAATACTTCAAGAAACAAGGTTTCAAGATTAAGTGTTAAAGCCATGCAAGTTTGTCCAAGAAACAAGTAAGGAAGTGCTAGATTTTAAAACTTAACAGATAGCTCGACAGCTAGCATCTATCGAGGTTTAAAGAGCTGCTGAAACTCGATGCTCGACAGCTAGCTCGATAGATACCCTATCTGTCGAGATTTATGAAAAACAGATTTTCAATCCTGTTTTGCATCCAATCCGTGAGTACATATTTAGGCTTTCTTTCTCACAACCTTAAACATTTATAAGGATTATTTTAAGGGCCGTCAAAGGTTGCGCAAGCATGAAGCAAAGTTTTGCTCATGCAAATTGTGACTGGAGACAGAATTTGCCCTAGTTCATCTTTCTCTTGAAGAAGCTATTATGTTTGTACACCTTAGGGTTTTGTGACTAAGGAGTTTCGTGATCTTCATTGTGTGATAAACTAAAGAACTTTGCAGCCAACATAATTCTCAAGTTGGTGATTAAGTTGCGTACTAGGATCCACACATTGATTGGTAGTCACGTACTGGGAGCCGTGCATTAAAAAGAGAGATTGTCACTACAGAACAAGTCTAATTAGGTATTGGGGTAAAGGTTCAACTATAAGTTGGTATAAGGTACTGGGACTCTTTTACTTGTAACCGCTTTTTTTGATAATAATGGATTCTCGAGAGTGGTGACCTTAAAATCACTTAGTAGGGTTTTTTGTCTATAGGTTTTCCTCATTCGTAAACAAATCACCGTGTCAATTTAATTTCTGCTGCACTTTAGTTAATTGGTGATTTGTTTGTGCTACCACGCACTTTGCATGTTAATTGAATTAATTAATCAACTTGTCTAAATCAATTGGTTAATATATCACAAGGGGCCAATACATTCTTGGCCTATTAAGTAGTATCAGAGCAGGCATACTCTGATTAAGTTTTAATATTTACTGTGTGATCCATTGACCCCTATTTTGTCATGGATAGAGGATAGTCTCTTATTATACCTCTGTTATTTGATGGCATTAACTATGCATACTGAAAAGTACGCACGAGAGTTTTCTTGCAGTCATAGATGAAAAAGTGTGGCAAGCTGTGGAGATAGGTTGGACCAAGCCTATGGAAGCGCCGGCCGATTGGGATGATGCTAAGATTAAGGTGGTAGGCTTTAGGGTATTGAATGCTCTATCTAGTGTAGTCACAAATGAGGAATTCAAGAAGATATCCAAATAACCTATGAAGGAACCAAGACTATTAAGGATTCAAAGCTTCAGAGGCTTACTACGAGCTTTGAAGAGATTAAGATGAAGGAGGATGAGTCATTCGATGAGTTCTATGCCAAGCTCAAAGATATAGTGAACTCAGCCTTTAATATTGGCAAAACTATTCCTGAACCCAAGATTATGAGAAAGGTACTCAGATCACTACCTGAGAGATTTCATGCCAAGATCATCGTGATTGAGGAATCAAAGGATATTGATAAAATTCCTTTGACAAAGTTGGTTGGAAATCTGCAGACCTATGAGCTGGGTTTGATGAGGATAAGGAAATCATGCAAGAGCAAGAGCATGGCACTGAAGGCTAAGAGCAGTGACATGGATGAGTCTTCAGACGATGAAGATTCCAAAATGAAGTCCTACATTACAAGGAAATTCAAGAAGTTCATGAAGAATACTAATGGGAAGGGCTTTGATAAGGACCGTAGGCAATCCAGTTCTTCGCAGTTCAAAAACCAAGACAAAGAGAGGAAAGATGCTAGGGATGGTGGTCAATACATTGTTCCCTCGGGACCAAAATGCTTTGGGTGTCAAGGTTTCAGTTACATGAAACAAGAGTGCCCTACATATCTCAAGACTATTGGGAAGAGCAAGGACTTGCTGCTACGTTAAGCGACACTAAGCCTGAGGATGATTCTGATAATAAGGATGATGGAATTCTAAATGCCTTCACTGCCACTGTAAATCCTACTAAGGGGATTGTTGAAGATATGAATGAAGAAGAGGAATTGGTGGAGTCTAAGTTTGAAAAGGATGGATGAACAAGATGGCATCCACACAGCCTATGCAAAGTTATACAAGGTCTCGAAAAAGTATGAGATGTTATATAGGTTGCCTACCAAGAAGCTTAGTGAAGTGAAACTTGAACGAGAAGAAATCTCTACAAAGTTTGATGAAGCAAATCAAACCATTGGAGCATTGAGATTTAAGAATAATTTCTTGGCTAAGAAGACCAAGAAGTTTAAGGTAGAACTGTTCCAAGTTAGAGCCCAGTTGGAAAGAGCTTCAAGTGCAAAGCTTGATGAGATACTCAGTTTTTAGAAATCTGCTTTTGATTGAACCGGTTTAGGGTATGATTTCTTTTCTCCTAGCATTGCTACTTCTAGTTCTACTGTTTTTGTTCCTTCTACTAATAATGTTGAAATTAAGAACAATAATGTTAAAAATGAATTAACTAGTGAGAACGTAGACAAGGGTAAATTTATCTTGGGAGCACCCCCCAAGCTTGATAAGAAAGAGATTAAGAACCCTAGGGCTAAGAAGGGAAATACTCAAAAGCCCAAACAGAAAAAGCAGCATTTTTGTCATCACTGTGGCGCAGCTGGACATACTCGACCTAATTGCTATAAGTGGTTAGCCACTCAACAGAGCAATAGCTTGATCACGTCGGGAAACCAAAATCAGTTTCCATCCTTCTTTGCACCTCTTGGAGATCTTCTCAAAGCCCTCATGTTCCTTTTGAACTTGAACGGTTTAAATTCTTCCCCCTCACCGCCAGATCAAGGGTTTGCTAAACGGAAAGGTTCTTCCAAGGTGTGGAAGGAAAATGGCTCCAAGTGATTCTGTCACTTCTTCTCTCTCTCCTCTTCTTGTTTTTGTTTTTTACATTACTTGTGTGTTTTGCTTTCGTGTTTTGAGTCAGTCTGGTTTTATGCATTGCTTTGTCTAACATTTTTTGTTTATTTACTTTTCAATTTTGCTTTATTTTGTTTTTCATATAAAAAAAAATTGAAAAATCAGAAAAATACAAAAACAATGTATGGTCATGTACATTGGTACTTGTGTACCTTGAATGGTCATTGAAACAAAATGTTCTAAACTTTGTATCTCTTTTAGCTTAGATGAGCATCTCAATGCACAACTAAGCAAGTGAGTTTTGTGGCTCGTGTTTGTGATGAGTAAGATTAAGTAATCTCTTGTACTTAACACTCGTATCACTCTTTTTGACGAGAACGACTAGAAAATTCTAAGAGAAAGACATAAATAACCATCTCACCACTATTGCTTGCCAATCATGAAATGACATTTGTATGCTTTGACATAGCAAAAGTGGAATGTCAAATGCTTAACATCATTGGGTATTTCTTTTCTCTCTTATATATGCCCATGCATGGTTTGCTTAAAAAGAAAAAGATGCAAAGAAAGATAAAAAGCAAAAGCAATCAAAACACTTTATATATGATTGCAAGTGTGTCTTCTAGGAGATGTTGGAGTTATAGGATGTACCTTGAAGGTGATAGTCCCATCAAACAGTTATGATTGTGTGTGAGTTAAAGTGATTTTCTCATATCTCAAATTGTCATAACATGAAAACACTTATGCAATCTTGCGATGTCTTTCACACACAACACACAAAATTCTTTGCTACTTTTAATACATGTGCAGGTACAACGTGATTTGGCCATCACAAGGAATACATGTGTTAATGTATGCTCATTAAACTATCTTAACTTGTTTTAGAAATATAAAATTGGTTAGACTTGTTTAGCGTGTGTGTGTGTTTTGGATCTATGTGCTTAACAATTTTTCTTGTTAAGAGATGATTTTGAGAGTTTAAAATGTTGTTTGGATCTTTGGTTGTGTAGCATGCTTGATTGCATTCATATTTGTGTTTTTTTCTTCTTGAAAAACTGTTTTTAAACAATCTCGATAACTTCTCGATACCTCTTGATAGCTATGCTATCTATCGAGACCCTTTAATTGCTTTTTATCGCATTCTCGATAGCTCTCGATAACTACTTCTATCCATCGAGAAAACTTCTGGATGCTTGATAGCTTCTCGATAACTACCTCGATCCATCGAGAATCTTTGCTGTGGACACCTCTCGTTAGATCCTCAATAGATCTTCGACAGCTAAAAAGCATATTTTTAATTCTCTATAGCTCTCGATAGCTCTCGATCCATCGAGAATTATGAACTTCTATTTAAAGGTTCAGCGCAATTTCAGCTTCACTTTTCTCGATCTCTCTCGATCCATACTGTCTCTTCACCTCCCAAAACATCTCTCATTCGCTCCAAACCTCTTCCTCACTGAATCTTCCGTCTCAAGATCATCTTCTTCATTTGGTATGATGCTTTCTCACTCATTAATCATGCATTTCATATCTTTTGACCTAACTTTTGGGGTTTTTGAAAATTTTTGGGATTTTTCAAAATTATTGAGGTTTCTGTGAAATTTTTGGGATGGGTTTTGTTTAAATAGTTTTAAAACATCATGCATTGCATCACATTTGCATTACAACAATGTTTCATGGATTTAGATGTGTGTTTACTTTGTTACAAAGTTGTGTGTTGGTAGGTTTGGATTGGGTTGAGCCCATGATGTATTTTAGTTTGCATGTCACATGCTCATGCATTTTCATGCATACATACCTTCAAGTTTTTATATTCTTATATATATTTTCTTGCGTTAGTCTCTCTACCCTCTCTCTCTTATATATATTCATACATACATACCTTAATGTATATTCTTATATACACCCTCTCTCTCTTTCTTGCATTAATCTACACTATGGAACCTAAACACAAATCCACTCCATCCCAAAACCCTCTTCGTTCTGGGGCATCCACTTCTTCTTCCTCTAACCCCACTCCATCTCATGTTTGGTTCTATGATGAGAAGGCCCGTAAGGACTTCTCGGAGAACTTTTGTAGGCGAGGCATTCATTTGGAATGTCAAGTCATCCTATCGGACTTTTCCGACACTAACCTACCCACTGTCATCTACAGTAGGGGATGGGAGTCACTGTGTGGTGTCCCGGTCACTTGTCCCTCTGCGATCATACAAGAGTTTACTCAAATATGCACAGAATCAACACTTCTGTACCTCATTTCTTCTCTCTTGTTCAAGGTACGTGCATCGTAGTTACTCCAGAGATTGTCTCCGAGGTACAACATGTTCCTAGGGTAGCATGTCCAGACTACCTTGGTTGTGATCTTCTGAGGATAATGTCCAAAGACGAACTCTCGTCTTTCTTCTGTGAGACACCTTCTTCTTGGGGTGACCGTCAAAACACCCCTTGCTCAGCCTTGGCAAAAGGTCAAAGATTCCTTAACATGGTGATGACATTTATTCTTCATCCTTTGTCTTACCATAACATTATTATAGAGTCTCGTGCTAAATTTTTTCTATCCCTCTTGGAGGATATCTCTATCGACTTCCCTTCTCACTTCATTTTAACACTTATAGATGTTTTTTGGGATACGGTGACTTGTGATAAGCTCATTTTTCCTTCAGCTATCACGCAGCTTCTTCGCCACTTTTTTGTCTTGCAAGTCCAAATAGTGTGTAAAACATCGATGAACGTTTAGACCCCCAAATATAAAATTACCAACACAAGCTTATAATCAAACAATATATGTGTGAAAAATGAAATATAAGCTATATTCAAATTGGTAGCACACTCTAAACCATAATTAATAACCAACACAACAGTAATTAAAAGGTAAAGAGAAAGGGAAGAAAGATGCAAACACAAAGATAACACGGTGATGTGTTATCAAAGAGGAAACCGAAGTACTCAACGTAAAACCTCTCCGCCTTCAAGCGGTCAATAATCCACTAAAAAATTAAGTTGGGATACATGAATAGTAGAAGACCCTCCAAGCTTCTTGCTTCAATAGGGTTACGCTGAACCTTGTCTTCTCTAGCTTACTAGATCCTGCAATCGCCCATTGCATCAACCAAAATGAATTGGTCCCCTCTGAATTGCTTCCCAAGTACCAAAATACCTCCTCACAGATATGGGTATGGTGAGATAAGGATTTGGTTAAATGTACCTCTCAAGGATATGTTAACGGTGAGGGTGAGAGTAGAGGAATTTGGAGAATCAAAGGATGAAAATTGTAGATGAGTCAATCTTGTTTTTCTCTAGGTTTGTTTCTCAAAATTCTCTTTAGAAGCTTTGTACATTTTGTGGGTATAAGGGTATTTATAGTAGGGTGTATGAGGAATGTGAAAAGTCATGTTTCAACCAAACAGGGCATTCTGGTGACTCGACCTCACGATTGGAATGAGTCGCGAGTTTGACTCGCGAGGTAACTACTTGGGCAAACTGCAAGTTTTGTCCTATAATGCTACAGCTGGCGTGACCCTTTAGCTCCCTTACATGCTTCACGCATGTGCCACCTTTGGCGACTCGCCAGTCACGAGATCCAGTCGCGAGGCCCTTCTTGAGTGCACGCATTTGAGTTTTCTTCACACTTTCTCACACACCACCCTTACATAATTCTAACCTAAATACTGGGTATCTAATTGCTAAATTACAGGCAAATTTGGCATGGAATAAAGCCAACACATGATTGAATAAATTCAACCTTACAATCTCCCCCTTTGGCTATTCCGTGACAAAACCCTAAAACAGACTCTAGATTTAACATGTGAGTTGGGAACAGTTGTTAAAACTCACTCACATCCTAATTCTAGAAACTGAGAAGCTCTTGAACCATACGAACAATTATTTCCTGAAAATAACAACACCAGACGATCATTGTAAGCAAAAATCTTAAAATGCATATGGAGCAAGCACAATACAATCAAGTAGTACAAATTAAAGCAATAAAGCATGACTTGATCATACAGGAACAATCACTATAAATAGTGATCAAAATGATCATTCACACAAGGAATAAACAGCCCGACATGCAAGCTAATAAGCTTAATGCAAAGTATCATTTGCATGTCCAACACTCAACCGTTACAAAAACACAAGGTAATTGCATTAAGGATAAAAGATCCAACAAGGGCACAAGAGTGAAGTACTAAAGAAAATGCATAACATTAACTAAAAGTACTGAGCTACAAAGCATAGGTACAAAATATAAAGCATAGTTTAAGAATACAACATAGATCCTGATATAAGAAAACATGAAGCAAAATATTAAGTGTAGGCCTTTTTTTTCTCTTGCTATTCAACTTCAATACTCCCCTTTTGATCAAGCTCTTTCTCCGCCTTTCATTATACTCCCCTATCATCACCATCTCCCCCTTTTTGTCATGGAATAGCTAGTCCTCATTTTCTTCTAGCTTGCTTTGAATTTGGTTCAGTTAAGTTTGGAGAGAAGTGAACTTCTTATCACAATGAATGTTGTGAGAGTCCAGGAGAGAGGCTAGTCTGGACAACTTGGTGCTTATGTCTTGGATGGATGCCATAATGTTGTCTAACTTCTCATCATATGATTGTGAGCTAGAATGTGAACCACCATGAGGAGCTGGACTCTTTGTCTCGATTCCTTTTCGACTATGGCCAATGCTAGCATTGAGCGTATGAATGTTTATTGGACTTGGCTTCGTGTAGGGAGACTCATCTTCCGATGGATGAATGCCTTTGAGTTTCAATATCCTTGAAATGAGGCAACCAAAAGGAATGCAGTGCCTTGAGGTAGTTCTCGCAGCAATTTAGCGCAAAATATGAAAAATATGAGCGCAAATATCAATCTCTTCATCAGTAATCAGATCATAAAGGAACAAAGCTCTTCCGAGATTCATGTACTCAATGCTTGATAGAGGATAGAGATTGTGAAATATGATTGCTGTAAGCACCCTCAATTCCAGAGAAAGTGATGAAACACTAATTGATTTCCCATTGGGAAAGAATTCCAAGTTTTCTCTAAGAGAGTCCCGAAGTAATTCCTCATATGGATTTAAGTCATCATACACTGGTGGCTTTGGAAACATTGGTCGGTTGATGTGTAGAATGTTAGCAAGATAATAAGGTGTTACTGTGAAGTGCTGTCCTCTAACCCAACATTTCAGCTTATCCCCTTCTGAAATGGTGTTTACATAGAATTCCTTCACCATATTTTCATATGGTTCTTCTAAGTTGGAAAGGAGGAAGTTCCAATCCTTGGTGGCAAACCATTTCAAGATTTTCGTATCCAAGAGAGAACCCTGATCAAGCTTTCCACTAACATGGGAGCATCCATGAAGTAGTTCTCATAAGCTTGTGATACTGAATATGATCTGAACTTGCTAGCATCATAGAATCCTCGCAATGAGCGAGACCTTATGGACTTAGGAGTGAAGTTGTCAAGATCAATCATTGGTTTTTTTTCCTTTGCTACTACCTCCTTTTACAACTGATTTCTTAAACGAGGACATATCAATCTGTATCATGTAATATCAAAGAGTAATGGTGACCACACAAGGCAACAAATTTCATTAGCACTTAGTTAGTCCCAAATAAGAATTTTTGAATGAAACCCTAAAATCATGACATTAAGATCTTAATCATATCAAAGAGTGTGTGTGGGCAACAAATGTCACCAAGTACAACCTAGGGCCCAGTATAACACCACATAATCAACAAAACCCATACATTAAGTTCAATAAATTCATTAGTAAACCAAATTCAAACATCATATTTTCAAATCCCAACAAAGATACACAATCCAAGAGATCTAAGGCAAGAAACATGAAATACATTGAGAAAGAAGCAGAACCCATACCTTTTCTTGAAGATTGATTAAGAAATGATGATGAAACTGAAGGTTTTGTCTATGAAGGATTTGGGAAGAGGGAGGGACGAACAAGACGATAAATAGTCACAAGATGCGAGAGAAAAATGAAAAGTTTTTGAAACTGCCCTGAAAATAACCCTCATTGTGCAAAACACGCGATTTTCGCGATTAGAATGAGTCGCGAACAAGTCGCCAATGCAAGTTGCCAAAAACCCAGGACAAAGTTTGAAAAATTTGTCTAAGTGTTTTTCGCAACTGGAAGGTCCATTCGCGAGTAAGTCGCGACAGGAGTTACCAAATTTTTTGAGTAAACCTCGCGACTGGAGCTTCCACTCGCAAATTAGTCGCCAACATGAGTCGCGAAAATCTTAAAAACACAGATTTTTGAAATTTCTCTAAGTGTTTTTCATATACATCATAACATTTGATCTTTTTTGAATCAATACATCTCATTTTGAGATCGATGCCTGAAATTTTTGATATTTCAATTTTATGAATAAGCCTTTGGCTTTTTGGGGCATCATACATTTTCATAAGAGTCGTTTTCCCTTTTTCCTAGTCAAATACTAGTATGTGCGACAGTTTTTGCAGCTCATTATCTCTTTTCATTTTGAGATTTACATTTGTTGAACTCTTTAAGCAAAAAAAATAAAAGAGTGGGAAGATATATAAGCACAAGTCTATGCAAGTCTCAAGATCAACAAAACCATTGACTAATCATTCATGATAAGTTTGAAGATCTATTTATAATAGCCACATAGATCTTAAGAGTTTTCCTACAATGATATGAGTGCACAAAGAACAAGCTACGCTCGTAAATGCACTAAGCCATTAGTACAAAGGTACAAGGCAAAACATGCTTGTGACAATACACAATAATGCCAATCAAACTTTTTGGATTTTTTACTTTTTATGTGTTTTTGGATTTTTGACACAAAAGCAAGTAAAGATTGACAAAAAAAAAAAAAATGTAAAAACAAACAAACAAAAGTTTTCAACACATGCTAGAATGATAACAAAAAGCAAACAACCAATCAATGTCACACAACATAGGAAGTATTAATGCATGGACATGTTGTAATGCTCATGCATGTGTACCCCTCTTCACCCACATGTCACGTGCGTTTAGGGTGATATCCCTAGAGGATTGGGTACAATTGTTTTGGCTTTCAAACCTTCTGGTGAAGCTTCTCAAATAGGTGGTGAATGCATCAATCATCTTCATTACATCTCCAATGTTAGACACAACTTCTCTCCCTTTTGATTGCTTGGAGTTCCCTTTATCCTTTCTTTGTCTACTTGGCCTTTGATAGTTGCCATTCTTTTATGCCCAAAGCTTATGACAATTCAGTCTCGTGTGTCCTTGAATTCCACAGTGATGGCAGAACCGTTGAGTTCTCGGACCTCTTTGTGACTTTGGGAGTGATTTCCCTTTACCCTTAGGTTTGACCACTGACTAGTTAGGAGGCTTAGTCAAAAACAGTTGGTCAGTCACATTCTGTTTCTTCTCCGCCTTCACTTTCTCAACAATAGTGATTTCCACCATTGGTTCCTTAGCTTTCACAAATTTCATATCCTTGGACACTTTGACACTCGAACTGCTCTTTTCAGTGTATCCCAATCCGCTTTTGTCGAAGAAAGGTTTTTAATGAGCAAGCACTTCATCAAGCTTCTTGGAAGAAACCCGCTCTACCTTAGCATTAGCTTTAATCACCTCAAGCTCAAGAAATTTTATCTTTGAGTAGGCTTCGGTCAGCTCTCCATTTAGCGTCTCGACTTCACACTTAGTTTCCTTGTATCGGACTAAAAAACTCTTATAGTCTTGCACTGCTCTCTTCATTTTCTTAATGGCTGCTTTAGCCAATTTTGCATATTCACCGATCTTTTCAAGAAAAGAGTTGTAGGTCTCTTGTAGTCCCACTATTCTTTCATCTTCCTCATCATCGGATTCTTCTACCATCCCCATTGACTCCAATTCAGTGTGCTCACCAAGCACTTCCACTAACACACTCAAATCATCCGAAGATTTCATGGGAGCAATGGTCATGAATGTAGAGAAGTTTCCTTCTTCATCACAGCTTTCTTCTGAATCTGAATCAGAGGAGTCGGTGTCATTAAGAGTAGTGGCATACACTTTACCTTTCCCTCTCAAATAGTTCGGACACTCCTTCTTGAGATGTCCATGACCATTGCATTCATAACACGTGATCCCTTAAGAAGATTGAGAATGCTTCCTATCTTTCTTTCTGACATCCTTTTTCTCCTTCCAAGAACTTGGGAATTTTCCTTTCTCAGCAAACTTTCCATTCTTTTTGAACTTCAAGAACTTTCAAAAGTTCTTCACAAGATACGCCACATCTTTTTCGACCTCATCCTCATCTGATGAGTCATGAGCTTCTATTATCTCATTGATTGTCTTTAGAGCAAGTGACTTGCTCTTCCTTTATGATGGTAGAGAAAGCTCATAGGTCTGAAGTAAGCCAATAAGTTCTTGAACTTTGATGTCATCAAGGTCTTTGCTCTCCTCAATGGTAGTAACCTTTGCATGGAAGGTCTTCGGTAGTGATCGTAGAATTTTTCTTACAATCTTGGAGTCATCCATCTTTTCCCCCAAGTTAAACTTCCCAATTACCACCTCATTCAGCTTTCCATAAAATGAGTCAATAACTCATCTTCACTCATTTTCAGCTCTTCGAATTGTGTGGTAAACATCTGCAACTTGGTGTCTTTCACTTTCTTAGTGCCTTCATAAGTCGTCTCCAATATTTGCTATGCTTCCTTGGCAATTGTAATGTGAGAAATCCTATGAAACTCATTTGGAGAAACACCACAGAAAATGGCATTTAATACCTTGCTATTTGCATTAGCAGGCAAGAGCTACCTTATCCCATGTGGATTTGGCAACCTCTGGCCTAGTCCACCCTATATCTACAGCATCTTAAACACTCTCATCGATTGAACATAGGAATGCCCTCATATGAACTTTCCAAAATGCATAGTTGCTTCCATCAAAATATGGAGGAGCATTAAGAGATTGAGATCGATCCATCTCAAAAGGGGGTCAAGGATCGCACTTAGGTAATTAAACCACAGCAAGTGCACCCGCTCTGATACCAATTGAAAGTCCAAATAGTGTGTAAAACACCAATGAACGTTTAGACCCCTAAATATGAAATTACAAACACAAGCTTATAATTAAACAATATATGTGTGGAAAATGAAATATAAGCTATATCCAAATTGGTAGCACACTTTAAACCATGATTAATAACCAATACAGGAGTAATTAAAAGGTAAAGAGAAAGGGAAGAAAGATGCAAACACAAATATAACATGGCGATGTGTTATTAAAGAGGAAATCGAAGCACTGGCGTAAAACATTTCCGCCGCCCTCCAAGCGGTCAATAATCTACTAAAGAATGAAGTTGGGATATATGAATAACAAAAGACCCTTCAAGCCTAATCTACCCAGTGCACCTAAGCCCTCGAAACTTCTTGCTCCAATAGGGTTACGCCGAACCTTGTCTTCTCTAGCTTACCGGATGCTGCAATCGCCAATTGCATCAACCAAAATGAATTGGTCCCTTCTGAACTGCTTCCCAAATACCAAAATACCTCCTCACAAATATGGGTATGGTGAGATAAGGATTTGGCTAAATGTACCTCTCAAGGATATGTTAATGGAGAGGGTGAGAGTAGAGGAATTTAGAGAATCAAAGGATAAAGATTGTGGATAAGTCAATCTTATTTTTCTCTAGGTTTTCTCTCTCAAAATTCTCTCTAAAAGCTCTGTACATTTCGTAGGTATAAGGGTATTTATAGTAGGGTGTATAAGGAATGCAAAAAGTCATGTTTCAACCAAACAGGGCATTCTGGCGACTCAACCTCGCGATTGGAATGAGTTGCGAGTTTGAGTGATGAGCTAACTGCCTGGCCAGACTGGAAGTTTGCTACAGCCGGCGTGACCTTTCAGCTGCCTTGCATGCTTCACACATGTGCCACCTTTGGCAACTTGCTAGTCACGATCCAGTTGTGAGGCCCTTCTTGAGTGCACACATTTGAGTTTTCTTCACACTCTCTCACCTACTACCTTTACATAATTCCCATCTAAATACAAGGTGTCTAATTGCTTAATTACAAGCAAATCTGGCACGGAATAAAGCCAACACATGATTGAATAAATTCAACCTTACATGTCTCTTTCTAGGAGTCTCCTTGTTTTCTGGTGATGTGTGCCATAGATGCAGCTACTGTTCGACGGAGCGAGGCACAGCTCAGACTGAGGTGGCCTCGGACAGAGACAGCGACTTCTTCTACTCATCCACCTCCGTTCCTTCATCTTTTGCGGGTGGAGTGACACTTGAGGTAATTATGGCACAGCTTGTGCGCACGGATGCTCGCCTTGACATTCTCAGTGATGAGTTGTGTCAGGTGAATACCCGTGTTGGTCATATCACACGATGACAGGCTGTCATGGGTGGTTTCACTATTGCTTTTTCTCCATTTCTACCAGCGTCTGAAGATAAGAGTGACGATGGCTCCGGTAGTAATGATGCTAATGAGGATAATGGTGCTAGCTCGCCTAGTGATGATAAAATGTCTACTTGATGTACTTGCCCTTTGTCACTCGTGACAAAAAAAGGGAGTAGTTTTGAGATGAGAGTAGTCATACTTATAGGGGGAGGGTTAGTATAGGAGATTTTGTGATAGGGGGAGTGTGTATAAGGGATGTAGTGAGTGTATGAAGGATGTAGAGAGGATTTTTTTTGTATCTTTTCTCTTCTTTCTATTTTAGATACTGAATGTTCAAATAGTGTGTAAAACACCTTGAACATTTAGACCCTCAAATTACAAATTACCAATTCAAGCTTATTAACAAACAATGTGTGTGCGGAAAATGTAAATAAGTTAGAACAGAATTGATAGCATAATCTAGTGGTCAATAATCCACTAGAGAATCAAGTTGAGATACATGAATAGCAGAAGACCCTCTAAGCCTAATCTACCCAGTGTACCTAAGCCCTCCAAGCTTCTTGCTTTAACAAGGTTGCGCCGAACTTTTGTCTTCTCTAGCTTACCAGATTCCGCTATAGCCCATAGCATCAACCAATATAAATTGGTCCCTTCCTAACTGCTTCTTAAGCACCAAATAACCTTCTCACAGATATGGGTATGATGAGAAAAGGATTTGACTAAATGTACCTCTCAAGGATGTAACAATGGAGAGGGTGATAGTAGAGAATTTTGAAGAAACAAGGATGAAGATTGTGGATGAGTCAATCTTATTTTTCTCTAAGGTTTCTCTCTTAAAATTCTCTTTAGAAGCTCTCTACAATACGTGAGTATAAGGGGTATTTATACTGGTGTGTGTTTATAATGCGAAAGGTCAGTTTTTCCTAAACAGAGTGAACTGGCGACTTGGCCTCCTGACTTGACTGAGTCGCGAGTCTAAGTCGCAAGATAATGGCCTATCCAGCCTGAGACTTTTGTCCTGTATTGCAACAGCTGGCGTGACTCTTCAACTCCCCTGTATGCTTCGCACGTGTGCCTGCTTTGGCGACTCACCAGCCGCGAGCCAATCGCGAGATCCAATCGCGAGGCCCTGCATGTGTGCACACTCTTGAGCATTTCTTCACACTCTCTCACACATTACCCTTACATGTTTCCCACCTAAATACAGAGTTTCTAAATGCTAAATTACAAGAAAAATTGGCACGGAATAAAGCCAACAAAATGGTTGATTAAATTCAACCTTACAATCTCCCCTTTGGCTATTTCGTGACAAAACCCTAAAACAAACTCTAGACTTAACATGTGAGTTGGGAACAGTTGAACAAAACTCACTCACACCTAACTCTAGAATCTGTGTAGCTTTTGAACCATAAGAACAAGTAACTCTTGAAAAACAACACAATATGATCATTGTATGCAAAAAACTTGTAATGCATATGGAGTAAGCATAATGTGATCAAGCAATGTAGATTAAAGCAATAAAGTAAGGCTTGACCAAAAATATGAACAACCACTATAAATAGTGACCACAATGCTCATTCACGCAAGGAATGAACATTCAGACATGTAGGCTAATAAACTCAATGCAAAGTATCATTTGCATGTCCAACACTTAACCAATGCAACAATACAAGGAAATTGCATTAAGGATATAAAATCCAACAAAGGGCACAAGAGTGATGTACTTAAAGATAATGCATAACATTTAACAACAAGTACTAAGCTACAAAGCATGGGTACAAATTAAAAATAGCATAGAGTAAAGATACACAAAATAACAAAATAAGTCATGATATATGATAAAATAAAGCAACATGGCCTGGCTATTCAGCATCAATGCTCCCCCTTTAATCAAGCTCTTTCTCCCCCTATCATCATCATCTCCCCCTTTTTGTCTCGGAATAGCTAGTCCTCATTTTCTTCTAGCTTCCTTTGAATTTGGTCCAATTAGGTTTGGAGAGACATGAACTTCGTATCACAACGAATGGTGTAATGGTGCATGAGAAAGGTGAGTCCGGACATCTTATTGCTTATTTCATGGACAAATGCCATAATGTTGTCTAATTTCTCATCATAGAAGGAGCTGGAGCGAGAACCCCTATGGGATGCTGAAGTCTCTTTCTTGATTCCCTTCCAACTATGTCCAATGCTAGCATTGAGAGTACGAATGTTGATTGGACTTGGCTTCGTGTAGGGAGACTCATCATCAAATGGATGAATGCCTTTGAGTTTCAATATCCTTGAAACGAGGCAGCAAAAAGGAATGCAGGTCCTTGAGTCAGTTCGTACAGCATTTTTGCGCAAAATATGAAAGATATGAGTGCAGATGTCTATTTCTTCATCAGTAATCAGATCATGAAGGAACAAAGCTCTCCCAAGATTCATGTATTTGGTACTGGATAGAGGATACAGATTATTGAAAATGATTATTGTAAGCACCCTTAGTTTTGGAGATATGGAGGAAACACTGATTGAGTTCCCAGTTTGTAAGAATTCCAAGTTTCTTCCAAGAGTGTCCCTAAGGAAATCCTCATTCGGACTCAAATCGTCATATATCGGTGGATTAGGAAACATTGGCTGGTTAATGTGTAGGATTTCTGCCATATAAGTGGGAGTTACTGAGAATATCTTTCCTTTAACCTAGCATTTGAGCTCTTCTCCTTCAACAATGGCATTAGCATAGAACTCTTTCACCAAATTCTCGTATGCATCATTAAGGCCGGAGAGCAGAAAATTACAATCCTTGGTGGCAAACCATACAGGGATATTGGTGTCTACGAGAGACGGCTGATCAACAACACTTTCAACCAGCAAAGATGCGTCTCTAAAGTAGTTTGCATAGGTCTGAAAAGCAGCATAAGATCTAAACTTGTGAGGATCATACACTTCTATTGGGGATCAAGTCCTCTTTGGCTTCAGAGAAAGATCGTCAACATCAATCACGGGCTCTTTCCCTTTGCTGCTGCCTCCTTTCACAGCTGATCTTTTGAACGGAGACATTTTCAAACTGCATCATGTTACACCAAAGAGCAACAAAGACCACACAAGACAACAAACTCTATTAGTACAGAGTTAGTCCCAAAACAGGTATATTGTGAAAAACCCTAAAATCATGAGATTAAGGATACAATAATGTCATTGAATGTGTGTGTGCTACAAAAAACACAATGTGCAGCCAAAGACAGAGAGAAATAACACATATCCAACACAACCTACACAACAAGCTTTCCAAAGCATCAGATACCCATATTCAAGCAACAAAATCACAGAGATTATAAAAAACGCCCAATTCAAGAAATCTTAGGAAAGAAATGTGAAATACAGTAAGAAAGAAACAGAACCCATACCTTTTCTTGAAGATTGGTGAACAAGTGAGGAAGAATATGAAGAGATTGTGTGCGAACACAGTGATTTTGAAAGAGGGAAAGACGAACAAGAAGATGAATAGTCATGAGATGCAAGGGAAAAATGAAAAGTTTTTGAAAACAGTTCTGAAAAAAAAAAAAAAAAACCCTCATTGGGCAAGATATGTGATTTTCGCGACTGAACCAAGTCGCGGACAAGTCGCCAATGCAAGTCGCCAGAAACCTTCAAGTCTGAATTTTTGAAAGAATGACTAAGTGTTTTTCGCAACTAGAAGTTTCACCCGTGAGTGAGTCACGAAGGGAGTCGCGAAAATTTCTGTATGACCTCGCAACTGGAGCTTCCACTCACGAACAAGTTGCCAAAATGAGTCGTGAGAACTATAAAAACCCAGAATTTAAAAAAAAATTTCCAAGTCTTTTTCGAGACTGGGACATTTACCCGCCAATGAGTCATGAAAAACTTATATGTAAGCTCGCGACTAGGGGCATGCAACGGGATTTACCCGCGACCAAGTCGCCAGAACAGGGCAATATTGTTTTTGAAATTTTTGAAATTTTTTTTAAAACAAAAAACTTTCCAAAAACAATTACAACACTAAAAAATCTTTTTGTGTTTGATCAACAAAACTTGAGTATGTGAAACACATTTAATCAAGTACAATCACACAAATGAATAAGGCATTCATTGAACATAGACTTGCGTGATGTGTGTGGGTACCAAAGATGAGATAGTCTTTAGTCTAATGTGAAGTTTCAATGATCAATTCAACCAAGAAATACATAATTAGCACGAGGAAAAGTGACCTATCTCAATTATAGAAATATGCATATATGACCTCCCACAAAACTTGATTACATAATTTTGAAGTTTTTCATTTGGCTCCATATTCAACATATCATTTGATCTTCTTGAATCATTACATCTCATTTTGAGATTGATGCTTGAAATTTTTGATATTTCAATTTGATGAGTAAGCCTTTGGCTTTTTGGGCATCATATATTTTCACAAAAGTCGCTTCCCCTTTTTTATAGTCAAATATTAGTATGTGCGAAGGCTTTTATAGCTCATTATCTCTTTTCATTTTGAGATTTACATTTGTTGAGCTCTTTTAAACAAAAAAAATAAAAGAGTGGAAAGATATATAGGCACAAATCTATGCAAGTTTCAAGATCAACAAAACCATTAACTAATCATTCATAACAAGTTTGAAGATATATTTACAACAGTCACATAGATTTCAAGATTTTTCCTACAATGATATGAGTGCATTGAGAACAAGCTACGCTCGTAAATGCATAGAGCCATTAGCACAAAGGACATGCTTGTGACAAAACTCAATAATGTTGATCAAACTTTTTGGATTTTCTACGTTTTATGTGTTTTTGGATTTTTGACACACTAAAAAACAGAACAAATAAAGTAAGATCAACAAAACAGGTACAAACCAAAACACAAAAAAAAAAAAAAAAAAATGATCTATCTAAACATGTGAGACCTATACAACAGGTATGCATCAATGAACAAAGTAGGGTCACACAAGAGATAGAGTTCAAGGAATGATACTGACACCAATGGTCTTACGCAAAGACTCAAACCTCGGACCATCAAGAGGTTTAGTAAATATGTCTGCCTTCTGGTTGTCAGTGTTGATGAACTCTAAATACACAATCTTTTCTTCCACCAAATCTCGAATAAAGTGGTACCGGATCTCGATATGCTTTGACTTCGAGTGATGAATTGGATTTTTTGACAGATTTATGGCACTCGTATTGTCACAGAACACACACATAGTGTCTTGATTGATTCCATAATCATGTAGAAGCTTCTTCATCCATAATAATTGTGCACAACAACTCGCCATTGCAATGTACTCAACTTTTACTGTTGATAGAGAAACTGAATTTTGCTTTTTGCTCATCCATGATACCAAGTTATTTCCAAGATAGAAGCAACCACTGGAAGTGCTCTTCCTATCATCAATGCATCTGGCCCAATCAGCATCCGAATACCCAGCTAAGCACTCATTCAAGTCTCTTGAATACCAAATTCCATAGTCAGATGTGCCATTGATGTAGCGGATAATTCATTTGACTGCTGTCAGGTGTGATTCTTTGGGTGTTGCTTGAAATTGAGCACATACTCCTACACTGAAGGCGATGTTTGGTCTATTCGTAGTGAGATAGAGAAGACTACCGATCATGTTTCGGTAAAGTGTTAGATCCACTTCTACACCGGCTACATCACGACTTAGTTTTGCTGAGGAACTCATGAGAGTGGAAGTATCCTTCTTAAAGTCTAGGCTGGATCTCTTTACAAGATTTTTGGCATATTTCTCTTGAGAAATAAATATCCCGTCTTTCCGTTGTTTCACTTGTAGCCCTAGGAAGTAGTTTAGCTCCCCCACCATGCTTATCTCAAACTCCCTTTTCATTTCATTTGAAAATTCATGAGTTAGATGATCGATTGTGGATCCAAAGACAATGTCATCCACATATACTAGAGCAACAAGAAGAGAGCTTTCATCTTTTTTGACGAACACGGTTCGATCGGCTTGACCTCTCTTGAAACCATGATCCAATAGGTATGTTATGAGATGATCATACCAAGCTCTTGGTGTCTATTTCAGCCCATATATTGCCTGCTTCAGCCTTAACACATGATCCGGAAAGTGAGGATCTTGAAATCCCTTTGGTTGCTTAACAAACACTTCTTCATTTAAAAACCCATTCAAGAAAGCATTCTTCACATCCATTTAGTATAAATTGAAATTCATAATACACGCTATGGAGAGAAAAATTCGGATTGACTATAGTTTAGCAACTGGAGCAAATGACTCATCAAAGTCTATGCCTTCAACTTGTGTATATCCTTGAGCCACCAATCTAGATTTGTTTCGGACTACTTCACCATCTTCATCGGTCTTATTCTTGAAGATCCATTTGGTGCCAATTACATGTGTATCCTTGGGCCTTGGTACCAACTCCCATACATCATTTCTAACAAATCGATGCAACTCTTAGTGCATGGACTCTACCCAATTCTCATCTTTCAAAGCTTCCTTCACTTTCTTGGGTTCAAATTAAGCAAGATAATAGTTGTACATCACATGATTAACATTATAGGCCGGTCCTTTTCTCAAATGAAGTCCTTCATCTACATTACCAATGATATTGCTTGAAGGATGATTGAGAGTTACCCTTAACGATGGTCTTTCGGAAGTGGAAGGTTCCTTATCACGAGAGATTGGAGGTTGAACTTCTAGAGGGGTGAGTGGGCTTAAGGATCCTTGTGTTGATCTAATCTCCCTTCTTGATATAGGAGGTGTAGACTCCTTTTCTAGTGATTCCTTCTCAGCATCATCACCTTGAGACATGTTGTCATCACCTTCCCTCTTCTTAAGGTTTGATCCTTCACCATCATTATCAATACCCTTTTCAGATATGGTGTAATTGATAACCACATTTATTGATTCCATCACCATCTTAGTGAGCTTATTGTACACTCTATATGCTCAGCTGTTTGTGGAGTAGCCTAGAAATATCCCGTCATCACTCTTAGCATCAAATTTTCCAGGATTCTCCCTATCATTGAGGATGTAATACTTGCTTCTAAATATTCGAAAATATTTCACATCCGGCTTCTTTTCCCTCCAAATTTCATACGATGTCTTCTTTGTTCGTACTCGGAAGTAAATCCTATTCCCAATGTGACATGAAGTATTCAATGCTTCAGCCCAAAACTTCTGTGGAATCTTTTTGTTGAATAACATTACTCTTGCTATCTCTTGAATCACTCGATTCTTTCTTTCAACTACCCCATTCTGTTGTGGAGTATTTGGAGATGAAAATTCCTTCTTAATGCCGTGTTCATTGCAAAATGCTTCAAACTTTGCATTTTCAAACTCCTTCCCATGATCACTTCTGATTCTGACTATGGGAACTCCCTTTTCATTCTACAGCCTCTTGCATAACCTTTCCATCTTGTCACATGCTTTCGACTTCTCTCTAAGAAAATCCATCGAAGAGTATCTTAAGAAATCGTCAACTACCACCATAATATAGTGCTTTCCACCTATGCTTTCTGTTCTCGTTGGACCCATTAGATCCACATGTAGTAACTCCAAAGGACGAGATGTAGCAACCACATTTACTATAGGGTGGCTTGACTTTGTTTTTTTTCCCAATTGACATGGACCACAAACTTTCTTCTTAATTTTCCCAAACTTTGGTAAACCTACCACTGCCTCAAGCTTTGACACTTTCACCACTTGCTTGTAATTTGCATGTCCAAGGTGTTGATGCCATAACTCCAAAAGATTCACTCGAGCACTTCGACATGCTATGCTAGGTTTGGGAATAAACCCATAACAATTGTCGGTTGTCCTTAGACCCTTCAAAACTTGAACACCTTCTTCATTTTGGATTAGAAACCCTTTCTTTGAAAATTGGACTAAGAAGTCTTCATCACATATTTAAGTGATACTCAGCAAATTCACTTTCAATCCTTTAATGTACAACATATCAATCAATAAAGGCAGTCCCGGAATATCAACAATTCTCTTTCCAAGAACTTGTGAGTGACTACCATCTCTAAATGTCACAAAACCATCTTCCTTCTCTTTAAGGGTTTTGAACAAAGATTTATCTCCAGTCATATGCCTTGAACAGCCGCTGTCAAGATACCACAAACATGAATTAAACACTTTCAAAGCGGTATGAACAAAAAGATAAGCATAAGATAAGCATGAGATAGGCATTCTTGACCATCAAAGCAAGACTCATCTTTCTTTACATCATTCATAGATGAGTGAAGCTTTTTTTTTAGACCATCATGTTTATCAAAAAAATGTCTATTCCTTCTCCTACATTTATCAATTAAGGAATTTGACTCACACAAGCTATTATGAATATCATGATTTCTATGAACTAAAGATTTTAGCATATGTATAAAGATTCTAGTATGTTTCTTTGACTTAAATAACTCTAAAAGCTCATTATTGGGACAGTCTCCAAATATGCTCATAGAGTCATTATCTCAAACATCTTTAATACGCTTTATGTTGGCCTTTGCCATATCACTTTCCATAGCCAGCCAAGAGGTCTAGGATCACACTCAGGTAATAAAATCACAGCGAGTGTACCCGCTCTGATACCAATTGAATGTTCAAATAGTGTGTAAAACACCTTGAATGTTTAGATCCCCCAAATTACAAATTACAAATTCAAGCTTATTAACAAACAATGTGCATGCGAAAAATGTAAATAAGCTAGAATAGAATTGATAACATAATCTAAACCAAATAAAATCACATCCACAGCAGAAATTAAATGGCAAAGATTAAGGGAAGAGAGATGCAAACACAAAGACAACACAGTGATGTGTTATCGAAGAGGAAACCGAAGTCCTTGGTGTAAAACCTCTCCGCCACCTTCCAAGCGGTCAATAATCCACTAGAGAATCAAGTTGGGATACATGAACAGTAGAAGAACCTCCAAGCCTAATCTACCCAGTGTACTTAAGCCCTCCAAGCTTTTTGCTCCAATGAGGTTACGCCGAACCTTTGTCTTCTCTAGCTTACCGGATTCCGCTATAGCCTATAGCATTAACGAATATCAATTAGTCCCTTCCTAACTGCTTCCCAAGCACCAAATAACCTTCTCACAGATATGGGTATGATGAGAAAAGGATTTGGCTAAATGTACCTCTCAAGGATGTAACAATAGAGAGGGTGAGAGTAGAGAAATTTGGAGAAACAAGGATAAAGATTGTGGATGAGTCAATCTTGTTTTTCTCTATGGTTTCTCTCTTAAAATTCTCTCTAAAAGCTCTCTACAATACATGGGTATAAGGGGTATTTATACTGGTGTGTGTTTGGAATGCAAAAGGTCAATTTTTCCCAAACAGAGTGAATTGGCGACTTGGCCTCGTGACATGACTAAGTTGCAAGTCTAAGTCGCTAGATAACGGCCTGGCCAGCCTGGAACTTTTGTCCTGTAGTGCAACAGCTGGTGTCCCTGCATGCTTCGCATGTGTGCCTTCTTTGGTGACTTGCCAACCGTGAGCCAATCGCGAGTCCCTGCATGTGTGCACACTCTTGAGCATTTCTTCACATTCTTTCACACACTACCCTTACATGTTTCCCACCTAAATACAGGGTTTCTAAAAGTTGAATTACAAGCAAATTGGCACGGAATAAAGCCAACAAAATGATTGATTAAATTCAACCTTACAGATACATTATCTCTTGTACATTGGTTTTGTGACCACTTAGTGATAGCAAACATTGTACTTATCTTTGATATATATATTTGATGATGTTGTTATCACATTTCACCTATCTTTCCATGTGTTGTTTCTTTTCTCTCTTTATACATATGTTTCTTATTTACTGTATGCAATCTATTATTTCCGTTTCACACTAAGATGCCGTGATTAGTTTTGTTTAAAGTGTGTCAGAAATACTGGTTGTCAAATTCTTTTTGCTAGAAACTCTCTTCTTACAAATTTTTTCAAGAGTTTGTATTAGGATAGATTTTATTGTATTCAATAAGTGAGTATGAATTGAGTGATTTATGACTTCTCTTATATGTTCATTTGTTTGTCGTGGTTTTATCACGGATTTCCAAGGAGGGAAGATTGTTAGGACATATGTGAATCATATTAGGAACATATGTCAATATTTTATGTAATTGGCTAATCCTTTGATAAAATACACTTTACTTGTAATTGGGTAGATCTAGGATGTGTTTAATGCTTCAAGGAACAATGTTTCAAGATTAAGTGTTAAAACCATGCAAGTCTGTCCAAGAAACAAGTGAAGAAGTGCTGGATTTTAAAGCTCAACAGCTAGCATTTATCAAGGTTTAAAGAGCTACTGAAGCCCGATGCTCGACAACTAGCTCGATAGATACCTTATCTGTCGAAATTTATGAAAAACAGATTTTCAGTTCTGTTTTACATCCAATCTGTGAGTACATGTTTAGGCTTTCTTTTCTCACAGCCCTAAACATATATAATGATTATTTTAAGGGCCGTCAAAGGTTGCGTAAGTGTTAAGAAAAGTTTTGCTCATGCAAATTGTGACATGAGACAGACTTTGTCCTAGTTCATCTTTCTCTTGAAGAAACTGTTGTGTTTGTTCACCTTAGGGTTTTGTGACCAAGGAGCTTCGTGATCTTCATCGTGTGATAAACTGAAGAACTTTGCAACCAACATCTTTCTCAAGTTGATGATTAAGTCGCATACTGGGATCTGCGCATCGATTGGATAGTCACGTACTGGGAGTCGTGCATTAAAAGGAAAGATTATCACTACAGAACAAGTCCAATTGGGTATTGGGGTAAGAGTTCAACTGTAGGTTGGTATAAGGTACTAGAATTCTTTTACTTGTAATCGTTTGTTTTAATAATAGTGAATTCTCGGGAGTGATGACTTTAAAAATCACCTAGTGAGGTTTTTTGCCGTGTAGGTTTTCCCCATTCATAAACAAATCACCGTGTCAATTTAATTTCCACTGCACTTTAGTTAATTGGTGATTTGTTGCGCTACCATGCACTTTACATGTTAATTGAATTAATTAATTAACTTGGCTAAATCAATTGGTTAATATATCACAAGGGGTCAATACATTTTTGGCCTATCATATATATATATATGTATATAAGTTTATATAAATAATTAATGCATTATTTTTTTCCTTTCTAATACTCTTATATATCATATGTAACTCGTCAAATTAGAGTATGTTCAAGATATGTGTTTCTATAAATTTATAAATAAATATCATTAGTGTAATCCTTCATTATTTTTTAAAATATTTGTTGTTATTATTTTATATTTGGAGAATTAGAAAAATGCATACAAATATTTTATTTTTAAAACATAAGACAATTGTAGATTTCATGGTTAAAGAGTTATAGATCCTTTTGTTTTTGTTATCTGTAAAAACTAGTCACTAACCCGTGCTATGCACGGGAAAGCTATTAAATATGAGTTAGAAGATTATTCTAATCATACACACAATCTTCTCTTTTTCTTCCCCAATTTTCATATACTGCCAACTTTGTCTCAGGCTTGAACTCAATATAATTTCATTTAGTTTTGTGTTGCGTAGGATTAAATGTGTTTTGTTTCCTATGTTGGGGCTCCTTTGTTACTGTTAATGTGTATTTCTAAGTTCTAACAGTTACATTGTTGTATTTCTTATATATCTCTCTAACTTTATCCATAACATGTACCAAAAACTATATGATACATGAGAAAGAAATATAATTCATTGACCAAACATCCATTCAGCAAAAAAAAATTGACCAAACAAACACCTAATTAACCATGGCAGAAGCTAGTAAGGCATTTACGACAAAATGTGACTTGTGAATCATCTAAGAAAATCTAAGACTTTGCAAACGTAGTCCTAGTACAATACTAACTACATTAATATTTGCTACCAACAACTAATTAATTATTATAGTATGTCAATGAGTATTTCAACACTAACTACAGTAGCAACACTTGATTGATGCAGCCATAATACAACAGTAGCTCATCATTCTATGCAATTTAGAACATGCAAATCATGAGTGGAACACATTGTGAAGGTCAGAATTAAAAGCCTAAAAGTATATTAACCTATTATTAATTTCACGAAATTGATTTTTGGAGGACATTTTCTAAACCTAAAAATAAGTTTATCAAAAAAATAAAATAAAATAGGAAGCACAAAAATAAATAAAAAATAAAAAATCCAATTTTGAAATTAGAAGGAAAAGTTTCATATACCTAGCATGTGTTCATGTTGTCTTTCCCACATTGGCTCCTGCGTTTGCACATCCTTAAACTCACTCTAACTTGAAACCCCTAAGCATTTCCAACCAAAAAGAATATATGTTTTTACAAAATATTTAGCAAAATTGTTAACAAAATTGGAGTACAAACACCAATTCAAAAGAAGGTTCAAGTTTTGTACTCTTTTTGGCAGTAAAATACATAATTTCATGGTTAGATTCAATATAAGAGATGCTCTCACACCAAATTTCATACCAAAACCTCATTCTTGCATCATATTTCAACTCATTCAAAGTTCAGTGCTAACTTAAATTCTTTAACTAATAACTCCCTTTCTAGAATGACTAATAATAATTTTTGAGCCAGTTACTCTTTGTTAGAAGTAGAAACAAACAACATTGTACTATGTTGTTTCTAGCTTAAAGATGTTAACATCAAGTGATTTTCCATGTTGAATATGTCCACTTTAAACTGATAACTCCAACCTAGGAATGTAATGCCAAAATCTCAATTATATTAAAGAGTAAACCAAATAATCCTAAAAAAAAATTGTAGAAAAACTCCATTATTTTTTTGAATGGACCAATAGTCAATAAGTTTTAGCCCCTAGCTGAAACTCTTAGGCTACTCTAGAACCCAAATTCATCAATGGCTTGTTATCGGATAGAATTACAAAAATAACAAAAAACTTCTACGAAATCCTATTTATACCTTCTCTTGGACAGCTATTTGATTTGTAGAAAAACAACTAAAGTAACTCTGTACAAACACCAAGACAGCTACAGAAACCATCTGCAACCATCTAATCTAATCCTATGTAGCAAGGTCTACAAACTTCACCTGTTTCAGAATGCTTTGTGTCTATTCAGACATATTTTCACTTAGTGGAGATTATTATTTATTATTTAACAATGCCCATGGGCATATGCTCACCCTGAACAAATTCCTACTCTTTTACTATAGATTAATGTACCCTGCATTGCTTCAATTTTATTTGTTTGCTTTAAATTGGTTATTTGACTTGTATTTTGTTTCATATAAATTTGCTATTGACTTTTCAAAGTTTGATAAGTTGATGTCCTCATTTCTTGCCACTTCCTACATCTTGTTTCACTAATGCTGTCCGAGATACTGTTCTAGATTCATTTAGAATGTGTACACTATGTGTGAGACATTTTGTCAAACACATAGTGCACATATTCTAAATGGGAATGAGAGGACAATTTAACAACATGAATCCACCCAAAAAAACACAGAATTGTCAGAGGAAGTTTCAACTTTCAATTTTATGTAAATATTCTCATAAGAATAATCTAATCTCGCATCAATGTTATAAAAAATCAAGCCACATACACATTTTTCTAATCATGTAGAATTTGATGGTCTCTTGATGCTGTCTGGGGTACTATTCTAGATTCATTTAGAATATGTACACTATGTGTGAGACATTTTGTCAAACACATAGCGTACATATTCTAAATGGGAATGAGAGAACAATTTAACAACATGAATCCACCCAAAAAAACACAGAACTGTCAGAGGAAATTTCAACTCTCAATTCTATGTAAATATTCTCATGAGAATAATCTAATCTCACATCAATGTTATAAAAAAATCAAGCCACTTGCACATTGTTCTAATCGTGTAGAATTTGATGGTCTCCTCCATGTGCTTTTTTGAAGAAGTGTTAGAAACGCATAGCAATATCACAGAGAACCAAGAAAAATTCTTCTCATACGTTGCATCAGAGATGTGAAAAATTCTCTTTATATTTATACCCCAAAAGCAAAATAAAGATGGTTAAACCCAAACCTAACATTTGAAATCAAATGGTAGAGAACCAAAAGTTTGATGAGTCTCATTTATGGATTCAATAACACATCAAACCATAACAAAACCAATTACAACAAAACTTAAATCTTACCATAAAACCATAACAGAACCAACCAAAAAAAACCAAAAATTAAACATGCATAACAGAATGAACAAAACATATTCATTATAGAACAAACAAGAAATCAAAATTAAATTGCTGAAAAACCATAACAAAATAAAAAGGCCAAAAACAAAATTGGAACAGAAAATTAGTAATTTCGTATGAAACCAACATGTTCTCCAGAACCAAATAGGATTACAAAAACGTACCAAGCTTTAGAGGCCAAGACATGAGCCAGTAGAGGCAAACAGAGAGAGCGAGACTGAGAGAAGAGGTGAAGGGTTTGAACCAAAGAGAATGAGGGGAAGCGTGAAGAGAGAAGAGTAAACTTGTGTCTAGAATGTTCAGTTCTGGCTGAATTTGTGTTTGAGTCTATCGGGGTTTGTTTATTTTTAAAGATAAGTATCGGGTTTTTGGAGAGAAAATAGTGTTTTTAATTTTATTTTTTAAATATTGTGTTGACGTGAAAAATTGGGAGAGTTTCAGAGGCTTCGGTTATATATATATATATATATATATATATCGGTTATATATATATATATATAAGGTTTTTATTCAATTTTTATTATTGTTATATTTCCTTATATTGATTTCTATATATTTGTAAAGCAACGTTTATTAGTTAAAATGTGTAAATTTGATTAATTTTTTAATATGTTGTATTAATTTTAAAACTATTAGTATACTCTACATTGATGCCCATTTTTGACAAAGGGTCCAATAGCAGAAGAAGCCCAACAATAAGGTAGATGAGAGAAGAAAATGATGGGCAAAACGGTAAAGAGATAAGGTAACAAGCCCAGTGGGCTGACGTGGCAAGATTGATAGCCAGCAGGCCCATGAAAGTAACAAGGGTAAAGAGGAGGTAAATGGGCTGAGAAAGCCTAAGGAATAAAGTGGTAAGCCCATGAGAATAATGAAAGGTAAAGAAGAAGTAAATAGGCTGGGGAAGCCCAAGGAATAAAGTGGTAAACTCAATGGGCTGACTTGGCAGGAATGATGGCCAATAAGCCCATAAGAGTAATAAGAGCTAAAAATATAGTAATAGGGCAATGGAAGCCCAAGGAATTAAGCAATAAACCCATGGGAGTAAAAAGAGGTAAAGAAGAAGTAAATGGGCCGAGAAAGTCCAAAGAATAAAGTGGTAAACTAAATGAGTTGACATGGCAGGAATGATGGCCAATAAGCCCATAAGAATGATAAGAGGTAAATATGGAAAACACAATGAAGCACTATGGCAGGATTAATGGCCAAAAGGCCCACAACCATGAAGAAGAGAGACAAAAGTATGGGCTCAACAGGCTATGGAGATAAAGGCTTTCGCTTAGACAATACCCGGCCCAGGATGGGATAAAAGAAAGGAAACATGAGCCCAAAAGCCCATGCATCCTTCACGCCACAAAGGATAAACATAAACTAGCATGCACAGCAGAACCAAACAACACAAGAGTAGCAAAAATGGTGTGAAGGCCATAAAGAAACAAACACAGATGAAAGTAGAGCGTGCATAAAGGACCAGGGCACCACCTACTTGTACCCAGCCAATACATGGGAGGTGGGCCATAGGTCAAGGTATTCAGAGGGTGTGATTTGGCGATGGGGAGAAAGGGGGGTCTATTCTAAGGTTCTCACCCAAGCTTCTTTGGGGGAATGTCTTGCTGGGATGGCATTTCACCCAAAAGAGATAAGTGTGGGTTGGGACCCATTGATGCATGCCATAGAGGTAGGTTGTGAGATAGCTTAATCCTTATCCCTTAAGATGAAACAAAAACACAGAGAGGTAAGAAACAAGACAAGTAATTTTGTCTAGAAATGGAGAGTGGTGCAACCAACACACTCTGGGCAGAGGTAATGGCTGGACAACCAGCAGGTTAGTTGGCAATCTTGGAGAGATGCCCACAACAAGCCAAAAATGGTTGAGGGGCAAAAGGGATAAATCCTACAATTGTAGGCGGTATTAAAAGGGGTAGCCATGAATAGTAAAAATGAGAGAACAAAAAAACGAGGTAGAAAAGAAAGAGAACGAAAGGGAGGTAGAAAAGAAAGAATAGAGGCAAGAGAAAACACGGAGAGACAAAAGAAAAGAAAGAGAGATTAAAAGAAAACTAGAGAGAAAGTAAGGCAGTAGGAATAAAAGCATGTATCAATAGGATACATTTTCTCTCCCTCTTGATAGACCCACTCTCTAAAGATTGTAAATCGAAGCTTAAACCACTTAGGCCCTTTCTCCAAAGCGAGTAACTTCTATGGTAGGAGCCTTTTGTTGAGGTTACCCGCTTTGGAGATTGGCTCCCTTCTTGGGTTCGCTTTGTTGAAAAGCTCAACCCATAATCCTGCAAATAAGCTGTTTCATTGGTTATGTCCATTGGATGATTTACCCACTGTTTGGCTAAAAATTACTAAGTTACTTACCTTTTTATACTGTAGTATTATTCCCACTCACTGTGTTATTTTGCCATAACTCTGTTAACTTTGTTCATGATGTTAGCTTTACTTAATACGTTTTATTATCATAGTTATTCTACTGTAGTGTATTCTTGCTGTAATACTTGTAACATTTATTCCTGCTATGACCACACCTTATGTTTAGCCCACAGCACTTATGTCAGGATGTGTCTACATTAGGTAAGCCTGACTTGTGCACAAGCTGGCCTGAAGTGCAGTCCCAGCAAAGCCAATCTCAACTCTCTTACCTCAGACTAATGGGCCATAGTATAGCAGAAGGGGTCGAGGCCTAACAGTATGAAAAGGCCCCCACACTCTATTATTGGTATAATCATCTCTAAATTATTTAACAAAATCTAGATCTAAAATTTTTATAGAATATTTAATTATGATTGATATGATTTAAAAAATCACAATTTACAAATTGATTGGATGGAATTTTTTTTTTTAGTTTTGTAACGACTTACCTTATGTAAAAATATTTGCATTATACATGAGAAAATAACACATGTTAATGAAATTACAGACTTATCAACAAGTAATGTTATTTATAAAATAATTTCAAAAGTTATGGCTAATAGATTGAAGCTAATTCTGCCCTAGTTGATTTCGCCCACCCAAAGTGCTTTTGTTCTAGGTTGCCTTATGACTGAAAATATACTTGTGGCTTATAAGACCCTTCATGCTATGCATTGCAGAAAGAAAGGCAAAAAAGGTGTTTTGGCATTGAAGTTGGATATTAGCAAAGCTTATGACCGGGTAGAGTGGACCTTTCTTAAGGCATGATGAACAAGTTAGGTTTTCCTAAAGTGTGGACTGATCATATTATGAGTTGTGTCACCACTGTCTCTTTCTCTATCTGTATTAATGGGAAAGCATATGGAAATATTCTGCCATCTAGAAGGCTCTATCAAGCATGGTTTTAAAAACTGGACTGGTTAAACAATCGAAAAAAGTAGTGGTTCCCGGTTTTATGGTCGGACAGTGGTTGGACCGATGGTCGAACCGGTGAGGTCATAATTAATTAATTAATAATTTTAAATTATAATATATAAATGATAAAATATGTAATAAGTTTAAAACAAAGAATTTTTAGTTTTAAATACATATATTTTTTATTTTAAAAAATGTGAGTTTAATTATCACATCTTATATTTAGAAAATTAAAATAACAAATCCACAACTCATATAGTATTAAAAATATTTAGTATGAAATTAACAATACATAATAAATTAGTAATTCTTTAAAAAAATTGTACTATTATTTATTATTAAATTTATATAGATTATTATTGTGCATTTTTTTATATATTATGCTTTGGCTACATTTATTATATATTATTATTATTTATTTATATGATCAAAGTTCATGAAATAGGCTAATAACCCAAAGGTTTCCAAAAGCTCAAAAGCAAAAAACACACCCTCCAAAAGAACGACACTACATACACTACAAGATAACATTGAAAAAAAAAACTCTAATAATTATCCATTTAATATCCCTACCCCACTTTCCAACCTACCCCCCTTGTTTCTCTCGTTATTTCGCCAGATACCTTTTGGGTCATCTCTACTTCTTTTATTAAAGTTTATTTCTCCCTTCTCTCTCAACTTAGATCTGCTTCTTCTCTTTTCTTTTAGACTTGTTCAAGTTGTCTAGGTCGACATTCTTGTGTGTGCTTAGATAGTCAAATGGTGCCTACATTGAAGAATCCCTCTCCTTAACTACACTTTTTTTCCTATTCTTTTTCCTTTTTGGTGGCAAAGGATGGTCATGGTTGATTGCTTTGTTTTTCAGATCTTTACTATCTAGTCAAAATTGCTGCATTTTGGTGTTTTAAGCAAACCGACCAATAATTAGTTTAACCATACCAGTTTCCAATTTTTACTGTTGAACTAGTAGGTTTTCGGTTATTTTCAGTTTTTGAATGATTTTTGGTTTTTAGTCATAACCAGACCGGATTAGAGGCCAGTTCTCGGTTGAATCGGCCGGTCCGATCCAATTTTTAAAATCATGCTACAAGGATACCCTCTATCCCCTTATCTATTTTTGTTATATGCAGAGGGGTTCATGTCTTTGCTAGCAAAAGTAGAAGAGGAGGGACAACTTCATGGAGTTTCTATTTGCCAGACAGCACCTAGCATATCAAATCTACTATTTGCAAATAAATCACTCTTGTTTTGCCAAGCAAAGCAAGATGAAGTATAGGCCATCATTGACATCCTCTAGCTATATGCCATGGCATCTAGGCAATGTATCAATCTAGACAAATCCTCTGTTTTCTTTAGTGGCAATACTATAGGTGCACAATGGGATTGGATAAAAAATTCTTTGGGAGTCCAAGAAGTGAAGAAATTTGAATCTTACCTGGGTTTGCCCATACTGATTGGCAAGTCCAAATATCAAGCCTTTTCTTTTCTTAAGGAAAGGGTTTGGAAAAAAAAATACAATGGTGGAAAGGGAGATTGCTATCTAGAGCTAGGAATGAGGTATTGATAAAGGTAGTGGCTTAATCAATTCCCACATACACAATGGGAGTATTCCAATTGCCAATGAAGCTTTGCAATGAGCTTAATGCTATGTGTGCCAGGTTTTGGTAGGATGTGGAGACGAAAAGAAGATTCACTGGAAGAGCTGGGATTCATTGATTTTGCCTAAGAAGGAAGGAGGGATGGGTTTCCGGGATATAAGTAGTTTCATTCTAGCCATGTTGGCTAAACAAGGGTGGAGATTATTGCAGGACCAAGGATCACTTCTCTACAAGTGCTTCAAAGCAAAGTACTTCCCAAGATGTAGCATTCTGGAAGCATTTGACAACCCAAACAGCTCGTATGTCTGGAAAAGCTTAATTGCAGGTCAACAAATTCTAAAGAAAGGATGTTGCTGGAGAGTGGGAAATGTTTCTTCCATAAGGGTGATACACAATAAGTGGATTCCATAAAGGTCTTCGGATGGCGAGCTTGTCAGAATATATTGCCAACTCCTGCAAATCTGGCTCAGCGTCGAATTATCGAGGATGATAGCTGTCCTATATGTCTGAGGCATTTGGAGTTTATGATTCATGCACTGTGGGAGTGTGGAATGGCTTAAGATGTGTGGGATGGGTGTTCAATCCAATTACAAAAAGGCTTGAGTGGCCAACATGACATTATGCAGCTATTTGCAGACTTGATGCACAAGCTCTCCGTGGATGATCTTGAATTTTTCTGGGTCCAATGCTGGCTGATATGGAATCAACGAAATTCGCTCTTGCATGGTAGTAATTTAAAGGAACCTTATCGGCTTAATGCAAGAGCTAGGGACTACAGAAGTTAATACAGCACAATCCCACTTGGCAGTTCCAGAGCCAATGACGATTGGGTTGATGAATTCGTGGCAGGCCCCTAATGGTTTGATTTACAAGCTCAACTTTGATGGTGCGGTCTTTGCAGATATGGCAGCCTTTAAAGTTGGGTTGGTGATCCAGAATGATAAAGGTCAGGTTATGGCAGTGCTTTCGTCTAAGGGTCCTACAATAACAGACAGCAAGGAGGCGGAGGTATTGGGGTGCAGGAAAGCTTTAGAGTTCGCAATTGAAGTTGGTTTCTCTGACTTGGTGATTGTAGGTGATAGCACAACAGTAATGAAGGCCATCCACTGGCCACAATGTAATAAGTCTCGCCTAGGTAATGTCTATAACGATATTCAGTGGTTGTTAAGGGGACTCGAGCATGGGAAGTTAAGCTGTGTTCACCAAAATGCGAATACAGTTGCACACTTTTTGGCCCGTTATGTTAGGCAGGTAGAAGAGGATGTTGTACGGTTGTAAGAGTCACCTTCTCCAGCATTAGAGGCACCGTATTTGAATTCTCTTTGTTAGGTTCTAAGACTTTAGGAACTAAATGTATTAGAACTTCAATGTGTAATGTGTTGGAAAACCATGATAAAAAATTAGAATCTAGATTTAGGCTGCTCAAAGTGTATTTATTTTTAAAGTTGGAATCGAGTAATTGCAGGATTTATTTGTCTAAATCTACAAAGCTCGATCGAATGAAAATTAGGCTCAATCGATCGAACCTCGTGCAGATTAATTTGACGTGTAGAGTTTTATATTTTACTCCAGGTATAAAAGGAAAAACCCTAACTACGTTTTAGAGGTTGTTGATATGCTGTGTGTTGAATCTCTTGTGAGATCTAGAGGTGTTTACCTTCATACACACTTAGGGTTATCAAGATTCATGTCAAGAACTTGGTGATTGCTTCGGTTGCTGCATAAAGAGCTTAAAGAAAAACACAAGTAGGAGAACTTGTGGTTGCTGTGGATCAAGGAAAAAAGTAGTTCGTGGACTCGGAGTTGTCACGTGCTCGTGGTAGTAAGTTTTCTACACGAGGTAGCAATAGGATGTTAGTGGTGTAAGTCTTATTGTAAAAACTTCAATTCTTTCAGAATGAATCTGTCTTACCTTAAGGATAGCTAGGTTAAATCCTCTCCAGGTTTTTTACTAGTTTGGCTTTCCTGGGTTATCATATTGTTATTTACTTTTTCGAGTTATCTACATGATATGATTTGAATGTATTAACCTAGATTTGAATAATTTATCCAAGTAATCACTTGGCTAAATAACTAGGTTAAACAACTTGTGTTTTAAGGGGTTTAAAAATATACAAGTGGTATTAGAGCGGGTTAGCCCTTGATTTAGGTTATTATAATTAGAGTTGATCCTTGACCCTTGGTGGCATGGAACACGGACACTCTCTTGTGTACCCATCTCACTTTAATGGGAACAACAATTCCTACTGGAAAGTAAGGATGAAAGCCTTCTTGAAATCTATTGATGAGAGAGTTTGGAATTCCGTTGAATATGGATGAGAGAAACCAACTACTCTTGTAAGCGAGTGGCAAACTTCTCAGAAAGAAGCAGCCGCTTTTAATAGCAAAGCCATAAATGCTATTTTTAATGTTGTTTTTATGGAGAAATTCAAAAGGATCTCAAATGTTGAGGTTACTCATACTGCATGAAATATTCTCCAATCTATGCATGAAGGCACAAAGGCAGTTAAGATTAACAAACTGAAGCAGTTAACTACTAGATTTGAAAGTATTAGAATGTCTGATGATGAATGTTTTGATGAATTCTATTCTAAACTGAATGATATTGTTAACTTTGCTTATAATTTGGTTGAAATTTATGATCAACCTAAAATTGTTAGGAAGATACTTAGATCCTTGACTGAGGACTTTAGACCCAAAGTGACTACCATTATTGAAAGCAAGGATGTGGACTCCATTTCTGTTGATGAGCTTGTGGGATCTCTCTAGTCCTATAAGTTAGACCTATCCAAGACAAACAAATCCAAATCAATGACTCTTAAGTCAGTTGATGATGTTGATGGTAATGGATTTGATGATAAACTCTTTTCTACAGAGATTGCATAACCTTAGAAACTTTCTTAGGAACAACAACAGAAGGGCAAGAGGTAAAAACAATGCTAAACCTAGGAATTTTAAGAGGAATGGACCCACTAAAGTGAATAATACTGATAAATCTAAAGAAAAAGTATGTCAAACCTCTAATAATTCCATGGGTCAACAATATTTTGGTTGTCAAGGGTATGGTCATGTGAAATCAGAATGTCCCACATTCTTGAAATCAAAGGGTAAAGTTATGGCTGTAACCTTTAGTGATGATGAAGTTTTGATCGTAAGTCTGGCAATGATGAGGATGGAAACTTCATTGGTTTCACAGCTACTGCTATAGTTGATGAAAGCATTGTGGTTGATAAGAACCCTTCTGATGGGGAACTCTCTGAGAATGCTGATTTGCAAGAACCCTATAATAAACTTTGCAAAGTTGCTGCAAAGGATGCTATAAATGTTGATATAAGTTTGAGAAAATTGCTTCTCTTGAACTTGGTAAGAAAAATTTGCTATTGAAATTATTTGACGTTAATGAATTGATTAATAAGGTGAAGAATGAAAACATGTTGTTGCTTGATAAAGTTAAGAATTTGAAACTAGAATTATCTATTGCAAGAGAACAAACAAATAAGTCTGCTAGTTCTAAACTTGAACACATGTTGAGTATTCAGAAGTCTCCCTTAGACAAAACTAGTCTAGGTTTTGAAGATAGCATCTCTGTGTTTGAAACTCATTCCACAAACTCTGTTTCTTCTTCTGAGTCCCCCAAGATTGAGATTGTCAAACTAGTAGAAGTTACACCACCTCCTAGGAAGATTAAGGTTGATCTTAAAGAGTCTATGCCTAAGAATCCTCCTCTTCCTAAGGATAAGTTGCATGATAGACCTTTATAGGTTTGTCATTTTGGTGGAAAGACTGGACACATTCGTCCAAACTATTTCAAGTTGCAAGCTGTAAAGCAAGCAAATAAGCCAAAAGTACCTGTGCCTCAAGCACAAGATCCTATGGTACTTATTGATGAGTTGTAAAGGCGTTAAACTTTATACCAATCCTAGAGTCGCTCATCATTCTAAGTGTGCATTTGGGAAGCGCATTTTGTGCTTCCTACGTCTGCGTCTACATTTTTTTTTTAAAAGAGCAGTGCACCTACGCCTAGCGCACTGTTCATAAGTGAACAGTAAATTTTTTATTATTTTTTTTTTATTGTTTTTAGTTTTCAGTTTTCAGCAAATAAGCGGTATCCAAACAAACCATAATATGAATAATAACTCCAATGCAAGAATTGCATCTAAAAGGTTTTGGATGCAAAAAGCTCAATCTAATTGAGTCTTTTTGACATGGTCCTTGTGCTTCATCTCTCTACTCATTGTGACCATTTTTTTTTTTTGCATTGCATTGCATAACATTCATGCATTTCATGATAGGTTGTTTTTATTATTCTTTTCAAAAAATAAAATAAAATAAGGGAGAAAAGGAAGGAAAAATGTATTTTGCATTATTTTTCTTGGACTTATAATCAAGGTTGGCCATATTATCTTTACATAACATGTTTGTGTACCTTGATTAGTTTGGATGGGCTTATTTTACTGCACTTTGCTAGTTTTAGCTATATAGTGCTTGTTGTGTGGAGTTGTTTATAGTTTTTGATCACATGATCTTGATTCTGAAGTCACATACTTTTAATTGTAAGGGCTAGAAAATCCTAAGAGAAAGGCATAAATAACCATCTCACCACTATTTACTAGCCAATCATGAACACCTTAGTGCATATCATAAGATTTTGTGCTCGAGAAAGTGTAGCACATGCACAAAAAGAAAATAAGGTGTAATCTCGGATTAATGCTAAAATTGGTGTGTACATTATTGGGCTATAATTAATTCACAATGAAATAAAATTGGTGTGTACATTACTTGACTAATCTCATAATTTCAAATAAAATAAAATTGGTGTGTACATTATGAGGCAAAACAAGAAACTTACATTATTGCAAGCTTGTTTTCTAGGAGATGTGAGAGTTATTAGATGTAACTCTTTAGGTGATAGTCTCTTTCAAACATATGTGATGAATTTTGTAGAAATTGTGATTGATTACTATCTACATATCACCTCACATGTATCTCAAGTTATTACTAATTGCACATACTATACAAGTTATTCTTTGCTAAACTTAGTACATGATATTGTGTGTGATCTTGTTATGGTCATCCAAAATTAAAAATTCTGAATATAGTAAGTAAACTGGACATTATCAATTTAGCATATAAACATATAATATGGAACCTTAATAAAACTATAAAATAATATATGCAACGACATCCCAATCCATGTCTATAATTCCTTGGTAGTAAGTTTATTATAAACACATTAATTGATTGAGAACTATTCTCATTATTAGTGCTATCATGATAACTCTTATCAAACACTAATTATATGTCGTATGATCTTTAGCCTCTAAGCAATAATGACATAGCTCCTTTGGGAGGTTAACATTACACTTAGTCTAGTGTACACCATTATCTAGAATCATGTGTAGCTAAATTTCATCTCCTTTTATGGTGTTTAAACTTGTAGTACCATGGAACAAAACACCCTCCTTTGGGATCGCAAGGCATATACGCCAAGACGAGGCGTTTGTCCACACTACTTTAAACGGGTAAGTTCAATCTTGTAGTACTATGAAGTAAACAACCTCCTTTGGGATTGCGAGGCATATACGCCAAGACGAGGTGCTTACCCCACACTATTATGAACTGATAATGGAGGCCGTGAGATCCAACCCTTATATCTCTCTCCCACTAGATGTTTTAAAGAAGGTTTTTAAATTGTAAACATTTGTAAACTAATCACACATAGTATTATACTTTATACAATTGAAAACATCTTGAAAAACTTTGAATTTCCAATTTTCCAAAAAATTCAGACAGAAACTTTCGTTACTGTCTCGCGGGTATCTCGCAACTAATTGCTTCTCACGAAAATGAGTTAAGCAAAATTTGAAGACACAAAAATTCACACAGAAACTTCTGCCACTGTCTCGCGACTATTTCGCGAGTAAAGCTTAACCGCGAAATTTTTTGTGCTTCAATGGCATTTTTCGCAAGTAGTTTCGCGGGAAGCTTACCCACGAAAAACTCATGTTTCCAGTTTTTCAAGTTTAGATGTAAACAGTTTTCAACGGTTTTTCATAAACAATCAAACACCATATGAACATAACAAATGGAAATTGACGTCAAAACTGGATTCCATTGATGCTATAGCCTTAAAGATCAATTTAATATACTTAAATTCAAATTTAAACAACATCATAACATCAATATCAGTTTTCTTCAAATCATAGTTTCATCATCCATGTAGAAAATTAAATGCATATATAATCTTCTAACAACATGAAACTATGATTTCTAATTCCAAAACTAATAAATCATGTTATACAGATTCAAAATGAAGACTGCTCTGATACCATTTGATGGAAAATAACATGCGCAGTGGAAAAATTTAACGGATCTACTTCATTCGCAATTAACACGTGCAATATAAGTTTCAGAATTGGAGAACAAGAGAGTGTACCTTGGTATGGTGAAATTCAAAACCGAAAATCAGAAGCACTTGGGAATACTTTTAATCTTCACTCCAATTCCACTTGATGCCCAGGATGTGTGGTCTCTCAATTAATTATGTGTGTGTTTTCTAGAGAGAATCAAAGAGAGTGTCTCTTCCTCACATACATTCCATTTCATTCATTGTACTTAAAATTCTGTATGTTTCTCTCTACATAACTGATTATCTAATTGGGCTAGGCTTTTGGGCCTTTCCAATTGGGCTTTAGTGTGTGGCTTGGAGTGGGACCAAAAGGGAACAAATAAGACTCTAGCTCCAATAAGCTTTGGGCTTTTCTGTCAACTCTTGACAAGTCCAAAATTACATTAACTATATTTAATATTACTATATAAAAATAGTTGCACTTTAGGCCTTATTAATAAATTATATTCCAAGACTTTATTGTGTATGCAACCCTTTCATAGAATATTCGTAGTAATACAAAGTCATAAATGTAGACTGCCACTTTGTAGATTACTACATTTTAATCCTTGAGTACCCGGTTTAATCCTTTAATGTTATTCATCATATATTTATGAAATCTAATTTCATAAATATATACTTTAGTCTTACTAAAGTGGTTAGACCTAACTCTTCTAAATAACAAATTCATTAAACTTATCTCAAGGAAATATTTTGTATCTCCGTTATGAGACTATGAATTCTATCTTGAGAGTATATGTTCTATCAACACTAAATGTGGCTGCCAAACATACTGAGGTTTTGACCGTTATTTTAGATCTCACTCTTGATATATCAAAGCAATCTACACTTCATGATCAAGTCCATTATTCTCTCAGGATTAAGAGGTCATGCAAATATAAGTCGTGAGATTTGTTATTCAATTGACAGCCGTTAGGAGAATAATAAATCTCACAGTAGTTCAGTTCAATATGTTTTAACTCTTAAAACATATCAACATATCAGCTAGAAGTCACCACTTTCATGATCAAGACATATCATCTTAGTTGATATGTTATAGTCTTCGTAGATAAAATGCCCAATTTCATCACCGACTACGAACCAAATTCTGAGTTTACAAAGAACTTATGACTTTTATCTTCTGTGACTAAATCACATAAATTATATACTATGCATCTCATGGACTATATGATAATATCCAAATATTCATGTTACCATTATTTCAGATAATAATAAAACAACTTTATTAATTGCAATATTAAGTCATACATCATGTCATACATAATATAATATATAGCATCATACAATAGAATTCTAGGGCACAAATCCCAACATAGGTATGGTGAGAAAAGGATTTGGGTATGAACCTCTCAATGATATAACAATGGTGAGGGTGAGAGTAGAGGAATTTGAAGAGTCTATATGTAAGATTGTGGATGAGTTAATCTTGTTTTTCTCTAAGGTTTCTCTCTCAAAATTCTCTCTGGAAGCTCTCTAAATTTCGTGGGTATAAGGGTCTATATATAGTGGTGTGTGTTTGGAATGCGAAGAGACATTTTTCCAAAACAGAGCTGGCTGGCGACTTGGCCTCGTGACTTGACTAGTCGCGAGTTCAAGCCTCGAGCTAACTGAATGGTCAGTCTGGACTTTTTGTCCTGTAGTACAACTGCTAGCATGATGGTTCAGCTTCTCTGCATGCTTCACTCGTGTGCATCTTTTGGCGGGTTGCTAGTCGTGAGCAACCCACGAGATCCAATCATGAGTCCCTACTTCACTACACGTTCTTAAGCATTTCTTCACACTCTCTCACACACTACCCTTGCATGATTCCCACCTTAATACAGAGTTTCTAAATGCTGAATTACAAGAAAATTTGGCACGGAATAAAGCCAATAAAATGGTTGATTAAATTCAACCATACAAATCTAAAGATCTAACTATTTCCTAATGACGCATGATCTCCATAATTTTTAAAGTTCAACCTGTTGATTGAAGACCATGAAGTGCAGATTTGAAGTCCCATTGAAGATTGAAGTGTAGGGTCTTATTATCATCATAGGCGTTAGAAATTGGGCTAGTTTTGACCCAACCCAAAAACCATGGCCCATGGATCGTCCACATGGGTTATCTGATAAGTAAGTTTAAATTTAAACTAACTGATATTGGTATGAGTTATCAATACCAGCAGTGGAGTAATTTAAACTTAACAGATATTGATATGAGTTATGAATATCAGTAGTGGAGTAATTTAAACTTAACAGATGAGATTTTTTAGGGATCACATATATCTGATAGTATGTAAATCTCTACTAGTATTTTAAATTACTCCTACATCAGTTAGATTAATATGAGATATAGTGAGTGAACATACGTATAGTTTTTTAGTGCTCTCTCCAAATAAGCCATCTCTCTAGAACACCATCTAATGTTCCCTAGAATTTGGAGTGTGGAAATTAGGAGAGACTCAAGTAGCCTTTCCTGCGACTTGGATGTGTTCCACAAAGGAGATCGTGAGGAGTTCGTAAAGCAAGCAAGGAACAAGATCCGGCAATTTGGTGATTTGTTCCGCTAAAGGTGTGTGTCTATATGACCTCTAGTAAAGTAAAAAACTATTCAACATTGGTATCAGAGCCATTTTATGCTTGTTTTCACTCTTGAATGATGCCATGATCTCTGATATATGTAATCCTATGTGTATGCTAAAATTAAAAGTTTATGTAATTTTTAATTTTTAGATCTGTAATTTTTAGAAGCATGTTATGGCATGTAGAGAGAGAAATAAAAAGCTGTAATTTTTTGAATGTTTACATGTAATTTGAAAAACTGTTGTGATGAACAGTAAAAGAAAATATGTTTTTCACTCATTTAAAATTGTCTTGTAGTAGTTTACCATGCGTGTACCCCTTTGCTTAGTGCTTGATTCGTTATCCATAAATGAAAGCAATGAACCCCACGTTGGTGACTTGGTGTATTAGTTACACACAAATTCTTATACTTGTTGTTTCCTTCAACAAGGAAACTGTGCAATGAAATAAGCCACACGTTGAGTGGCTATGTGGGTCTGACACTATTGTTTACAAATGCTATGTGAATTTGTTTACAGTAGTTTACAAAGGATAACTTTGCAAGATATGGATTTTGTAGTTATTGCTTTCGTAGCAATAACTTATAAGTTATAACAATACAGAAAATTATATGAAAATCAAATGTTATAACAGTGGGTTTTCTTATTATATTATAAACGTTCTTGTTTATTAGACCTCTTTTTCTAGTATGACATGTATTTAATACATGTAATTGTGATGGCAATTTTTTTTAACTGTGATGTTAAAATAAAATTGTGAGAATATGAGAAAATTGTGAAATTAGTTTTCTAATTTTCTGTATAATTATGCAAGGAATTTATTTAATTTCTGAATTAGTTTATGATGTCTTTTTAACATATTGTGATATGATTGAATTGATATTGTATGTATGCATTGATGAATATGTGTCCAAAGGGTTTTTGAGACTCTTTGGCTCATCTCTATAATTAGAGATTGTATTGGTAATTTATGCAACATGTATATTTTTATTTATTGTTATTGTGGATGGATAAGACAATTTTTGAAATTATTTGGTAACATGGCATCCCAAATTTTTTTTTTTTTTTTTATTACAAATAGAATCTTTGTAGTAGGGTACTTAAAGGCCAAAATGGACATTTGTCCATTTCGCCCAAAAGATGTAACAAAATGCCCCTGTTTTGAAACTCGATTTTTAGAAAACCGAGTTTCAATGAAAAACTCAATTTGATGGAAATCGAGTAATGTAAGAAATTGTTGGGATTTGTGCCATAGAATCCTATTGTATGATGCTGTGTATTATATTATGTATGACTTAATGTTGTGATTAATAAAGTTGTTTTATTATTATCTGAAATAATGGTAACATGAATATTTAGACATTATTATATAGTTCATGAGATGCATAGTATGTGATTTATGTGATTTAGTCACAAGATATAAGTCACAAGTTCTTTGTAAACTCAGAATTTAGTTCGTAGTCGGTGATGAAATTGGGCATTTCATCTGCGAAGACTATAACATGTTCACTAAGATGATTTTTCTTGATCATGGAAGTGGTAACTTCTAGCTGATATGTTGATATGTTTTAAGAGTTAAGACATATTGAACTGGACTGCTGTGAGATTTATTATTCTCCTAATGACTGTCAATTGAATAATAAATGTCACGACTTATATTTGCATGAACTCTTAATCCTGAGAGAATAATGGACCTAATAATGAAATGGAAGTTGCTTTGATATATCAGGAGTGAGATCTAAAGTAACGGTCAAAATCTCAGTATGTTGGGCAGCCACATTTAGTGTTGATGGAACATATATTTTCAAGATGGAATTCATAATCTCTTAACGGAGATACAAAATATTCCCTTGGGATAAGTTTAATGGGTTTGTTATTCAGAAAGTTAGGCCTAACCACTTTGGTAAGAAATTACTAAAGTATATATTTATGAAATTGGATTTCATAAATATATGATGAATAACTTAAAAGGATTAAACCGGGTACTCAAGGATTAAGATGTAATAATCTATAAAGTGGCAGTCTACATTCATGACTTTGTGTTATCACGAATATTTTATGAAGGGATTGCATGTACAATATAGTCTTGAGATATAATTTATTAATAAGGTCTAGAGTGCAATTATATTTATATAGTGGTATTAAATATAATTAATGGCAACTTTGGACTTGTCAAGGGTTGACAGAAAAGCCTAAGACTCATTGGATCTAGTGTCTTATTGGTCTCTTTTGGTCCCATTCCAAGCCACACACTAAAGCCCAATTGGAAAGGCCTAACATGCCAGCCCAATTAGATAATCAGTTAGTTATAAAGGGAGAAACATACAGAATTTTTTATTAGAGAAAAAAAAGAAAAAAAAGAGACACCATTGTGAAATGGTGTGTATGTGTGAGTGAAGCCACTCGTTATTCTCCCTTAGAAACTGATTGAGAGACCACACTTCTTGGGCGTAAAGTGGAATTGGAGTGAAGATTAAAAATGTTCCCAAGTACTTCTAATATTTTGTTTTGAATTTCACTACACCAAGGTACGCTATCTTGTTCTTAAATTCTGAAATTTACATAATGCAAGTTATCAATCGTGAATGAAATAGATCCATGTTTGTTGCTTCCACTGTGTGTTTTGTATGAGATACAAAACCAAATTTTCCAATAGAAATTTTACATGGAACTCGAGTTCCATGTATTTATTTTATTTTATTTTTTTAAGTGTGATTTCACATAACTAGATTTTCTAAAAATCGAGTTTTTCATTGAAACTCGATTTTTAGAAAATCGAGTTTAAAACAGGGGGCATTTTGCTAGATAGTTTTAGAACAGGGGCATTTTGCTGGAAAGTTTTGGCGCAATGGGCAAATGCCCATTTTGGCCGGTACTTGAATATGTAATTTTTTGGGCCAATGTTTTTGACAATTTTTTGGGCCACTGTTTTTGGCAATGTAATTTAAGGCTATGTAATTTCATTTTGGAAGCCATGTAAGGGGATGTGTTTCATGGTTACCTATAATTTTTAAATTTTCAACAAGTGGTTGGTCAAACCCAACAACCAATGGGGGCACCTCTTCTGTCTTTTTTGGGTAGTATACCCTAAATGCCACCACCACCTATGATGCGAATTCCCTATACTTCACCAGTCCCACTCACGATCTACTAAAGGGGTAAATCCGGCATCTAAAAATGACCCAGGTTATGAAACAATGCCGAATAGTATTAGGAGCTGTGAGATTTCATTCTCAAGAACATTCAAGATTTCCATCACCACGTGTCTCGTCCATCTTATCGGTATCGTAAACCCTATCAGGCTTGGATCGATAATGTACCATTTCCGCCTGGGTATGTAATGCCATAATTCTGTATGTTCAATGCTTTGGGCAACCCAGACCAAGACTTGGTACACTTTCTTTCCTGTTGCGGGGAGACTACACAATGTGTTGTGCACAAAGATGTATGGACACATGTTATATGTATGATTTAATATGTGGACAGTGTGATGTTTTATTATTCACAAAATTTTATTTAAAATCAATTAGATATGTTATTCCAATTTACATAGTGAGAGATGATTATGAGCTTAGCGAAATTTTCGATCTCACTATGTAGAAAGGAATATCATGGTCTAGTTGGATTTTTGGAAATAAAATTTAAAATTGCATGTGCTAATGTCAACTTGTGTAATGAATGTAGTGAACATGGCTACTAAGAATGTAGTTGTTGATCTAACTAAACGAGAGAAACTAGATGGAACCAACTATGATATGTGACATAGAAAAATTCAATATATGCTTAATGAACAAGAGGTCCTTGAAACCTTAAACAATGTGATGATGTGACCTGAAAATGGGAATACTGCCAAACATCGCCGTGACTTAGAGGCCTATGAGTCTTGGATTAAGAAAGATCATTGTGCACGCTTCACTATGCTCAGTAGCATGCATAATGATTTTATTGGGGAGTTTGAGGACTACTTAGATGCCCAAGAGATGTGGAACCAGCTTAAGATTCCCTATGGAGGGATTTCAGCAACTAGGTTACGAGCTTTTACTTTGAATTTTGAGCAATATGTTATGGATTCAAAGCATAGCATGGCTGAACATCTAAGGACAATGTCTACATTGATTCGTGACCTAAAGGCTGCTAGCAATAATCTCTTTAATGAACAACAGTTCACAGCGGTGATACATTCACTGCCTAAACCTATTTGGGGGAAAATGAAGCTTGTTTTGACACATAATGAGAATATCAAGACTTTTGCTAATATTTCTTGTCATCCGAGCTTAAGGCAGAGTGTATCAGAGTGCACTAAAACACCCTCCTTGTTGCCCAATCTGGGCAGCGGAAGGCATTCAGGCCTAAACGCAAAGGATAAGGGAGGAAAGCCAAACGAGCTGGTAACCTTAGGCCTAAAGAAGGCGAGATAGCAAAGCGCCAAAAGTGCAAGTGTGCTAAGATGGACAAGGCAAAGATCAAGTTCTACAACTGTGATAAGAAAGGTCATTTCGCTCGTGAGTGCACAGAGCCAAAGAAGGTATCCATTCTTAACAACTCTACTATTACTTATGTTTGTACACATGTTTTTGTTACTCATACTATCCCTGGGTGGATTGTAGATTCAGGAGCAACTAAACATATATCCAAAGATAGAGTTGGGTGTGTGGATTACAAAACGATACCAACAGGCACTGTTAGGATTAGTGCCCTTAAATCCTATTGTGTGATGCTGTGTATGACATTATGTATGACTTAATGTTATGATTAATAAATTTGTTTTATTATTATCTGAAATAATGATAACATGAATGTTCGGACATTATCATATAGTCCATGAGATGCATAGTATGTGATTTATGTGATTTAGTCACAGAAGATATAAATCACAAGTTCTTTGTAAACTCCAAATATTAGTTCATAGTCGGTGATGAAATTGGGCATTTCATCTACAAAGATTATGACATATCAACTAAGATGATTTGTCTTGATCATGGAAGTAGAGACTTCTAATGTGTTAATATGTTTTAAGAGTTAAGACATATTGAACTGGAGCGCTGTGAGATTTATTATTCTCCTAACAACTGTCAAATGAATAATAAATCTCACGACTTCTATTTACATAAACTCTTAATTCTGAGAGAATAATGGACCTAAATCACGAAGTGTAGGTTGCTATGATATATCAGGAGTGAGATTTAAAGTCACAATCAAAACCTCAGTATGTTGGGTAGCCACATTTAGTGTTGATGGAATATATATTCTCAAGATGGAATTCATAATCTCTTAACGGAGACATAAAATATTATCTTGAGATAAGTTTAATGGATTTGGTTATTCAAAGTGTTAGGCCTAACCACTTTAGGAAGGAGTTATTAAAGTATATATTTATGAAATTAGATTTCATAAATATATAATGAATAATTTAAAGGATTAAACTAGGTACTCAAGAATTAAGATATAGTAATCTTCAAAGTGGTAGTCTAAAGCCTAATTGGAAAGGCCCAAAAGGCTAGCCCAATTAGATAATCAGTTATATTGACAGAAATATACAAAATTTCGTAACAACATGAAATGGTATGTATATGAGTGTTGGACACTTTTTTTCATTCTCTCTAGAACATACATATATAATTGATTGAGAGACCACACTTCTTGGTCATCAAGTGGAATTGGAGTGAAGATTAAAAGTGTTCTCAAGAACTTCTAATCTTTAGTTTTGAATTTCACCCCATCAAGGTACACTTTCTTGTTCTTATATTATGAAACTTACATAGCACATGTTATCAATTGTGAATGAAGTAGATCCATTAATTTTTCACTGCATACACTCATATATCCATCAAATGGTATCAGAGCGGTCTTCAATTTCCAATCTGTATAACATGTTTTGTGAGTTTTGGAATTAAAGATAATAGTTTCATGATGTTAGAAGATTATATATGTATTTAATTTTCTGCGTGGTTGTTGAAACTATGGTTTGATGAAAACTGATATTGATGTTACGATGTTGTTTAAATTTAAATTTAAGTATGTTAAATTGAACTTTAAGGCTATAGCATCAATAGAATTTAGTTTTGATATCAAATTCGATCAATCATGTTCATATGGTGGTTGTTTGTTCATGGAAAACCATTGAAAACTGTTCAGATCTTACTTTTAAAAACTGAAAACACAGGTTTTTTGCGTGTTAGCTTCTGTAAGGTTGAATTTAATCAACTATCTTGTTGGCTTTATCCGTGCCAAATTTGCTTGTAATTCAGCATTTAGAAATCTTGTATTTAGGTGGGAATCATGTAAGGGTAGCGTGCGAAAGAGTGTAAAGAATTGCTCAAGAGTGTGCACACATACAAGTCTTCACGACTGGATCTCGCGATTGGCTCGCGGCTGTCAAGTCGCCAAAGCTGGCACATGCATGGAGCATGCAAGGGAGCTAAAGAGTCACGCCAACTGTTGCACTACAGGACAAAAGTCCCAAGCTAGCTAGGCCGTTAGCTCGCGACTTGAACTTACGACTCAGTCCAGTCGCAAGGCCAGGTTGCCGATTCACTCTGTTTAGGAAAAACTGACCTTTCGCATTCCAAACACACACCTGTATAAATACCCCTTATACCCATGTATTGTAGAGTACTTCCAGAGAGAATTTTGAGGGAAACAAGATTGACTCATCCACAATCTTAATATTTGTTTCTCCAAATTCCTCTACTTTCACTCTCTCCATTGTTACATCCTTGAAAGGTATATTAGCTAAATCCTTTTCTCACCATACCCACATCTGTGAGAAGGTTACTTGGTGCTTGGGAAGTAGTTAGGAAGGGACCAATTGATATTGGTTAATGCTATGAACTATAGCGGAATTTGGTAAGCTAGAAAAGACAAAGGTTCAGCGCAACCTTATTAGAGCAAGAAGCTTGGAGGGCTTAGGTATACTGGGTAGATTAGGCTTAGAGGGTCTTCTGCTATTCATGTATCTCATCTTGATTCTCTAGTGGATTATAGATCGCTTGGAAGGCGGCGGAGAGGTTTTACACCAAGGACTTCGATTTCCTCTTTGATAACACGTCGCTGTGTTGGCTTTGTGTTTGCATCTCTCTTCCCTTAATCTTTACCATTTAATTTCTGCTATGGATGTGATTTTATTTGGTTTAGATTATGTTATCAATTTTGCTTTAGCTTATTTATATTTTCCGCACATACATTGTTTGTTAATAAGCTTGAATTTGTAATTTGTAATTTAGGGGTCTAAACATTCATAGGTGTTTTATATACATTTTGAACATTCAGCTTCCCGCGAAGTTACTCATGAAAAATGCCTTTAAAGCACAAAACTTTTCGTTGGTAAGCTTTAGTCGCAAAACAGTCGCGAAAGTTTCTGTCTGAATTTTGTGTTTTCACTAATTTTACCTTAACTCATTTTCGCAGGAAGAGCTTAGTCGCGAGATTCTTGCGAAAATGACACTGAAGGGAATTTTGAACTTTTTCTGTGTGTTTTCACATGTATAAAATGTGAGGCTGTATGTGATTAGATTACACATATTTATAATTAAAAACCTTTAATTTAAAACATCTAATGATAGAGAGATACAAGGGTTGGATCTCACGACCTCCATTGTCGGTTTATAGTAATATGATTAAGCACCTCGCCTTGGCGTATATGCCTTGCTCCCTTCGGAGGGTGTTTAATTCATGGAACTACATATTAAACTTTTTAATGATGGATGATATGTGTTTTTACATTAAGAATGACCACGCTACTGTGGAGTTATTTAATGACTCACATAGAATTTAGTCAATGGTGTACAGTAAACTAAGTTTAATGTTAACCTCCCTTCGGAGCTATGTCATTATTGCTTAGAGGCTAAAGGAGAAACGACATATTATTAGTGTTTGATAAGAGTTATTATGATAGCACTAATAATGAGAATAGTTTTCAATCAATCATAGTGTTTATAATTTACTTGTTTCCAAGGAATTTTAAACATAGGATCAGGTTGTTGTTGCATATATTATATTATGGTTTTATTAAGGTTCCATGCTATATGTTTATATGCTAAATTGATAATGTTCAGTTTACTTATTATATTCATGTTTATTATTTCAGATTTGAACGTGGCACCATTTTGCCCACTTGTTACTATTCTTAATCAAAACAAATTGACTGGATCCAATTATGTTGACTGAAAAAGAAATTTGGGATTTTGTTCTTACTACTGAAGAGCACAAATTGGTGCTTACTCAACCATGTCCTAGCTTTCCATCATTAGATGCTCCTCCTAAGGAAAAACAGCGATATGATCGTTGGCAGAAATCTAATGAGATGGCCAAGTGCTACATTCTAACATCTATCTCAAATGTTCCACAGCATCAAATGCAAGATGTAGAACTAATTTTGGACATTATGTTAAGTTTGAAGGAGATGTTTGGTGAGTAAGGCCATTCTGCAAGGCAAGAAACCATGAGGCAAATTTATAATACCAAAATGGCTGAAGGCAGTTCAGTGAGGGAGCATTTCTTACAATGATCTCTAATCTAAATACATTGGAGGTTTTAGGTGCCGATATTGATGGAGAATTCCGAGTGGACATGATACTCCAGTCACTACCCGAATCATTCAAGGAATTCAAACTTAATTATAACATGAACAAAAGGATTTATTCATTGTCTGAATTAAAGAATGAGTTGGTAGCGGCAAAAGGCATCCTTGGTACTTCTGGTGTTGAAGCCAATGTAGGTGAAGCTTCTACTTCTCAACCTAAGTCAAAAGGCAAAGGTAAGAAGAAGAAGAAGAAGAAAGACTTCACCAAGTAAGAGGGTAAACAAATTGTCTTAGGGGTTACTGACAAAGGAAAGAAGATTAAAGGAAAGTGTTTCCATTGTGGAGAGAAATGGCATTGGAAGAGGAATTGTCCAAAATTCAAGGCTGTTAATAGTAAGGGTATGAAAAGTTCATTCCTCCTTGAAATATGTTTAGTACAAAATCCCAAGGATTCTTGGTGTGTGGATTCAGGTTGTATTAATCATATCTGCAATTCTTTGCAGGGGTTCCAGGATACCAGAAAGCTTAATGAAGGAGAATTGTTTCTTACTTTAGCTAATGGGAGCAGGATTTTGGTTGTCGCTGTTGGAGTGTTTAATTTATGCTTTGAGTCTAAGGTTTTAATATTGGAAGACTGTTTATGTGTACCTAATGTTCGTAGGAATTTAATTTCTGCAACTTTTTTTTTTTTTTTTTTGAGAAAACATGGAACTTATTTAGGTAAACATGGATATTGTGTTATCCTTAAAGACAATGTTGTAATAAAGAAGGGTAAAATATTTATCTATTCTGGCAATATTGTTGATGGTCTTTATATTTTAACTCCTAATAAGCATGAATTATATAATTCTGAATTAGATAATAACTCTTATGTAAAATCATTAAAGAGAAAGTTTCCTTCTACTAATGATACATATTTTTGGCATTTGCGTTTGGGTCATATTAATCCAAACAGAATTCAAAGACTGATCAAAGATGGACTCTTGGAGCCATTGGATTTTGATGAATTTCCAGTTTGTGAATCTTGTTTGGAAGGCAAAATGACTAAACAACCTTTTAATGCAAAAGGTAGAAGAGCCCAATAGTTGCTTGAATTAGTTCATACAGATGTATGTGGTCCTATGTCAATCCAAGCAAAAAGAGGTTATGAGTACTTCATCACTTTTACCGATAATTACTCAAGATATAGTTATGTGTACCTAATGAAACGGAAGTCTGAAGCCTTTGTAAATTTCAAAAAATTTAGGGCTGAAGTTGAGAATCAATTGGGTAAACACATAAAGGCCATTAGATCTGATTGTGGTGGCGAATTGCTACTTGGGGATTTCAAGGATTACTTAATTCAAAATGGGATTCTATCTCAATTGACTGCACCTGGAACTCCCTATCAAAATGGTGTAGCAGAAAGAAGGAATATGACTCTTTTAGAAATGGTTAGGTCCATGATGAGTTACTCAATTTTACCGATTTCTTTTTGGGGCCATGCGTTAAATACAACAATATATCTTTTGAATTTAGTTCCATCAAAATTTGTTCCCAAAACACCCATGGAATTGTGGAGTGGGCGTAAGCCTAGTATGAAATATCTCCACAGTTGGGGTTGTCCAGCACATGTGTTAAAAGGGAAGCCTGATAAATTGGAACCAAAATCAGTGGTGTGTTTGCTTGTGGGTTATCCAAAAGAAACTAGGGGTTATTTATTCTATAGTCGTAAAGATAATAAAGTTTTTGTTAGTACAAATGCTAAATTCTTGGAAAATGACTATATGAATAATTTTACTCCTAGAAGTAGAGTTGTTTTGGCTGAAATGAATGAACCTGTAAATAAACAACCAATGGATGAAACTAGGGATGATGTGGTTGTATTAGATACACCGCAAGATACTACTCATGAGATGTCTAGTACACAGGTGCCTCGTCGTAATGGGAGGATTGTTAGGCCACCTATAAGATTTATAGGTGTGGGAGAAACTTATCAAGCTATCTCAGAAGAGGCTGAAACTGATCCTTACACTTAAGAAGAAGCAATGAATGATATAGATGCACATCAATGGGTCAAAGCTATGAAATTTGAATTAGATTTAATGCATTCCAATCAAGTTTGGGATCTTGTAAAGGCACCTAACGGCATTAAACCTGTTGGTTGCAAATGGGTTTACAAGAGGAAGAGAAGGATAGATGGAAAGGTTAAAACTTTTAAAGCAAGCCTAGTGGCGAAATAGTATACACAAAAAAGAAGGTATTGATTATAAAGAAACCTTTTCACCAGTAGCAATGATTATGTCTATCAGAATTTTGTTATCTAGTGCTGCTTATTATGATTATGAGATTTGGCAAATAGATGTCAAGATTGCTTTTCTAAATGGCAATCTTGAAGAAGAAATCTATATGATGCAACTAGAAGGTTTCATAGCAAAGAACCAAGAGCATATGGTATGCAAGTTAAAAATGTCCATTTATGGACTTAAGCAAGCATCTAGGTCATAGAACATCAGATTTGATCAAGCAATCAAGTCATTTAGTTTTGAACAAAATCTTGATGAACTATGTGTTTACGAAAGACATCGAGATAAAGTAGTAATGTTTCTAGTACTTTATGTTGATGATATTCTACTAATTGAAAATGATGTAGGGGTAATGTCATCCGTAAAGGTTTGGTTGTCAAGCCAATTTGATATGAAGGACTTGGGTGAGGCTAACTTTATTCTAGGGATCAAGCTATGGCGAGATCGCAAGAATAAAATGTTAGGCTTATCATAAGCTAGATATATAGATAAGGTTCTAGAATGATTTAGCATGCAAAACTCCAAGAAAGGTTTACTTCCTTTTAGACATGGAGTTCCTCTGTCTGATGACCAAAGGCCTAAGACTCAAGAGGAAGTAGATATAATGAGACAAGTTCCTTATGCTTCTGCAGTAAGAAGTCTCATGTATGCCATGTTTTATACTAGGCCAGATATTTGTTATTCAGTTGGCATGGTTAGCCGATATTAATCAAATCTAGGACCAAAACATTGGCAAACAGTAAAGCATATTCTCAAGTATCTACGGAGAACGAGAGATTATTTGCTTGTTTATCGGTGTGAGGATTTGATTCCCACTGGCTGTACAAATTCAAACTTTCAATCGGATCTAGATTTCTCAGAAAGTCCACTTTAGGATGTGTATTCACCTTGGGAGGTGGAGCAATAACTTGGAGGAGTGTTAGGCAATCTTGTATTGCGGACTCCACCATGGAAGCTGAGTACATTGCTGCTTGTGAAGCAGCAAAAGAAGTTGTATGGCTCAAAAAATTCCTTTCTAACCTTGGTGTAGTGAGAATGGAGGAAGTTCCCATCACATTGTTTTGCGACAATAGTGGAGCAGTTGCACAATCTAAAGATCCAAGGAATCATAAGAAAGGAAAGCACATTAAGAGAAAATATCACATCATTTGAGATATCATTACTCATGGAGATGTAGTGGTTGCAAAGATTGAAAGTGCAAATAATCTTGTAGATCCCTTTACCAAAGCCTTGCCTCAAAGGACTTTTTGAGTCACATTTGGAGGGAATGAGAGTTAGATTAGTGCACAATAGTCTTTAGGGCAAGTGGGAGTTTGTTAGGATTAGTGCCCTTAAATCCTATTGTGTGATGCTGTGTATGACATTATGTATGACTTAATATTGTGATTAATAAATTTGTTTTATTATTATCTAAAATAATGGTAACATGAATGTTCGGATATTATCATATAGTCCATGAGATGCATAGTATGTGATTTATGTGATTTAGTCACAAAAGATATAAATCACAAGTTCTTTGTAAACTCAGAATTTTAGTTCGTAGTCAATGATGAAATTGGACATTTCATCTACAAAGACTATAACATATCAACTAAGATGATTTGTCTTAATCATGGAAGTAGAGACTTCTAGTTAATGTGTTAATATGTTTTAAGAGTTAAGACATATTGAACTGGACCCTGGGAGATTTATTATTCTCCTAACAACTGTCAAATGAATAATAAATCTCACGACTTCTATTTATATGAACTCTTAATCCTGAGAAAATAATGGACATAATTATGAAGTGTAAGTTACTTTGATATATCAAGAGTGAGATCTAAAGTCACGATCAAAACCTTAGTATGTTGGGCAGCCACATTGAGTGTTAATGGAACATATATTTTCAAAATAGAATTCATAATCTCTTAACAAAAATATAAAATATTCTCATGAGATAAGTTTAATGGGTTTGGTTATTTAGAGTGTTAGGCCTAACCACTTTAATAAAGAGTTACTAAAGTATATATTTATAAAATTGGATTTCATAAATATATGATGAATAATTTAAAGGATTAAACCGAGTACTCAAGAATTAAGATGTAGTAATCTTCAAAGTGGCAGTCTATATTTATGACTTTGTATTACTACGAATATTTTATGAAGGGGTTACGTGTACAATAAAGTCTTGGAATATAATATATTAATGAGGCCTAGAGTACAATTATAGTGGTATTAAATATAATTAATGGTAACTTTGGACTTGTCAAGAGTTGACAGAAAAGCCCAAGGCCCATTGGAGCTAGTGTCTTATTTGTTTTCTTTTGGTCCCACTCCAAGCTACATACTAAAGCCCAATTAGAAAGGCGTAAAAGGCTAGCCCAATTAGATAATTAGTTATATTGAGAGAAACATATAGAATTTTGTAACAACATGAAATGGTATGTATATGAGTGTTGGACACTTTCTTTCATTCTCTCTAGAACATACATATATAACTGATTGAGAGACCATACTTCTTGGGCATCAAGTGGAATTGGAGAGAAGATTAAAAGTGTTCTTAAGAACTTCTGATCTTTAGTTTTGAATTTCACCCTATTGAGGTATACTTTCTTGTTCTTATATTCTGAAACTTACATAGCACATGTTATCAATTGCGAATGAAGTAGATCTGTTAATTTTTCGCTGCATACACTTATATATCCATCAGGCACACAGTACGTTATTTTGGGTAATGGAGCTCAAGAAGAAGTCATAGGAGTTCGAACTTACTAGCTCAAATTGCACTTGGGACGTACGTTACTTCTTCATGATGTGCTTCATGCACCTGGTGTCCAATGTAATCTATTTTCAGTACTTACTATGCTTAGACTTGGATTTACTTTCCATTTCGATGGTCCTCAGTTGGATTTTTATTTAAATAAAACCTTGTATGGACCTGGTTATTTATCTAATGATTTATTTATGTTGGATTTAAATCATTCCATTTTTTCTTTTATTGCTCATAATGATGATGTTTCTGATTCTGTAATGTGGCATGCTAGACTTAGACACATAGGAAAAGATAGATTGGTTGGACTAGCTAAAGAAGGCCGATTGGGGTCTATCACTAATGTAAGCCTACCTATATATGAACATTGTCTAGCTGGAAAGGCCTGTAGGAAGCCTTTTGGCAAGGCTCTAAGGGCAACTCATCCTTTGGAATTATTCCATTCGGACTTATGTGGACCTATGAATGTTAAGGCACACCATGGCACCTCTTATTTTCTCACATTTATAGATGACTATTCACGTTTCAGTTATGTCTATTTGATCTCCCATCGCTTTAAAGCATTAGATTGTTTTAAGCACTTTGTGGCAGAGGTACAGAATCAGAAAGAAAGGAACCTAAAGGTTTTTTGAACTGATAAGGGTTCCGAATATTTGTCTAAACAATTTCAGGAACTATGTGAGGAAAAACGGATACGCAGGCAATTGACGATTCCTGGTACTCCATAACAAAATAGTGTTGTAGAGAGAAGGAATCGTACTCTATTAGAGATGGTTAGATCGATAATGGTGCAAGCTAACCTTCCAATTTCATTTTAGGGGGATGTATTGTTGACTGCTACCTACATCCATAACTGTGCGCCTTCTAAGTCAGTTTCCACAACACCATATGAGTTATGGACAGGTGCAAAACCCAATTTGGAGAACTTACAGCCTTGGGGTTGTGCAGGTTTTGTTCACAGTACTTCCCATAAGTATAGGAAATTGGGCCTTAAAGCAAGTAAGAAAATCTTCATAAGATATTCAGAAAGCTCAAAGGGGTATGTAATGTATGGTGAACATTCTGATGGTGGAATGACTGAGATAGAGTCTCGTGATGTCAACTTCATTGAGGATGATTTTCCAAGCATTAGTGAAGCAAAACGAGATCTTCAGCTTTATGAGTTGCAAGAACTTAAAGGTGTCATACCATCTTTGGGTGAGGGTGGAGAATCACAACTTCATCTTGAAATCGCCAAAGATAGTGGGAGTGATTTGGCTCCTAGTAGGAGTAAACCGCTAGATAGTGACACATAAGGATCCATGGTACGTAGAAGTGAACATGGTACTATTCCCCATCGTCATTTTGAGATTGAGGGGGAATCTTTTAGATGTGATCCACTGGACCTTGATGAGCCTGCTTCCTGTGAGGAAGCATTAGCTTCACCTACTTCACATGAATGGATAGTTGCTATTAGGGATGAGATGGATTCTATGGCAAATAATCAAGTTTGGGAGTTGGTTGACCTTCCACCTGGGCGTAATACCATTGGAAACAAGTGGGTTTTAAAAATAAAGTGCAAGGCAGATGGATCAATTAACAAATATAAGGCTCATCTCATGGCGAAAGGCTATACCCAAAGAGAATGGCTATACCCAAAGAGAATGGATAGACTATGAAGAGACTTTCTCCCTAGTAGTGATATTTGTCTCTATTCGCCTTATTCTAGTTATTGTCACACATTTGGATTTGGAACTCTTCCAAATGGATGTAAAGGCTGCATTTCTCAATGGAGAACTAGACGAGGAGATCTATATGGATCAACCTATTGGCTTTGAGGTCAAGGAACAAGGGTGCAAAGTGTGCCGCCTTAAGCATTCCATTTATGGCCTAAAGCAAGCATCTAGACAATGGTATTTCAAATTTCATAAGGCTATTATTTCGATTGGTTTTGGAATGATGGAAGAAGACCAATGTGTGTATGTCAAACAACCAAGAAAGAGTTTACTTATCTTGTCTTTGTATGTGGACGACATTTTGTTGGTTGGAAATGATATGGAGATGATTGTCACCACCAAAAGGTGGTTGTCCTATATTTTTGAAATGAAGGACATGGGAGAGGCTAATTATGTGCTTGGAGTTAAGATTTTCAGGGATCGCTCAAAGAAGCTTTTTGGTTTGTCTCAAGAAACTTACATAAAGATGACCTTAGAGCGATTTCGTATGCATAATTCCAAACCCATAGACACTCCAATTGAGAAGGGACATACATTAAGCCTTGAAGATTGCCCTAAATCAGAAAAGGAAAAGAGAGAAATGGCAAGAGTTCCCTATGCAAGTGCAGTTGGAAGTCTGATGTATGCTATGTTGTGTACACGACCAGACATTGGTTTTCCAATAGGTCTGGTTAGTCATTATCAAATTAATCCAAGACCTGTTCGTTGGCAAGCAGTTAAGAGGACTTTTCTATAGCTTCGTGGGACATCGGATCTCATTCTTTGCTATCAGGGTGGAGATTTAAGATTGAGAGGTTATTTTAATGCTAATTGGGCCAGTGATAGAGGTGAGAACAAGTCCACTACAGGTTATGCATTTCTACTTAGTGGTGCAATTATCTCTTGGTGCAGTAAGAAACAGTCATGCATTGCTTTATCCATAATAAAGTCTAAGTATGTTGCTTGTTCAGCAGCAACACAAGAAGCTGTTTGGTCAAAGAGATTTTTCCAAAGCCTAAGGGTGACATCTCTTGCAGATGAAGCTGTAAAGATGTATTGTGATAGTATGGCTGTAATACCCGGAAAAAAAAAAGATTTAAAAGGATGGATATTTAAGTAAAATTTTTGTGGGGACAATTTTATAATTTCTAATTTTAAGGGGGTTTTTAAAAAATAAGGTTGAATTAGAGAAGGATTGACTACACTCTTGAGGTAAGAACTTAAGAAATTTTGTACTTTTGTCAAATTTAAACTTTATGTGGTATTAGAATATTTTCTTATGTGGGTATTTTGATCAGTAGTGAAACTATTTAATTATTCAAGAATTTTAATGAGGCAAACGAAGAGAAGTTTAGATTTATATTATGTAACAACCCAAGGAAAAGCGCTAGCCACATCTGTGCTATAGTTCAAAAGGACTAGTCACAATTGAGGCTCCTTGTAGTTGTTAATAAATCCCAGATCTACCCAGTAAATACCCAATGTGGGACTCATCACACACCCACACACATCACACAATCAATCAAATTGGGTATCATAATCTCCCCCACTTAAATCTCTAACGTCCTCGTTAGGGCCCACTTTGTTTGGTAGTATCTCTAAGCCCACACGAGATTACCGGGCCGGCTCTGATACCATTTAAAATTGTCACGCCCCAAACCCAACTATAAGGATAGGCACGTGACAACCGCCGCACGCTTATGAAGTAAGCACCCTATAAGTGCGCAAGGCCTTCTCAGCAACTAAATTTATCCTCAAAAATTAAATCAAATAAATCCAAAATACCTTAACAATTCATTTATGAATAAATCTCCAATAATTTAAGAGGAATAAAATCCAAACCTCATGTACATAATGCCAAATGGCCAATAAATATAGAACTATTAGAAGACTATCCAATCCCAAAATCACTAAGCTTCTTTCCTGCTCACAACACAACATCAAACTCCTAAAACTTGCTATTCTTCACAATCTGAAACTGGAGGGGAAAAAGGGAGTGAGTTGACAACTCAATAAGTAACCAAAGTCCTAATAAATTCTATCAAACAATAGATATGTAAAGTAATAAAATGTAATATGAGCCTTCAAAAGTTGTAATATACTATGGGTTTTCAAAAAAATAACTAAAGAAGTTTCATAGTCTTAAAATAATAAGTTGCAAATAGATCACGTACTTTAATCTTACAAATATATCATAGATGGTTTAGAAAATAGTCAGTTTTTCATAAATCAAAAGCTATAACTTACAATATGTTCCAAAAATACATAAGCAGTTTTAATGATTCAAAATAGTTCAAATATTCAAACATCTCCAAAAATCACATATGTAGTTTTAAGGACTCAAAATAATTCAATTATTCAAACGTAATTCATATTCTTAACAATCATGTGACTATATGGTCACGCTATATCCCCGTGACTGGGCATCAGAGTACCAATGAATAACTCTCATTGGTTTGGGTATCAGAATACCAATGAATAACCCTCATTGGCTAGGTATCAAAGTACCAATGAATAACCCCTATTGGCTGGGTATCAGAATCAATTCATAGTCAAATTGTCCATAATCATATATATATGAAATCCTAGTTTTTGACAAAAATATATCTTATTCAGATACATATATATAATCATATGTTCAATATTCAAATCTATTTGTGATATTTCTATATTATTTACTTTAAATCAATATAGCTATAAGCAATTAAATAAAATAAATCTTATATTCAATGCTCATATGTAATTGTGAAAATTCTTTATTCTTTACTTTGAATCAATATGGCTAAAAACAGTTAAATAAAATACAACATATATTCAGTAATAAGATATATTTGTGATAATTCTTTTCTTGAAATCAGTAATACAATAGAAATAAAATTGTAACAATTATAAACAATTTTCAGTAATTAAATTACGCAAAATAAAACTAATTAGGATAAAGTTACTTACCTCCAAAAGTCATACCAAAAGGAATTTCTCCCTAACACTTCTTCTATAATCCTTAGATATAACCTAAAACAATTCTAAAATATTTTTACTCAATAATCAAATAATTTAAAAAAAGACTTATAATAGTACCCGACCAAAAGAGAGAGACTACTAAAAATATCCAATATCTATCCACTTATCTCACACCAAAATTTCACCTACTCATAATATTTATATATATATATATATATATTCAGCCACCATTAATACCTTACAAGATAAGGCTATAGCTCCTTGTGTTGTATCACACTAGGAAGACAAGGACGTGGGCCATCCAAGTACAGCACTTACACTATAGCTCTCTCTTCTTTTTCTTTTTTTTGTAGCCGACTCATCTTCAACAAAATTCATTATTACGTATACCTTTTTTTTTTTTTTTTTTTAACTTGTCAGACCTCAAACCTAAACCCATGCTTTCTTAACTTTTTTGTTTTTTTCCCAATTCCATCCATTCGAGCACAGTTTCTTAAACAACAAAACTATGCAGAAAGTTGACCCTTAAGGCTTAAACCCATTATGCCTAAAATCTACAGCTTCAGGCTACGCTTATCGCAACAGAGCATATATATATATATATATATATAAATATATATATATATATATATATATATATATATATATATATATATATATATATATATATATATATATATGATACCATAAAGGGGGAAGGGGCCGCACAGATGAAGAGGGAGAGACGGAAGCACAGTAATGATATTGTGGAAGTAAATATGAAGAGCAAAGTTAGAACAATAATAAGGCGGTAGAACCAGCCAAGCAGTATATATCAAAATAATTGCATAAAGGGGGAAGGGGCCGCACAGATGAAGAGGGAGAGACGGAAGCACAGTAATGATATTGTGGAAGTAAATATGAAGAGCAAAGTTAGAACAATAATAAGGCGGTAGAACCAGCCAAGCAGTATATATCAAAATAATTGGAAGCAATTAATGAAAGCAATTTAGAACCGTCCAGTATGGCGGTAATCCGTCCAAGGTGGCGGTAGCAATAAGTAGAACAATGAACATTAACTGAAAATACTTGTTTATTGAAAATAGATAAAACACTTACAGTAGTAGTGGTCAATACAAGATCTCAACAGTCAACAGTACAGGTTAACAGTTACAAAGCTTGAACTAGTCCTAGTTACAAGGTTTGTAGGAACAAGGTAATAGTCAACAAGGGTTGTGGTTAACAAGATAATAGGAGAACTCTCTCAAGGAAGGTAAACTCTCTCTAGAGGAAGTTCTAACAAGAAAGTACTTGAAAACTCATTAAAAGTTCTTGGAACCTCTAAAAAGTTCTGAGTTAAACATAAGGGACAACCCCCCTTAAATAGGCAAAATTCGGAGTGAACAGTGTCATGAATAGTAACAGGTGAATAGTAACGGATGAATAGTGACAGGTGAATAGTGACAAGATGAATCTTTTTCTTTTTTGACTCCAAGTCTTGGAGGGAACATGAAGTGATCAAGAGCATCATACGGAAAGGTCTAGGCCTTGAATGTTTCAAGAAGTTCTATAAAGTTGATGCTCATGGTGCCAAGTTCCCTCCTTTACTCCATTTTGTTAAACGATATAAAATATCCTGGATTTTAAAATGGCAGTATGAAAAAGATGGTGATGTGCTCCAAAGAAGTTGGTATGTGAAATGGTGGGGTAAATTCCGAGGATTATTGCTAGTGTTTCCAAGGAATCCTCTTCTGTTGCAACACTCCCCATTGCTAATTGTTCACTTAGCCGATCCCCTGTCACTACTGATGCATCTGCTTCCTCTTCCAAATCTGCCAAGCCATCTGTTAAACCTAAAAATGTGAGTTCTCCTTTGGATGATATCCGTAAGGACCCTGAAGCACTAAATGCTCTTATTGAAATGTTAAAAAAGGAAAAGGCTGATCTAGATGATGAACGATCCTCTGAAGCCTCTGTTGCAAAAGATCCTTACTACCCCTACAATGAGGAGTGGTTTGGTCATGATGAAGCCGATGAATTAGCAAAAGATTGACTGATTCACCCTATTTGCCTGGCCAGCACAAACCGGCCAATATGCTATTGCTCTTTCCTATGACTGATTGATTCACCCTATTTGCCAGGTCAGCACAAACGGCCAAGATACTACTGTTAACTACTATTGATGATTGATTGATTCACCCTATTTGCCAGGCCAGCACAAACGGCCAAGTTGCTACTGTTCCTTACCATGCGTTGCTACTGTTCCTTACCATGCTAAAGTGCTCATGCTACTGAAAAGAAGATTCCTTATGTTTCCAAGACTGCTTTCAATTATTCCAAGACCACTTTTACTATGCTCTGGTCAAAGAATATTTTGAACACTATTTGCTTTTAGAAACAAATTTAAATTTTACTTTCTGTCCAAAAGGATCAGTAGTAATCCCATCATTGTCAACAAGGAATGGATACAAAGCATTTATAAATGGCAAGCCAAGAATCACTTTATCAGTCATATTTTTAACAAGAACAGAAGGAATCTTGAAACAGATATCATCATGGCAAATATGAGCATTATTCAATTCATATTTGATTTTCATTTAAGAACCAGTAGCAGAAACCAATTTTTCAGTTGATTTCTCAAAATATTTCGAAGGAATCAATCCTTCTTGAATGCAATTCTTATCAGCACCAGAATCAATCATAGCAACAACAGTGAAATAATAATCATGGGAAACAAAAATCTTCACTTTTGTGAACCATTTTGGAGGAAGCATTTGGTTAATGCTAATGAGACTAGGTTGAGCATTAGCAATACCTTCATCAGAAAGAAGAGCCTGTTGACTGGATTCATCTCCATCCTTGTGCTCATCTTGTTCATTATCAGACTTATTTTGATCAATTTTCAACATTAACAATTCTTGTTTAAGATTATGATTATCACTTTTAATGCTTTTAAGTTCAAGTTTTAATGATTTACAAAAAGAATATTTGGATAAATTTAAGAAAAATTTGTTAAAAGATGAAACTGGTAAAAAACTTAAATCAACAATAAGTTTTGAAGAAACTTTGGAAAGATTCAATAAGAAGAAATCCAAAGATTTAACTGTTAATGATCTCCAATGTGAAATTAATACTGTTAAACAAGAGATAAGTGGATTTGATTTGTTTAACAAGGGATGTATGAACATCGGACCAGGATGGAGGATTACTCTTTAACCGGTCAAAAAGAGGTTTACAATGTTTTCTCATATCTTTGTAGAAATCAGCAACATAATTCAATGACCCAAGAAATCTTTGGAGCTGGGTTTTATCAGTGATAACATCAGGAAATTTGTCAGCAAATTGAATGGCTCTATCAATAGGAGATGATGCTAATTCTATTTGTCCATCTGATTCTGATTTCCCTCCTATTGAAAATCCTGTTGTTAACCATTTAAGAGTTTTGAATGTGTTAAATGAAAATTTCACTGTTGACTTGGCTCCTTTGTTTGATGAATTTATGCTTCCTAAAAATAGGACAAAAAGAAAAATTTACCAAAATGATTTTGCTCAGTCTGAGAAAAACCGTGTTAAAAGAAAATGGTTGGAAAAGATGAATCAATTGAAGAGACATATTTTGTTCTTTGATTTTCTTGACAACTATTATGTTTCAAAAAATGAAGTTTTCAAAAATTATTTGAATGTGATAAAGAAATCAAATTTTGTTAAAAATGACAAAACCATTGTCAGATCTAGTCATCCACCTCTTGAGACTATTTTGGTGACTACTGACAAAATTGATGTTAAAGCTACTCCTTTCAAAATTGCTGATGATCAAACCCCTGTTGTTAGCCTTATTGAACAAAACAATTTTACTAATGAAGCTTTGCATGTTATTAACCTTCCTACTGAATGATTCAATGGCAAGAAAAATCTGTAGGTAGAAGTCAGAGGCTTATTTGATAAAGGCTTATCTAACCTTGAAAAGATCATGGATTTCAACAGGCTCTGATACCATAAAGGGGGAAGGGGACGCACGGATGAAGAGGGAGAGACGGAAGCACAGTAATAATATTGTGAAAGTAAATGAGAATAGCAAAGTTAGAACAATAATAAGGCGGTAGAACCAGCCAAGCAGTATATATAAAAATAATTGAAAGCAATTAATGAAAGCAATTTAAAACCGTCCAGTATGGCGGTAATCCGTCCAAGGTGGCGGTAGCAACAAATAATAAAATGAACATTAACTGAAAATACTTCTTTATTGAAAGTAGGTAAACACTTACAGTAGTAGTAGTCAATACAAGATCTCAACAGTGGAGGTTAACAGTTACAAAGCTTGAACTAGTCCTAGTTACAAGGTTTGTAGGAACAAGGTAATAGTCAACAAGGGTTGTGGTTAACAAGATAATAGGAGAACTCTCTCAAGGAAGGTAAACTCTCTCTAGAGGAAGTTCTAACAAGAAGTAGAATAAGAACCTCTAAAAAGTTCTGAGTTAAACATAAGGGACAACCCCCCTTAAATAGGCAAAATTCGGAGTGAACAGTGTCATGAATAGTAACAGGTGAATAGTAACGGATGAATAGTGACAGGTGAATAGTGACAGGTGAATAGTGAAAAGATGAATCTTTTTCTTTTTTGACTCCAAGTCTTGGAGGGAACATGAAGTGATCAAGAGCATCATACGGAAAGGTCTAGGCCTTCATTTTTAGGACTAGGCCACATCATTTCTGCCCTTAAGAGAAGCCATCAAAAGAAACCAAAGGTGATGGGAATCTTCAGGAGCATGCAATACTTCCAACATGTGAGGCATAAAATCAGCAAAATCTCTGACAAAGGTCAATAGGAATATCATCATGTACGCATGTAGTTGAACAGGAATATTTCTTTGAACATCACCATGTACGCATGTGGTTGAACAGTGGCCATTATGCTGGCTAGACAAATAGGGAGGATCAAACAATCATCATCATTTTTAGCATAGGAAATAACAATAGCATTGGCCGTTTGTGCTGGCCTGGCAAATAGAGAACAGTAGCAACAATAATCTGAGGACCACAGAATTAATCAATAGAAGAAGCATCGGATGGATAATCATCATCAGGCTCCCATGGAGGATCATCATTACATCCATGCTCTTGGTAAATAACATACTGGTTGCAGAATCCACAATATAGCAGTGGCTCAAATTCTGGAGTTTTCCCTGGATCAATAAAACTCCTTGGATTACAGTGATCTGCTATGTGCATATGAGTGATGGTAGGAGCATAAGGTCTGGGACCAAAAACAAAAATTCTATCTGTACTGCCCATGAAATGATAATGTTTCCACAAGCTTTGAATGACTTCAAGAATTTGATTATTGAAATAATTTCTCCAACATTCTGTAAGGGCATGGGGATTTTGGAAGGATAAGTGAGAATCTCCTTCATACCATTGTCCTTGGTGAGTGTGCCCATTAATGAGAACGAGATGTTTTGATGGCTGGACGTTCATCCAGTTATCTCTTTCCCACATTGGCAAGGTGCTCCAACATCTGATAGAAACAAAGGGACTTTCAAAATTGTCAATAGCAGTCTGAATAATTTGTGGAAGTTGGTTGGCTTGGTCAAGGCGAGTTATTTTTATGAGCCTGATAAAGCCATACTCAAACATTTGGGAAAGCCAGTTAGGATTCCGATCATTATTTCCTTCTGGATCATCAGCAACAAATGAACTATCATAATTAATTAGGAGACCAGGAAATGGGTGTCTTTTTTCATACACTCTGAGACTGACTCTAAAGTGTTTTTTCCAAACAGTTTGATCAAGAATATCACCATTATCATCTGAATCAGCAGGGTCAGGAACAGCAGTTGTAACAAGTGTTTTGAAGTATTCGAACCATAGGCCAAAAGACCTAAACATAGCCTCGCTTCTCAGTATACGTGATTGTATATCTGATGGCAAGTTAGCAAAAGCACTTCTTAACATAGATTGGGACTTAAGGCTCAATCTAGAATAATCAGTGCCCATTATAGTCATTTTATCATCCTTTGAATGGATATCCTCTTTGCCAAAGAGTTGACTAGTGTGGGGAGTATTTGGGTGGTGAACAGGTTGGCTTCGAAAAGCTCCAATTTTTGAAACAAGATTTGGAGCAAGGTCATTTTCTAAAACAGAGTTAACATGGTGGCTTAGATAAGCCTCATTTTGAGCAGTAAGGTTAACAAGATGGGGATTTTCTGAAACAGGGTTAACATGGTGGCTTAGATAAGCCTCATTTTGAGCAGTAAGGTTAACAAGGTGGATTTCAAGGGCTTGGAGGGTTTTTTCAAACAATTTGTAATGGTTTTGGGTAAAAGCAGAATAAAGGTTATCAAGAATAAATTTAACGGAATCTGGCAATTCACTATAGACTTCATTATGAAATTGCAAATTTCTAGATAAAACTTCCTGCAAAGCAATAACCATATCTTCACTGGAATATGACACCGTTGCCGGTACATACCCTTGAAGGGATGTTGATCCACTAGGTTTTACCCTAGAAGATGCGCCTTCATGCATTTCATTTTGGAAAAAGTCCTGTACAGGAGCTTTTCCCTTGTTTTTCCTCTCAGAAGAGGGAGCCATAATAATCCACTTATTAGTGGTATAAATATTAGTATTATCCCCCTTAGTAGTGGTATTTATCCTCGCATCAGTGCTTGATTCCTGCAGAGAATCATGATGAGTATTAGAGTCATTGGTAATAGTAGATAATCTGGAACTACTAGGATTACCTTCAAAATTGTCTGTGAAGCATGTAGCAGGAGAATCACAAGATAGGTCTAAAACATCATTAATATCAAGTTCAAGTTTTGAAACAAATTTAAATTTTACTTTCTGTCCAAAAGGATCAGTAGTAATACCATCATTATCAACAAGGAAAGGATACAAAGCATTTATAAATGGCAAACCAAGAATCACTTTATCAGTCATATTTTTAACAAGAACAGAAGGAATCTTGAAACAGACATCATCATGGCAAATATGAGCATTATTCAATTCATATTTAATTTTCATTTGAGAACCAGTAGCAGAAACCAATTTTTCAGTTGATTTTTCAAAATATTTCGAAGGAATCAATCCTTCCTGAATACAATTCTTATCAGCACCAGAATCAATCATAGCAATAACAGTGAAATGATAATCATGGGAAACAAAAATCTTCACTTTTGTGAACCATTTTGGAGGAAGCATTTGGTTAATACTAATGAGACTAGGTTGAGCATTAGCAATACCTTCATCAGAAAGAAGAGCCTGTTGACCGGATTCATCTCCATCCTTGTGCTCATCTTGTTCATTATCAGACTTATTTTGATCAATTTTCAACATTAACAATTCTTGTTTGAGATTATGATTATCACTTTTAATATTTTTAAATTCAAGTTTTAAATCACTTATCTCTTGTTTAACAGTATTAATTTCACATTGGAGATCATTAACAGTTAAATCTTTGGATTTCTTCTTATTGAATCTTTCCAAAGTTTCTTCAAAACTTATTGTTGATTTAAGTTTTTTACCAGTTCCATCTTTTAACAAATTTTTCTTAAATTTATCCAAATATTCTTTTTGTAATTCAGGGTTCTCAATTTGACCAATCAATTTAATTAACAAGCTTTCATTTTCTTCACCTTTAGTGAGAACATTAACAGTTTTAACAACATTGCAACAGGAATCTCTACAACCAAGTTTAATATTAGGAGAATCAGAGGAATCATCAACAGAATGGTAACAAGAATCAGAAGAAGAAAAATCATCTTCCAAAGAATCAGACGAATTGTTTGATTCAAGGATTCTGAATAATTCTTCTTGATCATTATCATCAATTTTCAACATGTTAAACTTGTTTTTCAACTTACCAGGTTTTTGTTTACAATCTTTACTGAAATGACCAGGTTTTCCACAATTGAAACATTTACCTTTACCTGATCGCTGGTTAACATGTTTTTTAGCAACATTTTTCTTCTTAGCATAGAAATCATTAAAATTAGTTTTATGTTTTTTATGGTTATAATTTTTGTAACTTTTATCATGTTTTTTACTCTTTTGCTTAGAAGGAGCAATAGAGGGCAAACCATATTGTTCACAAAAATTACCCATTTCATATTTAGCTTTTCTTTTGTTTTTTAATTGATGTTTTAACAGTTTTTCATCATTGCACATATTAATTCCAAGTTTTTTAATAGTGCTCAAAATATCACCATAAGTTAAATTATCATAATCAATAGAATCATTTTTACCAATTAATTCTTGTTTTACCTTATGAGCAAAGATAGGAGGCAGACCGTCAATAAACTTTTCTTTCCAATAAGGCTTGAAACAGTCCTTTCTCTGCATCACTCTGGAAAGGAAAACATCTTGGTACCGTCTATAATCAGACATAGTAGGGCATCTCAAATTATTCAACAAATCAGAAATTCGAGATGAAACATTAGATGGAGTACCAACAAAGTGTTTGATAATAGTATAAATCAAGGTATTAACACCATCAGGAACACCTCGACCAATACGATCATCAAAAATAGGCAAGCCTTCATCATTCTTTTTAACAGCATGTTTAATAGAATCTCTGGATTCTTCTGTGAGATATGAATCCCACCATCCACGAAGAGTACCAGAAAAGCCAGTAGTAAGCAAGTCAACAATTTCAGATTGTTCAAAATCATGATTATTTTGATAAGCAGTGGCAACCATGGACATATGTCCCATTTTGTTAACAATTTCTTGTTCAGAAAAACCATCAATATTCCAGTCATAAATCTTATCAGCAGAGACAGAAAACTGAGTTTGAAAAGGTCTTTCTTCAAACTGCATATCAGAAGGAGTAGGGTGAATCAATCAATCATCAATAGTAGTTAACAGTAGTATCTTGGCCGTTTGTGCTGACCTGGCAAATAGGGTGAATCAATCAGTCATAGGAAAGAGCAATAGCATATTGGCCGGTTTGTGCTGGCCAGGCAAATAGGGTGAATCAGTCAATCTTTTGCTAATTCATCGGCTTCATCATGACCAAACCACTCCTCATTGTAGGGGTAGTAAGGATCTTTTGCAACAGAGGCTTCAGAGGATCGTTCATCATCTAGATCAGCCTTTTCCTTTTTTAACATTTCAATAAGAGCATTTAGTGCTTCAGGGTCCTTACGGATATCATCCAAAGGAGAACTCACATTTTTAGGTTTAACAGATGGCTTGGCAGATTTGGAAGAGGAAGCAGATGCATCAGTAGTGACAGGGGATCGGCTAAGTGAACAATTAGCAATGGGGAGTGTTGCAACAGAAGAGGATTCCTTGGAAACACTAGCAATAATCCTCGGAATTTACCCCACCATTTCACATACCAACTTCTTTGGAGCACATCACCATCTTTTTCATACTGCCATTTTAAAATCCAGGATATTTTATATCGTTTAACAAAATGGAGTAAAGGAGGGAACTTGGCACCATGAGCATCAACTTTATAGAACTTCTTGAAACATTCAAAAGCCTCAAGCAATGGTTCAGGAAGTATATCATTAATGGGGCCAAATTGAGTCCACCAACGGTTGAACCAAAGAGGCAAGGAGCCATGGAAATTGCTATCAAAGTTAACAAACCAAGAATGAGACATGTCTTCATTTTGGTAAAGCATAAATCTTGTCCAAGCAGTGATGTAATCATAGTAAGAATAGGGGATGGGGGATCCGGGCATTGTTTTGGTAAAACTAGGAGAAGGTCCCCATTGTTCTTCAGTAATAACATTAACAATGTAAACACCATGGTAGATAATTTTGGAGGTATCAACTCTGTCATTAATGGTTTTAATAATAATAGATTTTTCATGGCTCAAGAGACCAGAATAGTACTGTAACTTCTTTTCTCTATGCTCAGGAATCCAATGAAATAGTGGAGGAAAATAACTTCTAGCAAGTGTGAGGGGATCAGAAATGGAGGCTCTGTTGGGTTCAATATAAAACAAGCTTTGGAAATATTGTTTTTTGGCATATTGGGGAGCACTAGGGTTTTTGGGGTAAACAGTGTTGATTGGTCGGTTAACAGGGGTTATAGCATAAGGATCATAAGATGAGGCAAGAACAGAAGAATAGTTAGGTTTGGGAATAGTACCTAATGGGGTAAACCGGTTAACAATGTCCATAGAAGAAACAGGTTTAATAATTGGGTTAACAGAGGAAACAGGTTTAGCAATTGGGTTGGCAGGTGTCTTGTCTTTCGACCTTCTACTTGCCATTGGGACACTGCAAAAATTCACGGGTCAGGAAATCAGGGATGGAGTTTTGAGATCCTTTAATATATTCAATATCAAAATCAAAAACACTTAAAATAGCTTGCCATCTGGCAAAAATATGTTTTGAAGCAATATTTTCAACATCTTTTTCAATAACATATTTAGCACTTTTGCAATCAATACGTAATAAAAACTTTTGGTTTAACAAATCACTTTGAAATTTTGAAATGCATAATACTATAGATAAAATCTCTTTTTTAATAGTACTATAATTTAGCTGTGCATTATTCCAAATCCCAGAATAGAAACGGACAATATGTTCAGATGACTCAGGAGAAGCTCTTTGTTTCAGAATACCACCATAACCAATGTCAGAGGCATCGGTTTCAACAATTTTGAATGCATCAACAGTGGGAATACCAAGACAGGGCAATGTCTTAACATGAGATTTGATTTGTTTAACAAGGGATGTATGAACATCGGACCAGGATGGAGGATTACTCTTTAACCGGTCAAAAAGAGGTTTACAATGTTTTCTCATATCTTTGTAGAAATCAGCAACATAATTCAATGACCCAAGAAATCTTTGGAGCTGGGTTTTATCAGTGATAACATCAGGAAATTTGTCAGCAAATTGAATGGCTCTATCAATAGGACGAATTTGTCCTTCAGAGATGTCATAACCAAGGAAACGAACTTTTGTTTGAAACAGTTTAATCTTCTTAGCAGAGACAACAAGACCATTTCTTTTGATAGTTTCCAGAAACGAATACAGATGTTTCCAGTGTTCATCAATAGAGCTAGAGTAAACAAGAACATCATCAATATAAACAATGGTGAAGTGACTGAAGCAGTTGAAAATATCATTCATGATGTTTTGGAATTCACTAGGAGCATTCTTAAGACCAAAAGGCATCACATTCCACTCGTAATGACCAAAAGGAGTGGTAAAAGCAGTTTTGTACCTATCCTTCTCATTAATCTGGATTTGCCAGAACCCAGATTTCATATCAAACTTGGAAAACACTACAGCCTCACTCAACCTATGGACCAGGTCATTCTTATTGGGAATTGGGTACCTAATCCATTCTAAAACCTTATTCAAAGGTTTATAGTTGATAACCAGGCGAGGAGTTCCTCTCTCAATTTCAGCATTCTTTTGAACATAGAAAGCAGAGCAAGACCAAGGGGACTTGCTATTCCTAATCAGTTTTTTCTCTAGCAAATCATAGATTTCTTTTTTGCAAAATTCAACAGTTTCAGCATTCATCTGAATAGGACGAGCTTTAGTGGGAATGTTTTTTTCATCAAAATCTTTAACATAAGGCAAGTCAACAATATGTTTCTTCCTATGCCAAAAAGCATTAGGAACATCAGAGCAAACATCATCAATTAACATTTTTTGAAAACTGTCAATTTTTGAAAGCAACAATTTATTAGAAAGCTGTTCAGCAATTTTCTTATATCTGACTTCTTGCTGGAGAAAGCTAAGATGTTTGATTTTTGCATGAATCAGGTTGGAAGCATTATCAATATCAATCTCAAGATTTGAAGCAAATTTGAATTTTACTTTTTGACCAAAAGGATCAGCAGTAATACCATCATGTTCAACAAGAAAAGGATACAAAGCATTTATGAAAGGCAAACCAAGAATCACTTTATCAGTCATATTTTTGACCAAAACAGAAGGAATCTTGAAACATATGTTATCATGACAAACATGAGCATTATTCAATTCATATTTAATCTTCATTTGGGAACCATTAGCAGAAACTAGTCTTTCAGTTGATTTTTCAAAATATTTCGAAGGAATCAATCCTTCTTGAATACAATTCATATCCGCACCAGAATCAATCATAGCAATCACAGTGAAATGGTAATCATGAGAAACAACAATTTTAACTTTGGTAAACCATTTTGGAGGAAGTATTTTGTTAACAAGAGCAAGTTGAGAATTAATAATACCTTTATCAGAAGGAAGAGCTTGTTGACAAGATTCTCCCTCATCTTTGAGCTCATCTTGTTCATCATTAGTTTTGTCAAGTTTTTTACCAATTTTAAACATTAACATTTTTTGACTAGGATTATGATTATCATCTTTAACATTTTTAAATTCATGTTTTAATTCACTTATCTCTTTTCTAACAATATTAATTTCACATTGGAGATCATTAACAGTTAAATCTTTAGATTTCTTCTTATTAAATCTTTCCAAAGTTTCTTCAAAACTTATTGCTGATTTGAGTTTTTTACCAATTTCATCTTTCAACAAGTTTTCATTTTCTCCACTTTTAGTAATAACATTACAACATGAATTCCTACAACCAATTTTAATTTCAGATGAATCATCAGCAGAATGATAACATGAATTAGTTGAAGAAGAAAAATCATTTTCCAAAGAACCAGACAAATTGTTTGATTCAAAGATTCTGAATAATTCTTCTTGATCATTATCATCAATTTTTAACATGTTAAACTTGTTTTTTAACTCACCAGGTTTTTGTTTACAATCTTTACTAAAATGACCAGGATTTCCATAATTGAAACATTTACCTTTACCTGACCGCTGGTTAACATATCTTTTAGAAACATTTTTCTCTTTAGCATAAAAATTATTAAAATTGGTTTTATGTTTTTTATGGTTATAATTTTTGTGGCTTTTATCATGTTTTTTACCTTTTTGCCTGGAAGGAGCAATAGAGGATAAACCATATTGTTCACAAAAATTACCCATTTCATATTTAGCTTTTCTTTTATTTTTTAATTGGTGTTTTAACAGTTTTTCATCATTGCACATATTAATACCAAGTTTTTTAATAGTACTTAAAATATCACCATAAGTTAAATTATCATAGTCAATAGAATCATCTTTACCAATTAATTCTTGTTTTACCTTATGAGCAAAGATAGGAGGTAGACCGTCAATAAACTTTTCTTTCCAATAAGGCTTGAAACAGTCCTTTCGCTGCATCACTCTGGAAAGGAAAACATCTTGATACCATCTATAATCAGACATAGTAGGGCATCTCAAATTATTCAACAAATCAGAAATTCGAGATGAAATATTAGATGGAGTACCAACAAAATGTTTAATAATAGTATAGATCAAGGTATTAACACCATCAGGAACACCTCGACCAATATGGTCATCAAAAATAGGCAAGCCTTCATCATTCTTTTTAACAGCATGTTTAATAGAATCTCTGGAATCTTCTGTGAGATATGAATCCCACCATCCACGAAGAGTACCAGAAAAGCCAGTGGAAAGCAAGTCAACAATTTCAGATTGTGCAAAATCATGATTATTTTGATAAGCAGTGGCAACCATGGACATATGTCCCATTTTGTTAATAATTTCTTGTTCAGAAAAACCATCAATATTCCACTCATAAATCTTATCAGCAGAAACAGAAAACTGAGTTTGAAAAGCTCTTTCTTCAAACTGCATATCAGGAGGAGTAGGTTTTGAATACCAATTTTTAGTAAGAAACATGGGTTTGGGATTTCCAACAAATCTTTTAATTTCAGGTAAACAGTCATCAAAAACCTTTTTGACAGGAACAGAAGAAACAAAAGAAGCAGTATTAGAATCTGTATCAGAAACAATTTCATTTTTTGAAATAGTTCGAGCAACAGGAGTACTTGTAGAAGTACCTTCATTTTGAACTTTCAAATCAGCAAACATTTTGTCAACAGAAACAAGTTTTTGAATAGAAGCAGGTTTTTCAACAATTCTTTCTTCAATACAGTCAAGTTGTTGACCAATAACATGCAAAGATTCATTAGCAACATTGTTTTGTTCAACAGGAGTTTGATCATTAGTAACCTCGAAAGGAGTAGCTTTAACATCAATTGTGTCAGTAGTCACCAAAATAGTCTCAAAAGATGGATGACTAGATCTGACAATAGTTTTGTCATTTTTAACAAAATTAAATTTCTTTATCTCATTCAAAAGATTTTTTGAAACTTCATTTTTTGGAACATAATAGTTTTCAAGGAAATCAAAGAACAAAATATGTCTTTTCAGCTGATTCATTTTTTCCAACCATTTTCTTTTAACACGATTTTTCTCAGATTGAGCAAATTTATCTTGGTAAATTTTTCTTTTTGTCCTATTTTTAGGAAGCATAAATTCATCAAACAAAGGAGCTAAGTCAACTTTAAAATCTTCATTCAAAACAGCCAACATTCTCAATTGATTTTGGTAAACAGTTTTCTTAGCAAGAGAAGAATCAGAAAGACAAACAAATTTAGTGTCATCTTTATCTTCATTAACATTTTTAGAGAACAAGCAAGAATAATTTGTAGAAAACATTTGTTCAACAGTGTGGTCTTCTTCATTCACAATATCAGGAGGACAACCAGTCCTGGAGCTGACAGAGGAGTTGGATCTCCACAACTTATCCATATTATCCTAAGTTTAACACTCAATTATCATGTTTTTCTCACAACCGTTGCATTTCGTAACACATACCCTAAGCAACCCTATACCACACACATGCCCTACACGCCCTCCTGGCTCAAACGGGCCTTACAGTCAGGTTCTGGGAATTCACTTTACACCTAGGGTGGCGCCAACGACGGTAAGAAGGGGACACGACAACTAAGCACCAAAGGTTCGGACAGATACAGACAAGAGGCAAAGAACACAACACACACTATCACCGGCCAGAAAAGAGTGGCTCTGATACCATAAACATGCAAAGTGAAATCCCCTTCCCCCTTTATGGTATCAGAGCCACTCTTTTCTGGCCGGTGATAGTGTGTGTTGTGTTCTTTGCCTCTTGTCCGTGTCCGTCCGAACCTTTGGTGCTTAGTTGTTGTGTTCCCTTCTTGCCGTCGTTGGCGCCACCCTAGGTGTAAAGTGAATTCCCAGAACCTGACTGTAAGGCCCGTTTGAGCCAGGAGGGCGTGTAGGGCATGTGTGTGGTATAGGGTTGCTTAGGGTATGTGTTACGAAATGCAACGGTTGTGAGAAAAACATGATAATTGAGTGTTAAACTTAGGATAATATGGATAAGTTGTGGAGATCCAACTCCTCTGTCAGCTCCAGGACTGGTTGTCCTCCTGATATTGTGAATGAAGAAGATCACACTGTTGAAGATAATGAGATCCCTGATTTCCGAAAATGGAACATTCCCAAAGTTGATACTAAAACTGTTTACAAAACTAGTTGGGCTGAATCCACTTTTCATCCTGTTTACAAAGTTAGAACTGTTGAACAAATATTTTCTATTTCAAAAATGCATGAAAAATGTTGTTTGTTTTCCAAGAAAAATATTAATGATTTCATTACTAAAAAGCTCAATTATTTGCATATTGGTATGGTTCAAGTTGCTGTTAAACCACTCACCCGAAAGGGTATTAATGCCTCTATTCTCATGTGTTTACGTGATGCTAGATTTAAAGTTTTTAAAGATAGCATTCTTGGTATGATCACTGCTTCTTTGTATGATGGTCCTGTTTACTTTAACTGTTATCCTGATATTACTCTTGCTTTGGATGATCCTAATATTGTTAAAGCCTTGACTTTGAATATTGCTTCTTCTGGTTATGTTATGGATGAAGGTAGTAAACCTTTTGCTTTGATTTACCGCATTTATTACAGACTCTTGGGTACTCAGTTAAATCCTGGTTGTTTGAATCATAGAGAACCCTCTGGTAAAACAATGTTAATCACATGTTCAACTCCTGATGCTAAAGTTCAAGTTCCAAAAATGATTCAATGGCAAGATATTAACCTTCCTACTGAATGGGTGTTGAATCAAGAATCCCCTGTTCCCAAACCTGTTTTTGATGAGCTAGATCTCACAAATATCCAACAATATCTTGATGGTACTGTTAAAATATGTTTTCAAAACCATCAACCCTTGAGGATCAACGAAGGAAGACATTCCTTTGCTGGATCTGAAAGTATTTCAAAAAGAGATCATGATGTCAATGAGTTTTTGCAAAAGAATTTTGAAAAACCCACTGATTTAAAGTTGAAAGGTGTTTCTAATGATAAATCCCAAATCAGCTCCTCTGTTTACTATTCTACTAAGCCTGAATCTTCCTCTCCGTATAGCAAACCTGCTACCGAAGAAGAAGATGATGCTAATTCTGTTTGTCCATCTGATTCTGATTTCCCTCCTATTGAAAATCCTGTTGTTAACCATTTAAGAGTTTTGAATGTGTTAAATGAAAATTTCACTGTTGACTTGGCTCCTTTGTTTGATGAATTTATGCTTCCTAAAAATAGGACAAAAAGAAAAATTTACCAAAATGATTTTGCTCAGTCTGAGAAAAACCGTGTTAAAAGAAAATGGTTGGAAAAGATGAATCAATTGAAGAGACATATTTTGTTCTTTGATTTTCTTGAAAACTATTATGTTTCAAAAAATGAAGTTTTCAAAAATTATTTGAATGTGATAAAGAAATCAAATTTTGTTAAAAATGACAAAACCATTGTCAGATCTAGTCATCCACCTCTTGAGACTATTTTGGTGACTACTGACAAAATTGATGTTAAAGCTACTCCTTTCAAAATTGCTGATGATCAAACCCCTGTTGTTAGCCTTATTGAACAAAACAATTTTACTAATGAAGCTTAGCATGTTATTGGTCAACAGCTTGACCGTATTGAAGATAAAATTGTTGAAAAAACTGTTTCTGTTGAAAAATCTGTTTCTGCTCAAAAACCTGTTTCTATCAAGACTGAGGAACCTTTGATTAATTTACCCAGTCATGATAACAAATTCAAGTTTAGAACTTCTCAGTCTAAACTTCTTGAAACTGTTGACAAAATGCTTGTTGATTTGAAAATTAAAAATGAAGGTACTTCTTCAAATACTCCTGCTACCCGAACTATTTCAAAAAATGAAATTGTTTCTGATGACACAAATTCTGATACTGCTTCTTCTGTTTCTTCTGTTCCTGCCAAAAAGGTTTTTGATGACTGTTTACCTGAAATTAAAAGATTTGTTGGAAAACCCATGTTTCTTACAAAAAATTGGTATTCAAAACCTACTCCTCCTGATATGCAGTTTGAAGAAAGACCTTTTCAAACTCAGTTTTCTGTCTCTGCTGATAAGATTTATGAATGGAATATTGATGGTTTTTCTGAACAAGAAATTGTTAACAAAATGGGACATATGTCCATGGTTGCCACTGCTTATCAAAATAATCATGATTTTGAACAATCTGAAATTGTTGACTTGCTTACTACTGGCTTTTCTGGTACTCTTCGTGGATGGTGGGATTCATATCTCACAGAAGAATCCAGAGATTCTATTAAACATGCTGTTAAAAAGAATGATGAAGGTTTGCCTATTTTTGATGATCGTATTGGTCGAGGTGTTCCTGATGGTGTTAATACCTTGATTTATACTATTATCAAACATTTTGTTGGTACTCCATCTAATGTTTCATCTCGAATTTCTGATTTGTTGAATAATTTGAGATGCCCTACTATGTCTGATTATAGATGGTACCAAGATGTTTTCCTTTCCAGAGTGATGCAGCGAAAGGACTGTTTCAAGCCTTATTGGAAAGAAAAGTTTATTGACGGTCTGCCTCCTATCTTTGCTCATAAGGTAAAACAAGAATTAATTGGTAAAAATGATTCTATTGATTATGATAATTTAACTTATGGTGATATTTTGAGCACTATTAAAAAACTTGGAATTAATATGTGCAATGATGAAAAACTGTTAAAACATCAATTAAAAAACAAAAGAAAAGCTAAATATGAAATGGGTAATTTTTGTGAACAATATGGTTTGCCCTCTATTGCTCCTTCTAAGCAAAAGAGTAAAAAACATGATAAAAGTTACAAAAATTATAACCATAAAAAACATAAAACTAATTTTAATGATTTCTATGCTAAAAAGAAAAATGTTGCTAAAAAACATGTTAACCAGCGATCAGGTAAAGGTAAATGTTTCAATTGTGGAAAACCTGGTCATTTTAGTAAAGATTGTAAACAAAAGCCTGGTAAGTTGAAAAACAAGTTCAACATGCTGAAAATTGATGATAATGATCAAGAAGAATTATTCAGAATCCTTGAATCACACAATTCGTCTGATTCTTTGGAAGATGATTTTTCTTCTTCTGATTCCTGTTACCATTCTGCTGATGATTCCTCTGATTCTCCTAATATTAAACTTGGTTGTAGAGATTCCTGTTGCAATGTTGTTAAAACTGTTAATGTTCTCACTAAAGGTGAAGAAAATGAAAGCTTGTTAATTAAATTGATTGGTCAAATTGAGAACCCTGAATTACAAAAAGAATATTTGGATAAATTTAAGAAAAATTTGTTAAAAGATGGAACTGGTAAAAAACTTAAATCAACAATAAGTTTTGAAGAAACTTTGGAAAGATTCAATAAGAAGAAATCCAAAGATTTAACTGTTAATGATCTCCAATGTGAAATTAATACTGTTAAACAAGAGATAAGTGATTTAAAACTTGAATTTAAAAATATTAAAAGTGATAATCATAATCTCAAACAAGAATTGTTAATGTTGAAAATTGATCAAAATAAGTCTGATAATGAACAAGATGAGCACAAGGATGGAGATGAATCCGATCAACAGGCTCTTCTTTCTGATGAAGGTATTGCTAATGCTCAACCTAGTCTCATTAGTATTAACCAAATGCTTCCTCCAAAATGGTTCACAAAAGTGAAGATTTTTGTTTCCCATGATTATCATTTCACTGTTATTGCTATGATTGATTCTGGTGCTGATAAGAATTGTATTCAGGAAGGATTGATTCCTTCGAAATATTTTGAAAAATCAACTGAAAAATTGGTTTCTGCTACTGGTTCTCAAATGAAAATTAAATATGAATTGAATAATGCTCATATTTGCCATGATGATGTCTGTTTCAAGATTCCTTCTGTTCTTGTTAAAAATATGACTGATAAAGTGATTCTTGGTTTGCCATTTATAAATGCTTTGTATCCTTTCCTTGTTGATAATGATGGTATTACTACTGATCCTTTTGGACAGAAAGTAAAATTTAAATTTGTTTCAAAACTTGAACTTGATATTAATGATGTTTTAGACCTATCTTGTGATTCTCCTGCTACATGCTTCACAGACAATTTTGAAGGTAATCCTAGTAGTTCCAGATTATCTACTATTACCAATGACTCTAATACTCATCATGATTCTCTGCAGGAATCAAGCACTGATGCGAGGATAAATACCACTACTAAGTGGGATAATACTAATATTTATACCACTAATAAGTGGATTATTATGGCTCCCTCTTCTGAGAGGAAAAACAAGGGAAAAGCTCCTGTACAGGACTTTTTCCAAAATGAAATGCATGAAGGCGCATCTTCTAGGGTAAAACCTAGTGGATCAACATCCCTTCAAGGGTATGTACCGGCAACGGTGTCATATTCCAGTGAAGATATGGTTATTGCTTTGCAGGAAGTTTTATCTAGAAATTTGCAATTTCATAATGGAGTCTATAGTGAATTGCCAGATTCCGTTAAATTTATTCTTGATAACCTTTATTCTGCTTTTACCCAAAACCATTACAAATTGTTTGAAAAAACCCTCCAAGCCCTTGAAATCCACCTTGTTAACCTTTCTGCTCAGAATGAGGCTTACCTAAGCCATTATGTTAACCTTATTTCAGAAAACCCTGTTGTTTCAGATATTGACCTTACTTCAAACCTTGTTTCAGAAATTGGGGCTTTTAGAAGCCAACTTGTTTACCATCCAAGTACTACAAATAATCCTTACACTAGTCAACTCTTTGGCAAAGAGGATATCCATTCAAAGGATAAAATGACTATAATGGGCACTGATTATTCTAGATTGAGCCTTAAGTCCCAATCTATGTTAAGAAGTGCTTTTGCCAACTTGCCATCAGATATACAATCACGTATACTGACGAGCAAGGCTATGTTCAGGTCTTTCGACCTATGGTTCAAATGTTTCAAGAAACTTGTCACAGCCACTATTCCTGATCCTGATGAACTTGATGAAGGTGATAATGTGTTTATCCAGTGTGACTGGGAAGAACACTTTGGGAGTACTCTCAGAGTTTATGAAAAACCACACCGATTTCCTGGTCTCCTAATTAATTATGATGATGGTTACTTTGCTGCTGATGATGATGATGACAGGGATCCTAACTGGCTTTCCCATATGTTTGAATATGGCTTTGTCAGATTTCTAAAATTAACAAGCCATTACCAAGCCAGTCAACTTCCTCAAATTATTCAAGATGCCATTAAAAAATCTACTGGTCCTACTATTTCCATCAGATGTTGGAGTACTTTGCCTAGATGGGAAAGACATAACTGGATGAATGTCCAGCCTTCGAAACATCTTATTCTCATCAATGGTCATACTCATCAGGGACAATGGCTTGAAGGAAATCCTCATTTGTCCTTCAATAATCCTTATGCTCTTGCAAAATGTTGGGGAAACTATTTTAATAATCAAATTATTGAAGTTGCTCAGAACCTGTGGAAGGATTATCATTTCATGGGAAGCACTGATAGAATTACTGTTTTTGGCCCCAGGCCACATGTTGACGCTATTGCTCATTTGCGTATTGCAGATCATTGTAATCCAAAGAGCCTTCTCATCCCAGGAAGAAGACCAATGGATGAACCAATTTTATATTGTGGATTTTGCAACCGATATGCTATTTACCATGAGCACGAATGTGATTCTCCACAAGGTCCTTTTGATCCATTTGATGGCTATCCATCCGATGCTCCTTCTACTGATTAATTGTGTGATCCTCAGATTATTGTGGCTACTGTTCTCTATTTGCCAGGCCAGCACAAACGGCCAAGATGCTATTGTTATTTCCTATGCTAAAAATGATGATGATTGTTTGATCCTCCCTATTTGTCTAGCCAGCATAATGGCCACTGTTCAACCACATGCGTACATGGTGATGTTCAAAGAAATATTCCTGTTCAACTACATGCGTACATGATGATATTCCTATTGACCTTTGTCAGAGATTTTGCTGATTTTATGCCTCACATGTTGGAAGTATTGCATGCTCCTGAAGATTCCCATCACCTTTGGTTTCTTTTGATGGCTTCTCTTAAGGGCAGAAATGATGTGGCCTAGTCCTAAAAATGAAGGCCTAGGCCTTTCCGTAAGATGCTCTTGATCACTTCATGTTCCCTCCAAGACTTGGAGTCAAAAAAGGAAAAAGACTCATCTTTTCACTATTCACCTGTCACTATTCATCCGTTACTATTCACCGGTTACTATTCATGACACTGTTCACTCCGAATTTTGCCTATTTAAGGGGGGTTGTCCCTTATGTTAAACTCAGAACTTTTTAGAGGTTCCAAGAACTTTTTATGAGTTTTCAAGTACTTTCTTGTTAGAACTTCCTCTAGAGAGAGTTTACCTTCCTTGAGAGAGTTCTCCTATTATCTTGTTGACTACTACCTTGTTCCTACAAACCTTGTAACTAGGACTAGTTCAAGCTTTGTAACTGTTAACCTGTACTGTTGACTGTTGAGATCTTGTATTGACCACTACTACTGTAAGTGTTTTATCTATTTTCAATAAACAAGTATTTTCAGTTAATGTTCATTGTTCTACTTATTGCTACCGCCACCTTGGACGGATTACCGCCATACTGGACGGTTCTAAATTGCTTTCATTAATTGCTTCCAATTATTTTGATATATACTGCTTGGCTGGTTCTACCGCCTTATTATTGTTCTAACTTTGCTCTTCATATTTACTTCCACAATATCATTACTGTGCTTCCGTCTCTCCCTCTTCATCTGTGCGGCCCCTTCCCCCTTTATGGTATCAGAGCCACTCTTTTCTGGCCGGTGATAGTGTGTGTTGTGTTCTTTGCCTCTTGTCTGTATCTGTCCGAACCTTTGGTGCTTAGTTGTCGTGTCCCCTTCTTACCGTCGTTGGCGCCACCCTAGGTGTAAAGTGAATTCCCAGAACCTGACTGTAAGGCCCGTTTGAGCCAGGAGGGCGTGTAGGGCATGTGTGTGGTATAGGGTTGCTTAGGGTATGTGTTACGAAATGCAACGGTTGTGAGAAAAACATGATAATTGAGTGTTAAACTTAGGATAATATGGATAAGTTGTGGAGATCCAACTCCTCTGTCAGCTCCAGGACTGGTTGTCCTCCTGATATTGTGAATGAAGAAGACCACACTGTTGAACAAATGTTTTCTACAAATTATTCTTGCTTGTTCTCTAAAAATGTTAATGAAGATAAAGATGACACTAAATTTGTTTGTCTTTCTGATTCTTCTCTTGCTAAGAAAACTGTTTACCAAAATCAATTGAGAATGTTGGCTGTTTTGAATGAAGATTTTAAAGTTGACTTAGCTCCTTTGTTTGATGAATTTATGCTTCCTAAAAATAGGACAAAAAGAAAAATTTACCAAGATAAATTTGCTCAATCTGAGAAAAATCGTGTTAAAAGAAAATGGTTGGAAAAAATGAATCAGCTGAAAAGACATATTTTGTTCTTTGATTTCCTTGAAAATTATTATGTTCCAAAAAATGAAGTTTCAAAAAATCTTTTGAATGAGATAAAGAAATTTAATTTTGTTAAAAATGACAAAACTATTGTCAGATCTAGTCATCCATCTTTTGAGACTATTTTGGTGACTACTGACACAATTGATGTTAAAGCTACTCCTTTCGAGGTTACTAATGATCAAACTCCTGTTGAACAAAACAATGTTGCTAATGAATCTTTGCATGTTATTGGTCAACAACTTGACTGTATTGAAGAAAGAATTGTTGAAAAACCTGCTTCTATTCAAAAACCTGTTTCTGTTGACAAAATGTTTGCTGATTTGAAAGTTCAAAATGAAGGTACTTCTACAAGTACTCCTGTTGCTCGAACTATTTCAAAAAATGAAATTGTTTCTGATACAGATTCTAATACTGCTTCTTTTGTTTCTTCTGTTCCTGTCAAAAAGGTTTTTGATGACTGTTTACCTGAAATTAAAAGATTTGTTGGAAATCCCAAACCCATGTTTCTTACTAAAAATTGGTATTCAAAACCTACTCCTCCTGATATGCAGTTTGAAGAAAGAGCTTTTCAAACTCAGTTTTCTGTTTCTGCTGATAAGATTTATGAGTGGAATATTGATGGTTTTTCTGAACAAGAAATTATTAACAAAATGGGACATATGTCCATGGTTGCCACTGCTTATCAAAATAATCATGATTTTGCACAATCTGAAATTGTTGACTTGCTTTCCACTGGCTTTTCTGGTACTCTTCGTGGATGGTGGGATTCATATCTCACAGAAGATTCCAGAGATTCTATTAAACATGCTGTTAAAAAGAATGATGAAGGCTTGCCTATTTTTGATGACCATATTGGTCGAGGTGCTCCTGATGGTGTTAATACCTTGATCTATACTATTATTAAACATTTTGTTGGTACTCCATCTAATATTTCATCTCGAATTTCTGATTTGTTGAATAATTTGAGATGCCCTACTATGTCTGATTATAGATGGTATCAAGATGTTTTCCTTTCCAGAGTGATGCAGCGAAAGGACTGTTTCAAGCCTTATTGGAAAGAAAAGTTTATTGACGGTCTACCTCCTATCTTTGCTCATAAGGTAAAACAAGAATTAATTGGTAAAGATGATTCTATTGACTATGATAATTTAACTTATGGTGATATTTTAAGTACTATTAAAAAACTTGGTATTAATATGTGCAATGATGAAAAACTGTTAAAACACCAATTAAAAAATAAAAGAAAAGCTAAATATGAAATGGGTAATTTTTGTGAACAATATGGTTTATCCTCTATTGCTCCTTCCAGGCAAAAAGGTAAAAAACATGATAAAAGCCACAAAAATTATAACCATAAAAAACATAAAACCAATTTTAATAATTTTTATGCTAAAGAGAAAAATGTTTCTAAAAGATATGTTAACCAGCGGTCAGGTAAAGGTAAATGTTTCAATTATGGAAATCCTGGTCATTTTAGTAAAGATTGTAAACAAAAACCTGGTGAGTTAAAAAACAAGTTTAACATGTTAAAAATTGATGATAATGATCAAGAAGAATTATTCAGAATCTTTGAATCAAACAATTTGTCTGGTTCTTTGGAAAATGATTTTTCTTCTTCAACTAATTCATGTTATCATTCTGCTGATGATTCATCTGAAATTAAAATTGGTTGTAGGAATTCATGTTGTAATGTTATTACTAAAAGTGGAGAAAATGAAAACTTGTTGAAAGATGAAATTGGTAAAAAACTCAAATCAGCAATAAGTTTTGAAGAAACTTTGGAAAGATTTAATAAGAAGAAATCTAAAGATTTAACTGTTAATGATCTCCAATGTGAAATTAATATTGTTAGAAAAGAGATAAGTGAATTAAAACATGAATTTAAAAATGTTAAAGATGATAATCATAATCCTAGTCAAAAAATGTTAATGTTTAAAATTGGTAAAAAACTTGACAAAACTAATGATGAACAAGATGAGCTCAAAGATGAGGGAGAATCTTGTTAACAAGCTCTTCCTTCTGATAAAGGTATTATTAATTCTCAACTTGCTCTTGTTAACAAAATACTTCCTCCAAAATGGTTTACCAAAGTTAAAATTGTTGTTTCTCATGATTACCATTTCACTGTGATTGCTATGATTGATTCTGGTGCGGATATGAATTGTATTCAAGAAGGATTGATTCCTTCGAAATATTTTGAAAAATCAACTGAAAGACTAGTTTCTGCTAATGGTTCCCAAATGAAGATTAAATATGAATTGAATAATGCTCATGTTTGTCATGATAACATATGTTTCAAGATTCCTTCTGTTTTGGTCAAAAATATGACTGATAAAGTGATTCTTGGTTTGCCTTTCATAAATGCTTTGTATCCTTTTCTTGTTGAACATGATGGTATTACTGCTGATCCTTTTGGTCAAAAAGTAAAATTCAAATTTGCTTCAAATCTTGAGATTGATATTGATAATGCTTCCAACCTGATTCATGCAAAAATCAAACATCTTAGCTTTCTCCAGCAAGAAGTCAGATATAAGAAAATTGCTGAACAGCTTTCTAATAAATTGTTGCTTTCAAAAATTGACAGTTTTCAAAAAATGTTAATTGATGATGTTTGCTCTGATGTTCCTAATGCTTTTTGGCATAGGAAGAAACATATTGTTGACTTGCCTTATGTTAAAGATTTTGATGAAAAAAACATTCCCACTAAAGCTCGTCCTATTCAGATGAATGCTGAAACTGTTGAATTTTGCAAAAAAGAAATCTATGATTTGCTAGAGAAAAAACTGATTAGGAATAGCAAGTCCCCTTGGTCTTGCTCTGCTTTCTATGTTCAAAAGAATGCTGAAATTGAGAGAGGAACTCCTCGCCTGGTTATCAACTATAAACCTTTGAATAAGGTTTTAGAATGGATTAGGTACCCAATTCCCAATAAGAATGACCTGGTCCATAGGTTGAGTGAGGCTGTAGTGTTTTCCAAGTTTGATATGAAATCTGGGTTCTGGCAAATCCAGATTAATGAGAAGGATAGGTACAAAACTGCTTTTACCACTCCTTTTGGTCATTACGAGTGGAATGTGATGCCTTTTGGTCTTAAGAATGCTCCTAGTGAATTCCAAAACATCATGAATGATATTTTCAACTGCTTCAGTCACTTCACCATTGTTTATATTGATGATGTTCTTGTTTACTCTAGCTCTATTGATGAACACTGGAAACATCTGTATTCGTTTCTGGAAACTATCAAAAGAAATGGTCTTGTTGTCTCTGCTAAGAAGATTAAACTGTTTCAAACAAAAGTTCGTTTCCTTGGTTATGACATCTCTGAAGGACAAATTCGTCCTATTGATAGAGCCATTCAATTTGCTGACAAATTTCCTGATGTTATCACTGATAAAACCCAGCTCCAAAGATTTCTTGGGTCATTGAATTATGTTGCTGATTTCTACAAAGATATGAGAAAACATTGTAAACCTCTTTTTGACCGGTTAAAGAGTAATCCTCCATCCTGGTCCGATGTTCATACATCCCTTGTTAAACAAATCAAATCTCATGTTAAGACATTGCCCTGTCTTGGTATTCCCACTGTTGATGCATTCAAAATTGTTGAAACCGATGCCTCTGACATTGGTTATGGTGGTATTCTGAAACAAAGAGCTTCTCCTGAGTCATCTGAACATATTGTCCGTTTCTATTCTGGGATTTGGAATAATGCACAGCTAAATTATAGTACTATTAAAAAAGAGATTTTATCTATAGTATTATGCATTTCAAAATTTCAAAGTGATTTGTTAAACCAAAAGTTTTTATTACGTATTGATTGCAAAAGTGCTAAATATGTTATTGAAAAAGATGTTGAAAATATTGCTTCAAAACATATTTTTGCCAGATGGCAAGCTATTTTAAGTGTTTTTGATTTTGATATTGAATATATTAAAGAATCTCAAAACTCCATCCCTGATTTCCTGACCCGTGAATTTTTGCAGTGTCCCAATGGCAAGTAGAAGGTCGAAAGACAAGACACCTGCCAACCCAATTGCTAAACCTGTTTCCTCTGTTAACCCAATTATTAAACCTGTTTCTTCTATGGACATTGTTAACCGGTTTACCCCATTAGGTACTATTCCCAAACCTAACTATTCTTCTGTTCTTGCCTCATCTTATGATCCTTATGCTATAACCCCTGTTAACCGACCAATCAACACTGTTTACCCCAAAAACCCTAGTGCTCCCCAATATGCCAAAAAACAATATTTCCAAAGCTTGTTTTATATTGAACCCAACAGAGCCTCCATTTTTGATCCCCTCACACTTGCTAGAAGTTATTTTCCTCCACTATTTCATTGGATTCCTGAGCATAGAGAAAAGAAGTTACAGTACTATTCTGGTCTCTTGAGCCATGAAAAATCTATTATTATTAAAACCATTAATGACAGAGTTGATACCTCCAAAATTATCTACCATGGTGTTTACATTGTTAATGTTATTACTGAAGAACAATGGGGACCTTCTCCTAGTTTTACCAAAACAATGCCCGGATCCCCCATCCCCTATTCTTACTATGATTACATCACTGCTTGGACAAGATTTATGCTTTACCAAAATGAAGACATGTCTCATTCTTGGTTTGTTAACTTTGATAGCAATTTCCATGGCTCCTTGCCTCTTTGGTTCAACCGTTGGTGGACTCAATTTGGCCCCATTAATGATATACTTCCTGAACCATTGCTTGAGGCTTTTGAATGTTTCAAGAAGTTCTATAAAGTTGATGCTCATGGTGCCAAGTTCCCTCCTTTACTCCATTTTGTTAAACGATATAAAATATCCTGGATTTTAAAATGGCAGTATGAAAAAGATGGTGATGTGCTCCAAAGAAGTTGGTATGTGAAATGGTGGGGTAAATTCCGAGGATTATTGCTAGTGTTTCCAAGGAATCCTCTTCTGTTGCAACACTCCCCATTGCTAATTGTTCACTTAGCCGATCCCCTGTCACTACTGATGCATCTGCTTCCTCTTCCAAATCTGCCAAGCCATCTGTTAAACCTAAAAATGTGAGTTCTCCTTTGGATGATATCCGTAAGGACCCTGAAGCACTAAATGCTCTTATTGAAATGTTAAAAAAGGAAAAGGCTGATCTAGATGATGAACGATCCTCTGAAGCCTCTGTTGCAAAAGATCCTTACTACCCCTACAATGAGGAGTGGTTTGGTCATGATGAAGCCGATGAATTAGCAAAAGATTGACTGATTCACCCTATTTGCCTGGCCAGCACAAACCGGCCAATATGCTATTGCTCTTTCCTATGACTGATTGATTCACCCTATTTGCCAGGTCAGCACAAACGGCCAAGATACTACTGTTAACTACTATTGATGATTGATTGATTCACCCTATTTGCCAGGCCAGCACAAACGGCCAAGTTGCTACTGTTCCTTACCATGCGTTGCTACTGTTCCTTACCATGCTAAAGTGCTCATGCTACTGAAAAGAAGATTCCTTATGTTTCCAAGACTGCTTTCAATTATTCCAAGACCACTTTTACTATGCTCTGGTCAAAGAATATTTTGAACACTATTTGCTTTTACTATTCAAGTATTACTGTTTATCCAGATATTTGCCTATTTAAGGGGGGATGTCCCTTATGTTAAACTCAGAACTTTTTAGAGGTTCCAAGAACTTTTTATGAGTTTTCAAGTACTGTCTTGTTAGAACTTCCTCTAGAGAGAGTTTACCTTCCTTGAGAGAGTTCTCCTATTATCTTGTTGACTACAACCTTGTTCACCTATTACCTTGTTGACTACTACCTTGTTCCTAAGCTTTGTAACTGTTAACCTGTACTGTTGACTGTTGAGATCTTGTATTGACCACTACTACTGTAAGTGTTTTATCTATTTTCAATAAACAAGTATTTTCAGTTAATGTTCATTGTTCTACTTATTGCTACCGCCACCTTGGACGGATTACCGCCATACTGGACGGTTCTAAATTGCTTTCATTAATTGCTTCCAATTATTTTGATATATACTGCTTGGCTGGTTCTACCGCCTTATTATTGTTCTAACTTTGCTATTCTCATTTACTTTCACAATATCATTACTGTGCTTCCGTCTCTCCCTCTTCATCCGTGCGTCCCCTTCCCCCCTTCTTTGTATGATGGTCCTGTTTATTTTAACTGTTATCCTGATATTACTCTTGCTTTGGATGATCCTAATATTGTTAAAGCCTTGACTTTGAATATTGCTTCTTCTGGTTATATTATGGATGAAGGTAGTAAACCTTTTGCTTTGATTTACCGTATTTATTACAGACTTTTGGGTACACAGTTAAATCCTTGTTGTTTGAATCCTAGAGAACCATCTGGGAAAACTATGTTGATCACATGTTAGATCAGTGGGTTTTTCAAAATTCTTTTGCAAAAACTCATTAACATCATGATCTCTTTTTGAAATACTTTCAGATCCAGCAAAGGAATGTCTTCCTTCGTTGATCCTCAAGGGTTGATTGTTTTGAAAACATATTTTAACAGTACCATCAAGATATTGTTGAATATTTGTGAGATCTAGCTCATCAAAAACAGGTTTGGAAATAGGGGATTCTTGATTCAACAACCATTCAGTAGGAAGGTTAATATCTTGCCATTGAATCATTTTTGGAACTTGAATCATTCAGTAGGTAGTAAACCTTTTGCTTTGTTATTGGTCAGATAAGCCTCTGACACAATTGATGTTAAAGCTACTCCTTTCGAGGTTACTAATGATCAAACTCCTGTTGAACAAAACAATGTTGCTAATGAATCTTTGCATGTTATTGGTCAACAACTTGACTGTATTGAAGAAAGAATTGTTGAAAAACCTGCTTCTATTCAAAAACCTGTTTCTGTTGACAAAATGTTTGCTGATTTGAAAGTTCAAAATGAAGGTACTTCTACAAGTACTCCTGTTGCTCGAACTATTTCAAAAAATGAAATTGTTTCTGATACAGATTCTAATACTGCTTCTTTTGTTTCTTCTGTTCCTGTCAAAAAGGTTTTTGATGACTGTTTACCTGAAATTAAAAGATTTGTTGGAAATCCCAAACCCATGTTTCTTACTAAAAATTGGTATTCAAAACCTACTCCTCCTGATATGCAGTTTGAAGAAAGAGCTTTTCAAACTCAGTTTTCTGTTTCTGCTGATAAGATTTATGAGTGGAATATTGATGGTTTTTCTGAACAAGAAATTATTAACAAAATGGGACATATGTCCATGGTTGCCACTGCTTATCAAAATAATCATGATTTTGCACAATCTGAAATTGTTGACTTGCTTTCCACTGGCTTTTCTGGTACTCTTCGTGGATGGTGGGATTCATATCTCACAGAAGATTCCAGAGATTCTATTAAACATGCTGTTAAAAAGAATGATGAAGGCTTGCCTATTTTTGATGACCATATTGGTCGAGGTGTTCCTGATGGTGTTAATACCTTGATCTATACTATTATTAAACATTTTGTTGGTACTCCATCTAATATTTCATCTCGAATTTCTGATTTGTTGAATAATTTGAGATGCCCTACTATGTCTGATTATAGATGGTATCAAGATGTTTTCCTTTCCAGAGTGATGCAGCGAAAGGACTGTTTCAAGCCTTATTGGAAAGAAAAGTTTATTGACGGTCTACCTCCTATCTTTGCTCATAAGGTAAAACAAGAATTAATTGGTAAAGATGATTCTATTGACTATGATAATTTAACTTATGGTGATATTTTAAGTACTATTAAAATTCGGAGTGAACAGTGTCATGAATAGTAACAGGTGAATAGTAACGGATGAATAGTGACAGGTGAATAGTGACAGGTGAATAGTGAAAAGATGAATCTTTTTCTTTTTTGACTCCAAGTCTTGGAGGGAACATGAAGTGATCAAGAGCATCATACGGAAAGGTCTAGGCCTTCATTTTTAGGACTAGGCCACATCATTTCTGCCCTTAAGAGAAGCCATCAAAAGAAACCAAAGGTGATGGGAATCTTCAGGAGCATGCAATACTTCCAACATGTGAGGCATAAAATCAGCAAAATCTCTGACAAAGGTCAATAGGAATATCATCATGTACGCATGTAGTTGAACAGGAATATTTCTTTGAACATCACCATGTACGCATGTGGTTGAACAGTGGCCATTATGCTGGCTAGACAAATAGGGAGGATCAAACAATCATCATCATTTTTAGCATAGGAAATAACAATAGCATTGGCCGTTTGTGCTGGCCTGGCAAATAGAGAACAGTAGCAACAATAATCTGAGGACCACAGAATTAATCAATAGAAGAAGCATCGGATGGATAATCATCATCAGGCTCCCATGGAGGATCATCATTACATCCATGCTCTTGGTAAATAACATACTGGTTGCAGAATCCACAATATAGCAGTGGCTCAAATTCTGGAGTTTTCCCTGGATCAATAAAACTCCTTGGATTACAGTGATCTGCTATGTGCATATGAGTGATGGTAGGAGCATAAGGTCTGGGACCAAAAACAAAAATTCTATCTGTACTGCCCATGAAATGATAATGTTTCCACAAGCTTTGAATGGCTGGACGTTCATCCAGTTATCTCTTTCCCACATTGGCAAGGTGCTCCAACATCTGATAGAAACAAAGGGACTTTCAAAATTGTCAATAGCAGTCTGAATAATTTGTGGAAGTTGGTTGGCTTGGTCAAGGCGAGTTATTTTTATGAGCCTGATAAAGCCATACTCAAACATTTGGGAAAGCCAGTTAGGATTCCGATCATTATTTCCTTCTGGATCATCAGCAACAAATGAACTATCATAATTAATTAGGAGACCAGGAAATGGGTGTCTTTTTTCATACACTCTGAGACTGACTCCAAAGTGTTTTTTCCAAACAGTTTGATCAAGAATATCACCATTATCATCTGAATCAGCAGGGTCAGGAACAGCAGTTGTAACAAGTGTTTTGAAGTATTCGAACCATAGGCCAAAAGACCTAAACATAGCCTCGCTTCTCAGTATACGTGATTGTATATCTGATGGCAAGTTAGCAAAAGCACTTCTTAACATAGATTGGGACTTAAGGCTACTAGGATTACCTTCAAAATTGTCTGTGAAGCATGTAGCAGGAGAATCACAAGATAGGTCTAAAACATCATTAATATCAAGTTCAAGTTTTGAAACAAATTTAAATTTTACTTTCTGTCCAAAAGGATCAGTAGTAATACCATCATTATCAACAAGGAAAGGATACAAAGCATTTATAAATGGCAAACCAAGAATCACTTTATCAGTCATATTTTTAACAAGAACAGAAGGAATCTTGAAACAGACATCATCATGGCAAATATGAGCATTATTCAATTCATATTTGATTTTCATTTGAGAACCAGTAGCAGAAACCAATTTTTCAGTTGATTTCTCAAAATATTTCGAAGGAATCAATCCTTCTTGAATGCAATTCTTATCAGCACCAGAATCAATCATAGCAACAACAGTGAAATAATAATCATGGGAAACAAAAATCTTCACTTTTGTGAACCATTTTGGAGGAAGCATTTGGTTAATACTGATGAGACTAGGTTGAGCATTAGCAATACCTTCATCAGAAAGAAGAGCCTGTTGACTGGATTCATCTCCATTCTTGTGCTCATCTTGTTCATTATCAGACTTATTTTGATCAATTTGCAACATTAACAATTCTTGTTTAAGATTATGATTATCACTTTTAATGCTTTTAAGTTCAAGTTTTAATTCACTTATCTCTTGTTTAACAGTATTAATTTCACATTGGAGATCATTAACAGTTAAATCTTTGGATTTCTTCTTATTGAATCTTTCCAAAGTTTCTTCAAAACTTATTGTTGATTTAAGTTTTTTACCAGTTTCATCTTTTAACAAATTTTTCTTAAATTTATCCAAATATTCTTTTTGTAAATCAGGGTTCTCAATTTGACCAATCAATTTAATCAACAAGTTTTCATTTTCTTCACCTTTAGTGAGAACATTAACAGATTTAACAACATTGCAACAGGAATCTCTGCAACCAAGTTTAATATTAGGAGAATCAGAGGAATCATCAGCAGAATGGTAACAAGAATCAGAAGAAGAAAAATCATTTTCCAAAGAATCAGACGAATTGTTTGATTCAAGGATTCTGAATAATTCTTCTTGGTCATTATCATCAATTTTCAACATGTTAAACTTGTTTTTCAACTTACCAGGTTTTTGTTTACAATCTTTACTGAAATGACCAGCTTTTCCACAATTGAAACATTTGCCTTTACCTGATCGTTGGTTAACATGTTTTTTAGCAACATTTTTCTTTTTAGCATAGAAATCATTAAAATTAGTTTTATGTTTTTTATGGTTATAATTTTTGTAACTTTTATCATGTTTTTTACTCTTTTGCTTAGAAGGAGCAATAGAGGGCAAACCATATTGTTCACAAAAATTACCCATTTCATATTTAGCTTTTCTTTTGTTTTTTAATTGATGTTTTAACAGTTTTTCATCATTGCACATATTAATTCCAAGTTTTTTAATAGTGCTCAAAATATCACCATAAGTTAAATTATCATAATCAATAGAATCATTTTTACCAATTAATTCTTGTTTTACCTTATGAGCAAAGATAGGAGGCAGACCGTCAATAAACTTTTCTTTCCAATAAGGCTTGAAACAGTCCTTTCGCTGCATCACTCTGGAAAGGAAAACATCTTGGTACCATCTATAATCAGACATAGTAGGGCATCTCAAATTATTCAACAAATCAGAAATTCGAGATGAAACATTAGATGGAGTACCAACAAAATGTTTGATAATAGTATAAATCAAGGTATTAACACCATCAGGAACACCTCGACCAATACGATCATCAAAAATAGGCAAACCTTCATCATTCTTTTTAACAGCATGTTTAATAGAATCTCTGGATTCTTCTGTGAGATATGAATCCCACCATCCACGAAGAGTACCAGAAAAGCCAGTAGTAAGCAAGTCAACAATTTCAGATTGTTCAAAATCATGATTATTTTGATAAGCAGTGGCAACCATGGACATATGTCCCATTTTGTTAACAATTTCTTGTTCAGAAAAACCATCAATATTCCATTCATAAATCTTATCAGCAGAGACAGAAAACTGAGTTTGAAAAGGTCTTTCTTCAAACTGCATATCAGGAGGAGTAGGTTTTGAATACCAATTTTTTGTAAGAAACATGGGTTTTCCAACAAATCTTTTAATTTCAGGTAAACAGTCATCAAAAACCTTTTTGGCAGGAACAGAAGAAACAGAAGAAGCAGTATCAGAATTTGTGTCATCAGAAACAATTTCATTTTTTGAAATAGTTCGAGTAGCAGGAGTATTTGAAGAAGTACCTTCATTTTTAATTTTCAAATCAACAAGCATTTTGTCAACAGTTTCAAGAAGTTTAGACTGAGAAGTTCTAAACTTGAATTTGTTATCATGACTGGGTAAATTAATCAAAGGTTCCTCAGTCTTGATAGAAACAGGTTTTTGAGCAGAAACAGATTTTTCAACAGAAACAGTTTTTTCAACAATTTTATCTTCAATACGGTCAAGCTGTTGACCAATAACATGCAAAGCTTCATTAGTAAAATTGTTTTGTTCAATAAGGCTAACAACAGGGGTTTGATCATCAGCAATTTTGAAAGGAGTAGCTTTAACATCAATTTTGTCAGTAGTCACCAAAATAGTCTCAAGAGGTGGATGACTAGATCTGACAATGGTTTTGTCATTTTTAACAAAATTTGATTTCTTTATCACATTCAAATAATTTTTGAAAACTTCATTTTTTGAAACATAATAGTTTTCAAGAAAATCAAAGAACAAAATATGTCTCTTCAATTGATTCATCTTTTCCAACCATTTTCTTTTAACACGGTTTTTCTCAGACTGAGCAAAATCATTTTGGTAAATTTTTCTTTTTGTCCTATTTTTAGGAAGCATAAATTCATCAAACAAAGGAGCCAAGTCAACAGTGAAATTTTCATTTAACACATTCAAAACTCTTAAATGGTTAACAACAGGATTTTCAATAGGAGGGAAATCAGAATCAGATGGACAAATAGAATTAGCATCATCTTCTTCTTCGGTAGCAGGTTTGCCATACGGAGAGGAAGATTCCGGCTTGGTAGAATAGTAAACAGAGGAGCTGATTTGGGATTTGTCACTAGAAACACCTTTCAACTTTAGATCAGTGGGTTTTTCAAAATTCTTTTGCAAAAACTCATTAACATCATGATCTCTTTTTGAAATACTTTCAGATCCAGCAAAGGAATGTCTTCCTTCGTTGATCCTCAAGGGTTGATTGTTTTGAAAACATATTTTAACAGTACCATCAAGATATTGTTGAATATTTGTGAGATCTAGCTCATCAAAAACAGGTTTGGAAATAGGGGATTCTTGATTCAACAACCATTCAGTAGGAAGGTTAATATCTTGCCATTGAATCATTTTTGGAACTTGAATTTTAGCATCAGGAGTTGAACATGTGATCAACATAGTTTTCCCAGATGGTTCTCTAGGATTCAAACAACAAGGATTTAACTGTGTACCCAAAAGTCTGTAATAAATACGGTAAATCAAAGCAAAAGGTTTACTACCTTCATCCATAATATAACCAGAAGAAGCAATATTCAAAGTCAAAGCTTTAACAATATTAGGATCATCCAAAGTAGAATGCTTAGCACAGAAAAATCTGTAGGTAGAAGCATCCAATTGACCGAAATATAAATCTAAACTTCTCTTCGTTTGCCTCATTAAAATTTTTGAATAATTAAATAGTTTCACTACTGATCAAAATACCCACATAAGAAAATATTCTAATACCACATAAAGTTTAAATCTGACAAAAGTACAAAATTTCTTAAGTTCTTATCTCAAGAGTGTAGTCAATCTTTCTCTACTTCAGTCCTTTGGGTAGTCTCTTTTCTCAAAATATCCCTCTTCATACGTTGACTTAATAAGCTTATATATAGCTAGGATTTCAACCTTATTTTTTAAAAACTCCCTTAAAATTAGAAATTATAAAATTGTCCCCACAAAAATTTTACTTAAATATCCATCCTTTTAAATCTTTTTTTTTTTTCCAGGTATTACAATCTCCCCCACTTATAAGAATTCAGTCCTCTGAATTCATCACAAACTGGACCAATTTATCATGCTTCCGCTGTGATACTCTAAAGCCACAATCGTATTGGTCTATACAAATTTATCTCCCATCACCACAGTAAGAGAAATTAAACTATGAAGAATTCCTTTTCTTTTTCTTTTTCTTTTATGCCTATCACTCGACTCGAATTGCACTATAATTTACCTCCATGGTGAATATAAATTTCAAAACCCACATGTTCAATAAATAAACCCAAGGAAAAGCGCTAGCCACATCTGCATTATACCTCAAAAGGACTAGTCACAATTGAGGCTCCTTGTAGTTGGATAGTCTTCTAATAGTTCTATATTTATTGGCCATTTGGCATTATGTACATGAGGTTTGGATTTTATTCCTCTTAAATTATTAGAGATCTATTCATAAATGAATTGTTAAGGTATTTTGGATTTATTTGATTTAATTTTTGAGGATAAATTTAGTTGCTAAGAAGGCCTTGCGCACTTATAGGGTGCTTACTTTATAAGCGTGAGGTGGTTGTCACGTGCCTATCCTTATAGTTGGGTTCGGGACGTGACAATTTTATATGGTATCAGAGCCGGCCCGGTAATCCCATGTGGGCTTAGAGACACTACCCCACAAAGTGGGCCTTAACGAGGACGTTAGGGATTTAAGTGGGGGAGATTGTGATGCCCCAATTTGATTGATTGTGTGATATGTGTGGGTGTGTGATGAGTCCTGCATTGGGTATTTACTGGGTAGATCTGGGCTTTATTAACAACTACAAGGAGCCTTAATTATGACTAGTCCTTTTGAAGTATAGCGCAGATGTGGCTAGCGCTTTTCCTTGGGTTGTTACAATGGCAGCCTTAGCCCATGCTAAAGATCCAAAGTATCATAGCAAAAGCAAACACATACAGACTCGTTATAACTACATTCGTCTTGCTATTACACAAGGAGAGGTGATCCTCCAACACATCTCCACTAGCAGGATCGTGGCTGATCCACTTAATAAAGTCATTGCTAGAGATGCCTTTCAGGCTCATGTTAGGAGTTTGGCACATTGTAGGATTTGATATGTTTTTGGATATCTTATGGACATTTATGTTTTATGTTTATTCATACTTTATGCAATAATGATGTTATTTATTTTGATTCATCTTGTGATGTGATTGATATTGCATACTGAGCACACATTATTTGAGAATATGTCACCAAGTTTAGATGAGTCTACTCATATAGGCGATCACCCTAGCGCTTGAGTAGCGAGTAGGATGAGACATAGTGATCACTTTATTTTTTAGTAAATCAAGTAAGTGATCATCTTGACGCTTAGGGAGGCATGCAAGATAATATAATGAATGTCGCCTTAGCTAGGCTAAGATGAGACTTATTGGAGTCACACTTGAAGTGTATCCACAACTTCATGAAGCCTGAATAAAGCCAAATGTGAGATCTTGGACAGGAACTTGATGTGTAACTGTGCTAAGAAACTCAAGTTGGTGGCCCTTGTGGCAATTGGACTAAGATTTATACGGTGTTTGAGTGTGACAAGCCCAGTTGAGTGGGAGCTCCATCGTAGCTTACAAATTATACTGTATGTGCTATAGCCGACCAATTAAGGGAGTGATTGGATAGATCCCTACTCTATCACTATGTGAGCCCTAGTTGACCATTATATGGTCCATTCTGTGCCCTTTTTTTTACTTAGGACTATGTCATGAAGTGAATGTTTGATGTCACTACTTTAGTATGTCATCTCAGGGCCATCATATATACGGTCTCGCGCAACATGTCTAGGAAAGCGGTCAAGTATGAATGAATTGACATGAGTGGCTGGGGAAGATTATTTAGAACACACCATTTATTTTATGGCTTATAGCCCGAGTGATTATGAGGAATTTGTTTTTCAACATAATCATGAGCACATTATATGGTATAGGATTAAGTGTTGCTTTGAGTTTTGAACTCATGAGGGATTAAAGAAACTTGATCGGGTGTGATCAAATAATCTGGACGAGATATTATAGGTGGTGTACTATGCTAGTTTAGATGGTGACTTAATATAGTACTCCTAACCTACACCTTCTCGTTAGGTCGCACACCCCATTTTTCTATATAAAGAGAGGATTGGACAAGGGATTAAGAGGAGTCAATTCTGACTGTAGTACCTAGTGTGGACTAGTGGGAGATGTTAGAAATTGGGCTGGTTTTGACCCAACCCATAAACCATGGCCCATGGATTGTCCACATGGGTTATCTGATAAGTAGGTTTAAATTTTAACTAACTGATATTGGTATAAGTTATCAATATTAGTAGTGGAGCAATTTAAACTTAACAAATATTGATATGAGTTATCAGTATCAGTGGTGGAGTAATTTAAACTTAATAGATGAGATCTTTTAGGGATCACATATATTTGATAGTAAATGAATCTCTACCAGTATTTTAAATTACTCATACATCAGTCAGATTAAGATGAGATATAGTGAGTGAACATATGTATAGTTTTTGAGTGCTCTCTCAAAATAAGCCATCTCTTTGGGACACCATCATTTGGAGCGTGGAAATTAGGAGAGACTCTAGTAGCCTTTCCTGTGACTTGGAGGTGTTCCACAAAGGAGATCGTGAGGAGTTTGTAAAGTAAGCAAAGAACAAGATCCGACAATTTGGTGATTTGTTCCACCAAAGGTATGTGTCTATATGACCTCTAGTAAAGTAAATAACTATTCAACAATAGGGATCTGATGAACTTGCTGAGTAACCACCTTCAGCAAAAACCAAAAATAGTTAGCAACTTAAAAGCCAAATAAAATATTTCAACCCAAAAGAACCCAAAAAAAAAAAAAAAAAAAAAACTCATTCATTAAAAATACTCTTTTAGTGTTTTTATTTATTTATTATATAAATCATGTGTTCTGGACCTTTTGGTTTGTCTGGGTGTAGAGACCAAGATTATTATAAAAATAAAATAAAATAAATTTTTTTGATGCATTCTCTAGAATCTCCTCCATTACATGAGTGAAGGAAGTACTTCTGAAACAAACATTGTCTCGGTAGAGAAGGATCTCAACCTTACCATCCGACTTCTCCAACCATTCATCTGTTCCTTCTCAATCCTACTGGACTTCCTCAACTTGAGGTGTTTGTTTAAGGAACCTTTATTTCGCCCATCATAAACAACACTTTATGCATAATTCTATCTATGTCTCTGCAAATCCAAAAAGAGATGATAATAAAAGATCTTATTTATTATTTTATAAGAAAAATAAAAGCAAGGCAAAGAACAAATTATAACTTTAAACATGACAAAGGCACATAACCTATAACACAATAAAGTGGAAAAAGTTAATAAAAGGCATTGAAAAAAAATTAATTGCAGGAGTAGATGAGGATTGTGGATGAGTATTTCATGCCTAGGATAAGGAGGGAAAATAATCAAAATATTCTAATCAATGGATAAGGAAGAGAAATTGAATAGGTGAGGTAGTAATAGTTTGCAAGTTTTGTAGTTTCCTGAAAGTAATGATCGTGGGCAGTTTCTGAAGTTGCAAAAGACGTGAAGGCTGGAGTTACTCATAGTAGTTTTTGGGTATGAATACTATTTTACAAGTTAAACATGTATTTTTACCTGACTATCTTTTAGTTTTATCTTTATTTAAACTTAGAAATGTTGAGGGTATTTTGAAAAAAAAAAAAAATCCAGTCCAAATAGAGAAAGTCCTTTAAATAGTAGTATAGATAATCTATACTACTATTTAAGGGGTTTTTCTTGTTTGGACCGGATTTTTTTTTCAAAATACCCCTATTTTCCTAAGTTTAAGTAAAGACAGAATTAAAGGACAACAAAAAAAAATTACATATTTAACTCCCACTAAAATATTGCCTACAACATACCCCTATTTCCCTAAGTTTAAGTAAAGACAGAATTAAAGGACAACAAAATAAAAATACATATTTAACTCCCACTAAAATATTGCTTACAAAATAAGATTACTCTCCCACTAGCTCACTTATTTATAAACAAACTTCATGTTTAAACTTTTCTCTTTCTTTATTTTTTTAATTGGCCAAATTTTTTTTAGACCCAAGTTAAAAAGTTTTTTTTTATAAAAAAAACCACGTTAAAAATGTACTGTTTTTTGGTAAAATTTAATAATTTACATAAATTATAATTTGATATTATTATATTTTTCAATCATAAAAAAATTTAGAAGTGTAATAAATGTTATGCATTTGTACCAAATATTATAATTATAATTGATGAAAATTATTAAATTATAACTCCTGCTGTTGGGTGGACATTGCTACAGTCAATATATATTACTAACTTCAGCAAACTCCGTTGTCACAAAAAAAAAACAAAAACAAAAACAAAAACAAAAACAAAATTTTTTTTTTTTTTTTTTTTGGGTAAACTAAAAATAAAAAGCTCTTTCTTTCTAGTCTCTAGTATTTTTGGTATATTGCGACGACCAGAAAAAAAGAAAAAGCAGACCTAGATAGATAGATAGATGGCGGAGCAGCTTATGGAGGAGCAGATCGCTGAGTTCAAGGAAGCCTTCAGCCTCTTTGACAAGGACGGCGATGGTAATGGCTCATTCATTCATTGACTTACTTTTGGATCTTTTCTTTTCTTTTCTTTTCTCATCTCATGCTCCCTCTCTATTCTGTTAGATGATGATCAGTTAATCATTATGTGTAGTAGTAGTAGAGTTGTACTTGTTAGACTTATTCATTCGAATCATCATGACTCGTGCGTTTGTGTCTTTGTTGTATTTTTTGTATGTATGTATTCCTGGAAGAAGGTAAACACTATACATTCTCTCTCTCTCTGTATGGAGTATGGACTTGACATTATTTTTTCTATCTAAAGGGAAAGGGGAACCTTCCTTGTTATTCTTTCCAACTGTCTTGGGAACAACTCTTTGCTGTTGGTGTATTAAGATTTACTTTTCACACAGATATTTGGTGTATGCGTTTGTTGTTGTTTTATAACAGAGAGTATGACCTTAGAGCATGGCAGGTCATTTTGAGTGTAGTAGAGCTCAATAGAGTTTGTGATAAGAAAGCAATTTTAAGAATATTTAAAATTTCTCTGAAAACAGAAAAGCCTTTGTTGTCAGTTTTGGATAATTCATTTCAAATTTGGAAATGTTGATGCTCCAAATAGCTGTATGATATTGTGATATGCTCTGTCTCATACTCAAGCTATTTTATTCCCTTTGGAAGTATAATATAGCGTTAAAAAGGGGAAACCTTCATGCTGTATGTTTTGTTTGTTTAGGCTGCATCACTACCAAAGAGTTGGGAACAGTCATGAGATCTTTGGGACAAAATCCCACTGAAGCTGAACTACAGGACATGATCAATGAAGTTGATGCTGATCAAAATGGCACTATTGATTTTTCTGAGTTTCTGAATTTGATGGCACGAAAAATGAAGGTGAGCTCAATTCTATGTCAATCAATATCATCCTGTTTACTTTACAGACCCTTTATGGAGCTTGCTACCATGTTATCTGGTTTTCCTTCTAAGGTGTATGACATTTATGCGCTAAATTCATTATAGATGTCTTTCCAATCAATTTTCTGTATTTTTCATGGTTATTGCATTTCCGTGTTTTGGCTGGCTGGTGGGTGGTGACTAATAATTTGCTCTATTACTATCTCATTTGAAAATGAAGAGTAGAAATTTAGAAGATATGTTTGCATCTATTTTTGTATGTATCTACCTATCGATCAATTGCTTGTTGAAAGTTACTTAGCTGATCCTGTATTTCTGAAACTTCCCTTATTGTGATTAATGGCAACTACCATTTATTGTCTGCTCAATTTAGTGTGTGATTTTTAACCATTGTTTTGCCATGTTAAATAAAATAAAATTTTGGAACTGTGGAATGCAAAATACGCTCTTGAGGCATGAATTTTCTTCTTGGGGTGTTTTCTAGCCCTTGAACTTCTCCTTGTTTTGGGGAGTAAAAGAACTTTTTGTTCTACATTGTTCTAAGTATAATTTGTGTAATCAAACACGGACTCAATTATTTATTTATTTATTTTAATTTTCTAGGATACTGATTCTGAGGAGGAACTCAAAGAAGCTTTCAAGGTGTTTGATAAGGACCAGAATGGCTTTATTTCTGCTGCAGAGGTAATTACAACACATGTTCATCTCTTGGATGCTGCTTTTAAGTTCTAACTTCGTTCAGATTAGATGCAAACCTATGTTATATTTATTAAGTAACTGCTACCTATCTACCATTGATTCTTTTTGCTTTTGGGACTTGTTTTTAATTTGGTGTTAATGGTTTGAAATTATGCAGCTTCGACATGTAATGACAAATCTTGGGGAAAAGCTGACAGATGAAGAAGTGGATGAGATGATACGTGAAGCAGATTTGGATGGTGATGGTCAGGTGAATTATGAGGAGTTTGTGAGGATGATGCTTGCCAAGTGATCTATAACTGTTGTTTTCTTGTAAACATGGTGGGGATATGAGATACAATTATTGTAGAAATAGTGCTTATATCTCATGTAAGATTGTCGCATTATCCAGAAAGTAGTCATTGTCATAAGTGTGGATTTGTAAACTGATATTCTTTATTTTAGTTGTCTGTTTCTGTTATATGATTGAATTAGTTCACTCCTTGGCATGATTTGTGTAGTGATGTTTTGAGAGATGGAAAAAAATTAATATTCATGGCATCGTAGTGATTTCTCTATTGAAAAACAGAAATTTCCTGGGCTGCCTGACTATTCTTGTCCGTGTTTGTAGAGGAGTGCCCATAATTTCTTATAGCAGGCACACACCATTGAGCTTGCCAACAAAGGTGTAGGCATTTTAATCTGTTGTCTTTGATGGGCATGTTATAAAGAATGTGCTGCCCTGTTTTGAGTTTACAAATTAATCTTAAATGTTCAGAATATTGGGGTGGCCAACGTTCATCAGATTCTAATTTGCACGTTGCTTGATAGCTAGATTTTGAATTTGTATGGGTTACTAATGGTTCGTTCCTACTCCAGTGATGACTGGTGGGTGTTGGTTGCTGTATTTCTTCTTAGGCAATTTGAAATTTCATAAAGTACTATATCAGGAATGGTGCCATTTTTGGTGTTGAAAGTTTTCAAAATTTTCATTTTCTTTGCAGCTTGGAATCGCAAATAATTTGCAAAGAATGGCATAAATATTGTATCTTTTAGTTCCTTCTAGGCATGTTAAAGATAAAACCTACCAGAACCCATGGTCATACAGAGAAATAATAAATGCTATTCATCTTTACGAAAGAAAAAACAATGCATGACTGAAAATAAAGTCATGAATCGTTGATTTTGTTTCCTTTGCACTATGGTTAAATGAAGGAGGAAAGAAAAGAAATGAGAGACAGGAGAGGGGAAGAAAAAAAATAAGGAAAGGAAAGGAGCAATATTTTCTTTAGATGTGTTTGACTTGTGACTTGTAAGAATGGAAGAGATGGGAAAAGAGCTGTAAAAGCCTATTAAGAACTCACACTTATCTTATTTTCCTCCGAAATTTGGAGGTAATAAGATGGTGGACTACGAAGGGAAACAACTAATGTTTTCCTTTCTTCCACCCAAATTCCCTTCAACCAAACAACAATTTATATTTCTTCTATTTCCTCCTTATTTTCTTTCATTCTTTCTTCCTCCAACCAAATAGAGTGTTAAATTCACGGTAATAGATTCACCATTCCCAAGTAATATGGAGAATGTTTGACTCCCCAATGGAACATGCGAAAATTTATCTTTCACATCAAGTTATGCCTTGGTAATGGAGAATTCTTAAGTAGACAATTTTGTAGTCTAGTGGTTCTACTCCTCTCAAGTGAAGAGATAATTAACCGATTATTACTGGGAAAATTTTTAAATTTAGGGAATAGCTAAAGATTTAGAGAGAAAGAGGGTGGGGGGAGAGAAAAGAATTTTGGGTATATGGGTTGAGTGAAATAATAAATTTTGAATGAATAGTTTGCTCATTTTTTACTACATATCTATGCAGGTTGGCTCAATGCATTGTGGGGCCTAAGGCTAGGAATAGCATTGGGACAGGTTTCCTATTCCCTACCCTCGTCCCACTCCTACTTCGGGCTAGGGTTTTTTTCCCCTGCCTTGTTCTAGCGGATACCTTCAAACATCCATTCTTCTACACTCAAGTTTTTTTCTTTTAATTTTTAATTTATTAAAATTTTATTTTGAATGCATTAAATTAAAACTTATGAAAATTTTTTTTTTTTAAGTTCTAACATTACAAAACATTCTCAAAGCATAACAATACAACAATTCAAGTATTAAGAAACATAAAAACAATTCAAACATAACAATACAACAATTTAAATCCTAAAACATAAAAATATAAATTCAATAATACAACATCATAAATTTAAATTTTGTAGGCTAAAAGTACACACACACACACCTATAAAAATTATTTTTTAATTGTTTAAATTTAAACGAGGTGAGTGCAAAGTGGGTGTTGATGCCCGTTTTTTTATAAAAAGGACCCAATAACTAGCAAAGAGAAATGAAGAAATGAGATTACTAAGCAACAACAGAAACAAGGGGGATCATAAAAGCCCGGTAGGAAATGCTGCAAGCAGGCCCATAGGCCCAAAAAGAGGCAAAAGTGGGGTGAGATAGAAGCAAAGGGCCATAAAATCCCGAAAAGAAAGAAAGAAGGAAATAAGGCCCAATGGGCCAACCCGGCAGGAGGTGCCAGTAGCCAAACCCATAGGCCTGAGAAGAGGCAAAAGTGGGGCAATCCTAATAAGCCCATGTCATCCTCCATAAAGGATGAGCACGGGCAAAAGGGATGCATGAGCACAGGGACGGACCCAGGATTTGAACTTAGGGGGGGTCGAAGCAAAAGGGTCAGTTTCATACTAAGGTCATTTAAGTTTAGTTAAGAAGAAAAAAAATGATATATTTAGGTACTAATCAATCCTAGTGTACCTTTTGGAGTTATCGCTTTATACATATTATATTTAATTTTTTATAAATAAAACCCCACTTTTTTTATTTTTTTATTTAAGAGCTTTTAAAAATTGTAAATTCATATAATCTATTTTTAAGCCATAAATTCACATATCTAACTTAATAATATATTGCACAAGACACATTTTTGATTTCTATCACAACTCATTAATATGAAAAACAAAATAGATAAAAGGTAGGAAAAAGAAAGATGTGGAGAAGTGAATCCCATGTGTAGAGTAGATGGACTCTTGGACAAAATACAATAGTAAAAACCACATGTGTGTCTAGCATTTTTGACCAAAAGCTTAAAAGTGATATAGGGAAAGTAAAAAACCTCTTAAGAAAACAAAGAGAGGGTGGGCTGGTGGAGAAATCGAAGTAGAAGAGAGAAAATAATAGAGGAGGATTTCAGAAAACTGGTGGAGAAATCTAGGCCAAAGAAGAAGAAAAAAATAGAGGAGGATTTTTTGGTGTTCAAACAACCAACAACATCAACCATAACAGTATGATAGTCTAGGAAAGAAGAATTGAAGAAGCATAAGGGTTCAGCTAAAAAACGACGGTTGTTGGAGGAAGAATAAAAGTTTTTTATTTTTATTTATTATTTATTTATTTTTAGAATAGGAAGAATAAGAGTTGAGAGAGTGAAATTGAGGGGAGAGAAATTTATATGGGTAAAATTGAGAATTTGTGATTTCTGTTTTGTTTTTTTAGATTTGTGGTATGTGATAGGCCAAAAATGAATTGACCCCTTGTGACGAATTAATTGATTAATTAGCCAAGTTTAATTAATTAATCAAATTAACATGCAAACGCGTGGTAGCACAAACAAAGCACCAATTAACTAAAGTATGCAGCGGAAAATAAATTAACATGGTGATTTGTTTATGAATGGGGAAAATATACTCGGCAAGAACCCCATTGGGTGATTTTAAGGTCACCATTCCCGAAACTCCACTATTATCATAACAAGCGGTTACAAGTAAAAGAATCCCAGTACTTTATACCAACTTATAGTTGAACCCTTACCCCAATACCCAATTGGACTTGTTCTGTAGTAACAGTTTCTCCTTTTGATGCACGGCTCCCAAGTACGTGACTAACCAATTGCACGGATCCTAGTACGCGACTTCAATCACCAACTAGAAAAAGTTGTTGGCTGCAAAGTTCTTCAGTTCATCCACACAATGAAGATCCAAAAGATGCTTGGTCATAAAACCGTACGGTGCACAAACACAACAACTTCTTTAGAAGAGATAAACTCAAGCAAAACTTTGTCTTTGACCACAATTTGATTGAACAAATTTTGCTCAACATTTGTGCAACTTGTGAACTATTTGACAACCCTTAAAATAATCATTTTATATGTCTAGGGTTGTGAGAAAAGAAAGCCCAAACGCATAATCACAAATTAGAGTCAAAACAGAATTGAAATTCTGTTTTTTATAAACCTCGACAGATAGCCTGCTATCGAGCAGTTGTTGAGCCACAAGGCTGGAATAGCTTCTTAAGCTCGATAGATGCAATTGTCGAGCTTTAATGACAGGCACTTCTTCGGCTTGTTTCTTGGACAGACTTGCATGGCTTCAACACTTGATCTTGAAACAAAGTTTCTTGAAGTATTAAACATATCCTAGATCTACCAAATTACAAGTAATGTGAGTTTTGTCAAAGGATTAACCAATTACATAAAAAAGTGACATATATTTCTTAACAAGTGAACCACATATGTCCTAACAATCTCCCCCTTTGGCAATCCGTGACAAAACCACAACAAACAAATGAACATATGAGAGAAGTCATAAATCACTCAACTCATACTCAATTGTTACATACAATAAAATCTATCCTAACACAAACTCTTGAAAAAATTTGCAAGCAGAGAGTTTATGGCAAGTAAACTTTGACAATCTGTATTTCTGAAACACTTTAAATAAAACTTATCAAGGCATCTTTGTGTGAAGCAGAAATAATAGATTGCATACACGTAATAAGAAGCATGTGCATAAAGTGAGAAAAGAAAAAACACATGTAAGGGTTGGTGAAAGAAACATACATCATCATATAGAGAAAATAAGTATAATATATGTTAATAATGGTCACAAGACCCAAGGTACAAGAATCAATGTATCTAAAGTAGAGAAAAGAAAAAGATACAAATAATCCTCACTACATCCCTCAAAATATCAACACTCCCTTTAACAAAATGGTCCTATACTAACTCTCCCCCTAAGTATGACCACTCTCATATAACCCAAAGCTACTCCCCCTTTTTGTCACGAGTGACAAAGGGTAGAGTGTCAAGTAGACATCTCATCGGTCGAGCTAGCATCTCCATCATCATCATCAGAAGCATCATCATCATCGCTATCATCATCATCATCCTCACCCTCAGAATTAGAAGCCACTAGAGGAGGTGGAGGAGAAATCTCAGAAGCGAAACCACCCATGGTCGCCTGCCATCATGCAATATGGCCGACACGAACGTTTACCTGATACAACTCAGTAGAGAGTGTATCAAGGTGAGCATCCATGCACTGAAGCTGCGCCATGATGTCTCCTAGAGTCATATCACCTATGGAAGTGGGGGGCGCAGTTGTGGATGGAACAGATTGAGATGGAGTCGAACGAGAGGAAGGAGCTACTGACCCAGACTGCCTCGACCTAAACTGCGCCTTACTACGTTTTACAGTAGTGGCATCTATGGCACACATAAAAGTGAAATGGTCAGACATTGGTAAAGGGATGGAAAAATGGCGTAAGATCCTCGTGATAGTAGAAGGAAAGATGAGCTTATCACAGGATGCCGTATCCCTATAGACATCTAATATAGAAAGAATGAAGTGAGAAGGGAAATCTATAGTAAGATGCTCAAGAAGGGAAAACAAAAAGCGAGCACGACGCTCTATGATAGAGTTATAGTGAGAGAGATGGTGAAGAACAAAAGGACCTTTTGCAAAGTCCGAACAGTAAGTGAACTGACGCTTACCCCAATCAGAAGGGAACTCACAAAAAGCAGATTTGAGCTCATCTTTGGACACAGTCCTTAGAAGCTCACAACTAGGGTAGTCAAGAAACTCAACCCTAGATACATGAAGCACATCCGCAACAAGCTGTGGTGTGACAGCAATGTGCGTACCTCGAACGCAAGTGTGAAAGAGAGGTACTAAAAAATCAAATCCATGCATGTTAGAGTAAAACTCTTGAATCAGCACGGATGGACATGTGACCGGGATGTCACACAGTGACTCCCAACCCCGATTGTGAATGACATTAGGTAGGTCAGTGTTGGCGAAGTCTGCCAAAATGACTTGACGTTCCGAATGAATGCCTCGTTGAGAAAAGTTATCCGAGAAAGCCTTACGGGCATCCTCATCATGGAACCGAATATGTGATGGAGTAGGATCAGATGAAGTGGATGCCCTGGAACGAAGAGGGTTCTGAGATGGAGTAGACTTTCGTTTAGGTGCCATAGACATGACTAACGTAAACAGATTAGAGAGGGAGAAAGAGAGACACTCAGAAATGCTCCAAACAGTTCAAATATAACAAGTATATTGAAGAGAGTACGTATGCATGGGAAAAGCATGAACATGTGACATGCAAAAGAAATTGCATCATGGGCTCAGCCCAACCCAATCCTACCAGCATACAAATTGTTCAACATGTATAACACACAACTGAATGCATGAAAATATAGTTATAATGCACATGAAATGCAATGCATGAAGTTTTTAGGATCAAATCTTCAAAACCCATCCCAAAAATTCACAAAAACCTCTTTGATTTCGAAAACCCCAAATTTTCTCAAAAAACCAAAACCTAGATTTCAAAACATGAAATGCATGCGAAAGAGAGAAAAGAAACTTACCAAGTGAGGAAAAAGACTTGAAAAGGCTCGAAAATCACTTGGGAAAAGGATTTGGAGTGAGAAAAGGTGTTTTAGGAGAAGAGAAGTCAGATCTGTCGAGAAAGAGATCGAGAGAAATGAGAACCGAATCACACAGAACCTATATAAAGAGGTTCAATAAAGTTCAACAGATAGAGGTGTCGAGAAAAGTATCGAGACTGGTGTCGAGAAAATAGCCATCGACAGATGCAAGTGTCGAGAATGTGTCGAAGAACAAATCAACAAAAGGTTAAAGAAAGCTCGATCGATCCACCAGCTGTCGAGAAGCTATTGAGGGTCCTGGAACTTTCTTGATTGATCCACAAGGTGTCGAGAAGCTATCGAGATTGCGATAAGAAAAAGCTTAAGAAGCTCGACAGATAGCTAGGTGTCGAGGAGGTGTCGAGGTGCTGTCGAGCTAGCTTTTAAAAACAATTTTTTGAGAAATGAAAAACATAGACATGAATGCAATCAAGCATGCAACTCACCCAATGATCCAATCAACATATTAAGCACTCAAAATCATCTCTTAATCAATAATTTAAAGCAAATGGATCCCAAAAAAAAAACACACACACACACACACTAAAAAGTCTAACCAATTTTATATTTCAAAAATAAGTCAAGACAGTTTAGTGAGCATACATTAACACATGTAAACCTTGTGATGGCCAAATCACATTGTACTTACACATGTATCAAGAGTAGCAAAGAATATTGCGTGTTGTGTGTGAAAAACATCGCAAGATTGCATAAGTGTATACATGTTATAACGATTTGAGATATGAGAAAATCACTTTAACTCACACACAATCATAATTGTTTGATGGGGACTATCATCTTCGAGGTACATCCTATAACTCTCACATCTCCTAGAATACACGCTTGCAATCATATTTAAAGCATTTTTTTTTTTTTATCTTCTTGCTTTGTGTTTTTCTTTGCATATTTTTCTTTTTAATAAGCATATAATGCATGGGCATATCAGAGAAAGAAAAGAAATACCCAATGATATTTGACATTCCAATTTTGCTATGCCGAAGCACACAAATGTCATTGACATTGCACTTTTCCTATGCTGAAGCATACAGATGTCATTCATGATTGGCGGGCAACAGTGGTGAGATGGTTATTATGCATTTCTCTTAGGATTTTCTAGTCCTCCCGTCAAAAAGAGTGATACGAGTGTTAAGTACAAGAGATAACTTAATCTTACTCATCACAAACAAGAGCCACAAAGCTCACTTGCTTAGTTGTTCATAGAGATGCTCATCTAAGCAACAAAAGATACAAAGTTTAGAAAACCTCGTTTCAATGGCCATTCAAGGTACACTAGTACCAATGTACACAAAACATACAATGTTTTTGTATTTTTTTTATTTTTCATTTTTTTAAAATAAAAAACAAAATAAATAAAACTGAAAACAAACAAACAAAAACATGTTAAACAAAGCAAAACGAAAACTAGATTGACTCAAAATAAAAGCAAAACACACAAGTTATGCAAAAACAAAAACACGAAGAGAGAGAAGAAAGTGATAGAATCACCTGGAACCCTTTTCCTTCCATACCTTGGAAGAACCTTTCCTTTGATTAAACCCTTGAACCGGCGGTAAAGGGGAAGAATTGAAATCATTCAAGTTCGAAAGGAACACGAGGGCTTTGAGAAGATCTCCAAGGGGAGCAAGAGAGGATTGAAATTGATTCTGGCTTCCAAATGCTATCATGCCGTTGCTTTGTTGAGTGGCTAGCCACTTATAGCAATTAGGTCAAGTATGACCGGCAACTCTTCAATGATGACAGAGATGCTGCTTCTTCTGTTTAGGCTTTTGAGGGTTAGCCTTTTTAGCCCTAGGGTTTTTAATTTCCTTCTTCTCAAGCTTAGGGGTTGCTCCTAAGATAGATTTACCCTTGTCTAAGTTCTCACTAGCTAATTCATTTTTAACAACATTGTTCTCGATTTCAACATTATTAGCAGGAGGAACAAAAACAGTAGTACTAGTAGAAATAATATTAGAAGACGAAAGACCATACCTTAAACCTGTTCGATCAGAAGCAGATTTCTGAATGCCGAGCATCTCATCAAGCTTTGCACTTGAAGTCCTCTCCAATTGAGCTTTGACTTGAAACAGCTCCACTTCAAGCTTCTTGGTCTTCTCATTCAAGAACTTGTTCTCGAACCTCAGTGCTCCAATAGTTTGATTAGCCTCATCAAACTTTGTGGAAAGCTCTTCACGATCAAGTTCCACATCACTAAGTTTCTTGGTGGCCAACCTATAAAGTTTCTCATGCTTCTCAGAAACTTTGTACAATTTCTCATAGGCTGTATGAATATCATCTTGATCATCCATCTTCTCAAACTTGGACTCCACCAATTCCTCTTCTTTATCCACATCTTCAACAACCCCTTCGGTAGGATTGACAGTGGTAGTGAAGGCATTCAAGATTCCGTCATCCTCATTGTTGGAATCATCCTTAGGCTCGATATCACTTAAAGTAGCAACAAGTGCCTTGCTCTTCTTAGTGCTTTTGAGATATGTGGGACACTCTTATTTCATATGACCGAAGCCTTGACACCCAAAGCACTTAGGTCTTGCAAGAACAGTGTACTGATCGCCATCCTTAGCATCCTTCTTTCCTTTATCTTGGCTCTTGAACTGAAAAGAACTGGATTGCCTACGATCCTTATCGAAGCCCTTCCCATTTGCATTCTTCATGAACTTCTTGAATTGCCTTGCAATGTAGGACTTCATCTAAGAATTCTCATTATCTGAAGACTCATCAATGTCACTGCTCTTGGCCTTCAAAGCCATGCTCTTGCCTTTACCCGACTTGCCAATTCTTGTTAACCCTAGCTCGTAGGTTTGCAAGTTTCCAACGAACTCAGTCAAAGGAATCTTGTCAACATCCTTTGATTCCTCTATTGCCGTGATCTTGGCATGGAATCTCTCGAGTAGAGACCTGAGTACCTTTTTCACAATCTTGGGTTTAGGAATGGTTTCCCCAAGATTGAAGGCTGAGTTCACTATGTCCTTAAGCTTGACATAGAACTTATCAAACGACTTATCCTCCTCCATCTTTATTTCTTCAAAGCTTGTAGTGAGCCTTTGAAGTTTTGAATCCTTGATAGCCTTTGTTCCCTCATAGGTTGTCTGGAGAATGGTCTATGCTTCCTTAGTAGTTTCAGTGGAGGATATTTTTTTGAACTCCTCATTAGTGACTGCATTAAATAAAGCATTCAATGCCCTGCTACTGAAGTTTGCCGCCTTGATCTTGGCATCATCCCAATCGGTCGGCGCTTACTTTGGCTTGGTCCAACCAATCTCTACAGCTTGCCATACCTTCTCATCTAAAGACTGCAAAAAAGCTCTCATGCATACTTTCCAGTGTGCATAGTTAGTGCCATCAAATAAAAGAGGTATAATTAATGACTGGCCTCTATCCATGACAAATAAGGGTCAATGGATCAACATAGTAAAGATTAAACCTAATCAGAGTGTGCCTACTCTGGTACCACTTGATAGGCCAAAAATGAATTGACCCATTATGACGAATTAATTGATTAATTAGCCAAGTTTAATTAATTAATCAAATTAACATGCAAACACGTGGTAGCATAAATAAATCACCAATTAACTAATGTACGTAGCGAAAAATAAATTGATACGGTGATTTGTTTGCTAATGGGGAAAACCTACGAGGCAAAAACTCCACCGGGTGATTTTAAGGTCACCACTCCCGAAATTCCACTATTATCACAACAAGCGGTTACAAGTAAAAGAGTCCCAGTACCTTATACCAACCTACAATTGAACATTTACCCCAATACCCAATTGGACTTGTTTTGTAGTGACAGTTTCTCCTTTTGATGCACGACTCCCAAGTACGTGACTAACCAATTACGCGGATCCCAATACGCGACTTCAATCACCAACTAGAGAAAGTTGTTGGCTGCAAAGTTCTTCAGTTCATCCACACAGTGAAGATCTAGAAGATGCTTGGTCACAAAACCCTACGGTACACAAACACAACAACTTCTTTAGAAGAGATGAACTCAGGCAAAACTTTGTCTTTGGTCACAATTTGTTTGAACAAACTTTACTCAACACTTGTGCAAATTGTAATCTATTTGAAGACCCTTAAAATAATCATTTTATATGTCTAGGGTTGTGAAAAAAGAAAGCCCAAACACATAATCACAGATTAGAGTCAAAATAGAACTGAAATTCTGTTTTTCATAAACCTCGATAGATAGCCTGCTGTCGAGAAGCTGTCAAGCAGCTGTTGAGCCATGGGGCTGGACCAGCTTCTTAAGCTCGATAGATGTAGTTGTCGAGCTTTAATGACAAGCACTTCTTCAGCTTGTTTCTTGGATAAACTTGCATGGCTTCAACACTTGATCTTGAAACAAAGTTTCTTGAAGTATTAAACACATCCTAGATCTACCCAATTACAAGTAAACTACGTTTTGTCAAAGGATTAGCCAATTACATAAAAGAATGACATATGTTCTTAACAAGTGAACCACATATGTCCTAATAGTATATTATATTGTGTATGCTTTTTTGTTTAGACCAAAATTTTGTTCTATTTGAAGGTTTTTCTTATTATGGTTTGTTGACTATTGTGATCTCTTTAGGTTGATTTGATTAAATTTTGATGATGGGGGCCTAGATTTTGGAGAGAAGGGGGGGCTGAAGTTGTATGTGAGTATCTAATTTCATGCATATATTCCTACTAAATATATATATATATATTTTCTAAATGTCAGGGGGGCCTGGGCCCCTTTAGGACCCCATTTAGGTCTATCCCTGCATGAGCAGAATGAGACAAAGATTGAGTAGCAACGGCAGAAAAAGCATGGGAAAGGAAGAAAACAAAAATGGAGGATAGTGGAACAAACGCTATGGCTAAAGCACCACCAAATTGTACTCAGCCAATGCATGGAAGGTGGGCCCACAATCAAGGGATTTACTTTTGGGAAAACATATGGAAAACAAAATTTTGTATCTCATACAAAAACATGCAGCAAAATACAAACTGATTTACTTCATTAATGAGAGATAACATGCAACATTTGAATTTAGAAACAAAGAATAAGAAGGCGTACCTTACAACGAAATTCAAAACAATTGAAGATCAAACTTGGGAAGACTTTCAATCTTCACTCCAATTCCACAATGTGCCCAAGATGTGTGGTCTCCTAATCAGTTCTATATGTATTTGTTCAAGAGAATAACCAAGTGTCTCTCTTAAGGAAAGACTCTAAATCTTTTTCTCTTTTTAATCATACGTATATTTCTGCACTTAACAATTACTTTATTTAATAACTCTTATTAAATAAATAACTAATTATCTAATTGGGTTAGCCTTTTGAGCTAGCCCATTTGGGCTTTAGGGTGTGACTTGAAGTGGGAACAAAAAGGGACAAATAAAGCTCTAACTCCAATGGGCTTTAGAGTTATCTGTCAACTCTTGACAAGCCCAAAGTTACCATTAACTATATTTAATACCACTATGAATATAATTGCACTCTAGGCCTTATTAATAAATTATATTCCAAGACTTTGTTACACATTTAACCCCTTCATGAAAGTATTCGTAGTAATATAAAGTCATAATTTGTAACTGTCACTTTGAAAATTACTACATCTTGATCCTTGAATACCCAGTTTAATCCTTAAGTTATTCATATATATTTTATGAAATCTAATTTCATAAAATATAAACTTTAGTGATAGGCCAGGAATGTATTGACCCATTGTGATAAATTAACCAATTAATTTAGCTAAGTTAATTATTAATTCAATTAACATGCAAAATGTGTGGTAGCATAAACAAATCACCAATTAATCTAAATGCAGTAGAAATTAAATTGACACGGTGATTTGTTTATGAATGGGGAAAACCTATATGGCAAAAACCCCACCAGATGATTTTAAGGTCCCCATTCCCGAGAATCCACTATTATCAAAACAAGCGGTTATAAGTAAAGGAAACCCAGTACCTTATACCAATCTACAGGTTAAACCCTTACCCCAATACCTAATTGGACTTGTTTTGTAGTGGCAATATCTCCTTTTCGATGCATGGCTCCCAGTACGTGACTAGCCAATAGATGCGCGGATCTCAGTATATGACTTGATCACCAACTTAAGAAAGATATTGGCTGCAAAGTTCTTCAGTTCATCATATGATGAAGATCACAAAGCTCCCTGGTCAGAAAACCCTAAGGTGTACAAACACAGTAACTTCTTCAAGAGAAATATGAACTAATGCAAATTCTGTCTCCGGTTACAATTTGCATGAACAAAACTTTGCTTCACACCCGCGCAACCTTTGACGGCCTTTAAAATAATCCTTGTATATGTTTAGGGTTGTGAGAAATGAAAGCCTAAACACATACTCACGAATTGGAGTGAAATCAACTCTGAAAAACTGAATTTCATAAACCTTGACAGATAGGGTATCTATCAAGCTAGTTGTCGAGCTTCGAGCTTCAACAGCTTTTTAAACCTCGATAGATGTTAGCTGTCGAGCTAGCTGTCAAGTTTTAAGATCCGGCACTTCTTCACTTGTTTCTTGGATAAATTTGCATGGCTTTAACACTTGATCTGGAAATCTTGTTCCTTGAAACATTAAACACATCCTAGATCTACCCAATTACAAGTAAAGTGCATTTTGTCAAAGGATTAGCCAATTCTAATTTGACATATGTTCCTAACATCAAATCACATATGTCTTAACAATCTCTCCCTTTGGCAATCCGTGATAAAACCACAATAAACAAATGAACATATGAGAGAAGTCATAAATCACTCAACTCATATTTACTTGTTGAATACAATAAAATCTACCCTAACACAAACCCTTGAAAAACTTTGCAAGAAGAGAGTTTATGACAAGTAGACTTTGACAACCTGTATTTCTAAAACACTTTAAATAAAACTCATCAAGGCATCTTAGTGTGAAATAGAAATATAAGATTGCATACATTATATAAGAAGCATGTGCATAAAGAAAGAAAAGAAACAACACATGGAAAGATAGGTGAAAGAAAGTAATAACAACCTCTATATATATAACGACATAAGTACAAGGTGTGCTGTCACTAAGTGATCACAAGACCAATGTACAAGAGATAATGTATCTAAAATAAAAGGAAAAGAAAAAAAAAGATACAAAAATCCTCACTACATCCCTCATATACACACTCCCCCTATCACAAAATCTCCTATACTAACCCTCCCCCTATGAGTATGACTACTCTCATCTCAAAACTACTCCCCTTTTTTGTCACGAGTGACAAAGGGTAAGTACATCAAGTAGACATCTCATCATCACTGGGCGAGCTAGCACCATCATCCTCATTAGCATCTTCACTGCCAGAGCCATCATCATTCTCATCCTCTGAGGCTAGTGGAGATGGAGAGGAAGCAACAGTGAAACCACCCATGACAGCTTGTTGTTGTGCGATACGACCAACACGAGTGTTCACCTAACACAACTCATCACTGAGAGTGTCAAGGTGAGCATCCATGCATACAAGCTATGCCATGATGGCCTCAAGTGTCACTCCACCCGCAGATGACGAAGGAGCAGTAGAAGCTGGAGGAGTTGTTGTCTGTGTCTGAGGCTGCCTTGGTCTAAGCTGTGCTGCACTCCGTCTAATTATAGCAGCATCTATGGCACCCATCACGGAAAAATGAGGAGACATGGGGAAAGAGACGTGGAAAAATGATAGCCGAAGGAAAAATGAGCTTATCACGGGTCACCATATCCCTATAAACATCTATAAAAGATAGAATAAAGTGAGAAGGGAAGTCGATAAAGATAACCTTTAAGAGGGACAACAAAAATCGAGCACAAGGCTTTGTAATGAAGTTATAGTGAGAAAAAGGATAAAGAACAAATGTCATCACCATGTTAAGGAACCTCGGACCTTTTGCAAAACCCGAGCAAGGGGTGTTTTGATGGTCACCCTAAGAAGAAGGTGTCTCACAGAAGCGAGGCGAGAGTTCGTCTTTGGACATAGTCTGTAGACGATCGTAACCAGGGTAGTCAGGATGTGCTAACCTAGGAATGTGTAATACCTCAGAGACAATCTCTAGAGTAACTACGATGTGCGTACCTCGAACGCGAGAGAAGAAATGAGATATTGAAGTATCGATTCTGTGCATATTAGAGTAAAACTCCTATATGATCATGGAGGGACAAGTGACTAGGATGTCACAAGGTGACTCCCAACCCCTACTATGAATGATAGTGGGTAGGTCAATGTCGGAAAAATTTGACAGAACAACGTGGCGTTCCAAATGAATGCCTCGTCGTGAAAAGTTCTCCGAGAAGTCCAACTTGGCCTTCTCATCACGGAACTTGACATGGGAGGGGGTAGGATCAAAAAAAGAAGATGCCTCAGAACGCAGAGGGTTCTGGGACGGAGTAGATTTGCGTTTAGGTGCTATAGAGCAGACTAATGCAAGAGAGAGAGAGAGAGAGAGAGAATCAGAAAAGTACCAACAAAACAATATATATAAGAATATAGAAACTTGAAGGAACGTATGCATGAAAATGCATGAACATGTGACATGCAAACACAAAAAAACATCATGGGCTCAGCCCAATCCAAACCTACCAGCACACAATCATTGCAACAAAGTAAACATGCATCTAAATGCATGAAACATTATTATAATGCAAATGTGATGTAATGTATGATGTTTTAAAACCATTTACACCAAACCCATCCCAAAAATTTCACAAAAAACCTCAATAATTTTGAAAAATCCCAAAAATTTTTAAAAACCCCAAAAGTTAGGTAAAAAATGCATGAAATGTATGATCAGATGATGAAAAGAAGATCATACTTGTGAAAAATGCAAGATCAAGACCAAAAATTGGAGTGAGTGAGAGGTGCTTGGGAAGGTGAGGGGTCAGAAAGGATCGAGAGAGATTGAGAAAAGTGAGGGAGAAATCTCGCAAATCCTTTATATAGAAACTTCATAAATCTCGATAGATCGAGATGTGTAGAGAGGTGTTGAGGATTAAAAAGGCGCTTTTTAGCTGTCGAAGAGCTATATAGGATCTATCGAGACGTGTCCATAGCAAAGGAATCTCGATGGATCGAGGAAGCTGTCGAGCAACCAGAAAGTATCTTGATGGATTAAGCAGCTATCGAGAAGCTATCAAGAATGCGATAAAAAGCAACTAAAGGGTCTCGATAGATAGCCTAGCTATTGAGAGGTGTCCAACAGCTGTCGAGATTGCTTAAAAACAGTTTTTCAAGAAGAGAAAAACACAAATACGAATGCAATCAAGCATGCTATACAACCAATAATCCAAACAACATTTTAAGCTCTCAAAGCATCTCTCAACAAGAAAAATATTAAGCACATAGATCCAAAACACACACACACACACACACACACACACACACACACACACACACTAAACACATCTAACCAATTTTATATTTCAAAAACAAGTTAAGATAATTTAGTGAGCATACATTTACACATGTATCCCTTGTAATGGCCAAATCACATTGTACCTGCACATGTATCAATAGTAGCAAAGAATATTATGTGTTGTGTGTGAAAAACATCGTAAGATTGCATAGGTGTCAACATGTTATGATGATTTGAGATATGAGAAAATCACTTTAACTCACACACAATCATAACTATTTGATGGGGACTATCACCTTCGAAGTACATCCTATAACTCCCACATCTCCTAGAATACACGCTTGCAATCATATATAAAGCATTTGATTTTTTTGCTTTGTGCTTTTCTTTGCATATTTTTCTTCTAAGCAAACTATGCATGGGCATATAAGAGATAGAAAAGAAATACCCAATGATGTTAAGCATTTCACATTCCACTTTTGCTATGCCGAAGCATACAAATGTCATTTCATGATTGGCGGGCAACAGTGGTGAGATGGTTATTTATGCCTTTCTCTTAGGATTTTCTACTTCTTCCCGTCAAAAAGAGGGATACGAGTGTTAAGTACAAGAGATTACTTAATCTTACTCATCACAAACTCGAGCCACAAAGCTTACTTACTTAATTGTGCATAGAGATGCTCATCTAAGTTACAAAAGATACAAAGTTTAGAAAACTTTTTTTCATTGGCAGTCTAAGGTACACAAGTACCAATGTACATAAACACACACTGTTTTTGTATTTTTCTGATTTTTCATTTTTTTTTAAATTTTTTTATGAAAAAAAATAAAGAAAAACTGAAAAGTAAATGGTGTGCTGTCGTAGGCAACCAAAAATAAAACCTATACTCCTAATGTAGTAGTGCGAGTAAGGATCGTTCCCACAAAGAGTATCTAGCCTAGCTTTATGCTACGTGAACAAGGATTGGGGGGGGGGTTTGAGTATAATGAAAACAATTTTAAGAAAAACAACTAGGGAAGAATTCAAATTAAAGTATCGAATTCAATCAAAAGAACAAACCTTGGTCTAAGTTAACATCCACCATCGAAATTTTACAACTAATCATCGATGCAAGTATATATCAATTCACACTTTAAATATTCACCGTTGGAACTATTTTCCTATCTCTCCTTAGTCATAGTTAATTAGAAAACAAGCGATCTAATAAACCCTAACTACTAAACAACCCAAGACAGGTGCTAAAGGTTTAATTTAGTAGCAGCCTTAAAAACTAGAGAGATCGATGAAGCTAAACAACACAAACCCAAGCGGTTGTATTTAATTTAATCGAGCATTCTTCCTAAGATCTAATAATTTCTAACACAGCAAATCATTAAATCTTAGTTGCTTCACAAATTAGAGGGATCAAACAATTACGGATTTGATATCTAACCTAGCAGTAGATTGCAACGAATAATAAACTAGTAGGCCTCCTAGTAATTAAACGAGACAATCAGGAAAATAGGCATAGAAGAACATCCGATATTCAAAGCATAAATTGAACAATAAAAACAAATTAGATCTCACAGTTTTATTGATTTCGAGGCTTCAGTTTCCTTCGACCAAGAATAAAAGTTTTAGCCACGCAAGGCCATGATGAAAACTCAAAGGAGAAAATCAGAGAAGAGGCGAGAGAAAGGCGTGTGTGTCTAATTCTGATTTCTCCTCCCCTTTTTACACATTAATTCCCCCTTTCCAAGCCTACAAAATCGCCTAAAAATATTCTAAATAATAATATCCAAATCTGACTAATTAAAGAAAAATATAAAATAAATAAAATAGAGTCCTAATATAACTAGGAAAGTGGTGTTCTTCAGTTGGAAATTTCATGTATCAGATCTGGAAGCTTCTAAAAATAAACCGCATCAGATCCGCATATTAGAATTTCAGGCAAATGGACATTCCAGAACGCCAGCAGTGCAGGTGCAGCAACTTCGAGCCCGATTTCGACCTTGATGCAGCCCATATCTCTCAAAACTCAAAAAACATGAAAGTTGTAGATATTTGTCTTGGTGTTCCACAGCATTTTGAATCATCTCTATCAGAGCTCAGATGAGAGAGTTATGCTCAGATTATGAAGTGATATCAAAGCTGTCCAGAATCACCCAATTAACTACGTTTTGCACTTAATGCCTCCATTTGCATCCTAAATCAATATATAAGAATAAAGAGTACATTTAGGCACCACATAAATATAAAAGACTAAACATTAAGGGAGAAAAATATGACATTTTGCATTCTCATCAGTAAACAAACAAAAACATGTTAAACAAAGCAATGCATAAACCTAGATTGACTCAAATCAAAACACACAAGCAATGCAAACAAAATAAGAAGGGAGGAGAGAAAAAGTGACAGAATCACTTGGAGCCTTTTTCCTTTCATACCTTGGAAGAACCTTTCCATTTAGCAAACCCTTGATCTAGCAGTGAGGGGGAAGAATTGAAATCATTCAAGTTCGAAAGGAACATAAAGGTTTTGAGAAGATCTCCAAGAGGAGCAAATGAGGATGGAAATTGTTTCTGGTTTCCTGACGCGATCATGTTGTTGCTTTGTTGAGTGGTTAACCATTTATAGCAATTAGGTCGAGTATGTCTAGCTGCACCACAGTGATGACAGAAATGTTTCTTTTTCTATTTGGGCTTTTGAGTATTTCCCTTCTTAGCCCTAGGGTTTTTAATCTCTTTCTTATCTAGCTTAGGGGGTGCTCCTAAGATAGATTTACCCTTGTTTATGTTCTCACTAGCTAATTCATTTTTAACATTATTGTTCTTAGTTTTAACATTATTAGAAGGAGGAACAAAAATAGTAGAACTAGAAGTAGCAATAATAGGAGAAAAGAAATCATACCCTAAATCGATTCGATCGGAAGCAGATTTCTGAAGACTGAGCATCTCATCGAGCTTTGCACTTGAAGTCCTTTCCAGCTAAGCTCTGGCTTGAAACAGTTCTGCCTGAAGCTTCTTAGTCTTTTCAGCCAAGAAGTTTATTTCAAATCGCAATGCTCCAATAGTCTGATTGGCTTCATCAAACTTTGTGGAAAGCTCTTCTTGATCAAGTTCAAAATCACTCAGCTTCTTGGTGGCCAGCCTAAATAGTTTCTCATGCTTCTCAGAAACTTTAAACAACTTTTCATAGCTTGTATGGATATCATCTTGATCTTCCATTTTCTCAAACTTAAAGTCCACCAAGTCCTTTTCTTCATCCACATCTTCAACAATCCCTTCATTAGGATTTACAGTGGCAGTGAAGGCATTTAGGATTCCATCATCCTTACTATCAAAATCATCCTCAGGCTTAGTGTCGCTCAACGTAGCAGCAAGTTCCTTGCTTTTCCCAATGGTCTTGAGATATGTGGGGCACTCCTATTTCATGTGTCTAAAACCTTGACACCCAAAAAACATAGGTCCTGAGGGAACAATATACTGACCACCATCTCTAGCATCCTTCTCCCCTTTGTCTTGGCTTTTAACTTGAGAAGAACAAGATTGTCTACGGTCCTTGTCGAAGCCCTTCCCATTGGCATTCTTCATGAACTTCTTGAATTGCCTTGTGATATAGGACTTCATTTTAGAATCTTCATCGTTTAAAGACTCATCCGTGTCACTGCTCTTAACTTTCAAAGCCCTGCTCTTAGCTTTTAAAGCTATGCTCTTGCTCTTGCTTGATTTCCCTATCCTAGTTAAATCCAACTCATAGGTCTGCAGATTGCCAACCAACTTTCTCAAAATAATTTTGTTAATATCCTTTGATTCCTCAATTGCGGTGATCTTAGCATGAAATCTCTCGGGTAGAGATCTGAGCACCTTTCTCATAATCTTGGGTTCAGAATTGGTTTCCCCAAAATTAAAGGCTGAGTTCACTATGTCCTTGAGTTTGGCATAGAACTCATCGAATGACTTATCCTCCTCCATCTAAATCTCTTCAAAGCTCATAGTAAGCCACTGAAGCTTTGAATCCTTGACAGCCTTGGTTCCTTCATAGGTTGTCTGGAGAATGGTCCATGCTTCCTTAGCAATTTCAGTAGAGGATATCTTCTTGAATTACTCATTCGTGACTGCACTGAATAGAGCATTCAATGCCCTACTATTAAAGTTTGCCGCCTTAATCTTAGCATCATCCCAATCGGCCAGCACTTCCGTAGGCTTGGTCCAACCTATCTCCACAGCTTGCCACACTTTTTCATCTAATAACTACAAGAAAGCTTTCATACGTACTTTCTAGTATGCATAGCTAGTGCCATCAAATAAAGGAGGTATAATAAGAGACTGTCCTCTATCCATAACAAAACAGGGGTCAATGGATCACACAGCAAATATTAAAATCTAATCAGAGTCTGTCTGCTCTGATACCACTTGATAGGCCAAGAATGTATTGACCCCTTGTGATAAATTAACCAATTGATTTAGCTAAGTTAATTAATTAATTCAATTAACATGCTAAATGCGTGGTAGCATAAACAAATCACCAATTAATCTAAATGCAACGGAAATTAAATTGACACGGTGATTTGTTTATGAATGGGGAAAACTTCCCCGGCAAAAACCCCATCAGGTGGTTTTAAGGTCATCACTTCCGAGAATCCACTATTGTCAAAACAAGCGGTTACGAGTAAAGGAATTCCAGTACCTTATACCAACCTATAGTTGAACCTTTACCCCAATACCTAATTAGACTTGTTCTGTAATGACAATCTCTCATTTTCAATGCACCGTTCCCAGTACTTGACTAACCAATAGATGTGCAGATCCTAGTACGTGACTTAATCACCAACTTAAGAAAGATGTTGGTTGCAAAGTTCATCAGTTCATCACACGATGAAGATCAAGAAGCTCATTGGTCACAAAATCCTAAGGTGTATAAACACAGCAGCTTCTTCAAGAGAAAGATGAACTAGGGCAAATTCTATCTCCGGCCACAATTTGCATGAACAAAACTTTGCTTCACACTTGCACAACCTTTGACAACCCTTAAAATAATCCTTATATATGTTTAGGGTTGTGAGAAATGAAATCCTAAACACATACTCACGGATTGGAGTGAAATCAGCTCTAAAAAACTGAATTTCATAAACCTCAACAGATCTATCGGGCTAGCTGTCGAGCTTTGGGCTTCAGCAATTTTTTAAACCTCGATAGATGCTAGCTGTCGAGCTTTAAAATCCAGCACTTCTTCACTTGTTTCTTGGATAGATTTACACGGCTTTAACACTTGATCTTGAAACCTTGTTCCTTGAAGCATTAAATACATCCTAGACCTACCAAATTACAAGTAAAGTACGTTTTGTTAAAGGATTAGCCAATTCTAATTTGACATATGTTCCTAACATCAAATCACATATTTCCTAACATTTAGTAACTTTTTGCTAAAGTAGTTAGGCCTAACACTTTAAATAACCAAACTCATTAAACTTATCTTAGGGGAATGTTTTATATCTCTATAAAGACACTATGAATTCCATCTTGAGAATATGTGTTCCTTCAACATTCGTGTGGTTGCCCAACATACTGAGATTTTGACCGTTTGTCTAGATCTCACTCCTGATATATTAAAGTAACCTACATTTCAGATCGGGTTCATTATTCCCTCAAGATTGAGAGTTTATGTAAATGAGAAGTCGTGAGATCTATTATTCATTTGACAGTTGTTAATAGAATAATAAATCTCACAACGGTTAAGTTCAATATGTTTTATACACTTAAAACATATTAACATATCAACTAGAAGTGTCCACTTCCATGATCAAGACAAATCGTCTTAATTGACATGTTATAGTTTTCGCAGATGAAATGCCCAATTTCATCACTGATTGCGAACTAAGATTTTGAGTATACAAAGAACTTGTGATTTATATTTTCTATAACTAAATCGCATAAATCACATACTATGCATCTCAAGGACTTTATGATAATGTCCAAACATTCATGGTACCATTATTTTAGATAATAATAAAACAAGTTTATTACATAGAACATAATGTCATACATGGCATACAATAGGATTTTAGGGCACTAATCCTAATAATCTCCCATTTGCCCTTAAAGACTATTGCGCACTAATCTAACTCTCATTCCCTTCTGGTGTGACTCAAAAGTCTTCTGGGCCAAAGCTTTGGGAAAGGGATCTACCAGATTATTTACACTATCAATATTTGCTACTACCACATCACCTCGAGCCACAATGTCTCAAATAATATAACACTTTCTATCTATGTGCTTTCCTTTCTTATGATTCCTTGGTTCTTTGGATTGTGCAACTGTTCCATTGTTGTCACAAGACAAAGTGATTGGAACATGCTCCATTCTCATAACACCAAGATCAGAAAGGAATTTATTAAGCTAAACAACTTCTTTTGCTACTTCACAAGTAGCAACATATTCAGCTTCCATGGTGGAGTCGGCAATACAAGATTGCTTAACACTCCACCAACTTATGGCTCCACCTCCCAAGGTGAACACACAACCTGAAGTGGATTTTCTTAAATCAAAATTTGACTAAAAATTAGAATCTGTATAACCAATAGGTATCAAATCCTCACATCGGTATACAAGCATATAGTCTCTCGTTCTCCTTAGATACTTGAGAACATGCTTTATAGCCTCCCAACGTTTTGGTTCTAGATTTGATTAATATTGGCTGACTGTGCCAACTGAATAATAGATATTTGGCCTAGTACATGGCATGGCATATATGAGACTTCCCACTGCTGAAGCATAGGGAATTTGTCTCATTGTCTTTTCCCCTTCAAAAGTCTTAGGCCTTTGGTCATCAAACAAAGGAACTCCAGCTTGTGACAAGCCTAACATTCTATTCTTTTGATCTCGCCAAAACTTGATCCCTAGAATATAGTTAGCTTCACTCAAGTCATTCATATCAAATTGGCTTGATAATCAAATCTTGACTGATGACATTACCCCTACATCGTTTCCAATGAGTAGAATATCATCAACATAAAGCACTAGGAAAATTACTACTTTATCTTGATGTCTCTTGTACACACATGGTTCATCAAGATTTTGTTCAAAACCAAATGACTTGATTGCTTGATCAATTTGATGTTCCATGATTTGGATGCTTGCTTAAGTCCATAAATGGATCTTTTCAACTTGCATACCAAATGCTCTTATGCTCTTGGTTCTTTGCTATGAAACCTTCTAGTTGCATCATATAAATTTCTTCTTCAAAATTGCCATTTAGAAGATCAGTCTTGACATCCATTTGCCAAATCTCATAATTATAATGAGTAGCAATGGATAAGAGAATTCTTATAAATTTAAGCATGGCTACTGGCGAAAATTTTTCCTCATAATCAATACCTTTTTTGGTGTATACCTTTTCACCACTAGTCTTACCTTTAAGGTTTCAACCTTTTCATCTATCCCTCTCTTCCTCTTGTAAACCCATTTGCAACCAACAGGTTTAATGCTAATAGGCACCTTTACAAGATCCCATACTTGATTGGAATACATAGAATCCAATTCAAATTTCATAGCTTTGACCCAATGATGCGCATCTATATCTTTCATTGTCTCTTTATAAGTGCAAGGATCAGATTCTGCCTCTTCTGAGATAGCATCATAAGTTTCTCCCAAACCTATAAATCTTACAGGTGACCTAATAATCCTCCCACTATGATGAGGCTCTTGTGTACTAGTCATCTTATGAGTAATATCTTATGGTGTATCTGATACAACCACATCACTCCTAATTTCATCCATTGATTATTCAATTACAGGTTCATTCATTTCAGCTAAGACAACTCTACTTTTTGGAGTAAAATTATTCATATAGTCATATTCCAAAAATTTGGCATTTGTACTTACAAAACACTTTGTTATCATTACGACTATAGAATAAATAACCCCTAGTTTCTTTTGGATAACCCATAAGCAAACATACTTCTAACTTTGGTTCCAATTTATTAGGCTTCCCTTTTAGCACGTGTGCTGGACAACCCCAAATGTGGAGGTATCTCATACTAGGTTTTCGCCCACTCCACAATTCCATGGGTGTTTTGGGAACAGATTTTGATGGAACTAAATTTAAAAGATGCATTACTGTACCTAAGGCATATCCCCAAAACGAAATTGGTAGAGTTGAATAACTCAACATGGATCTAACCATATCTAAACAAGTCCTATTCCTCCTTTCTGCTATACCATTTTGTTATGCTGTTCCAGGTCCAGTCAACTAGGATATAATCCCTTTTTTAGTTAAGTAATCCTTGAAATCCCCAAGAAGGTATTCACCACCACGATCAGATCGAATGGCCTTTATGTGTTTATCTAATTGATTCTCAACTTTAGCCCTAAACTCTTTGAACTTTTCAAAAGCTTCGAACTTCCATTTCATTAGGTACACATCACCAAATCTAGAGTAATCACTAGTGACAGTAATGAAATACTCATAGCCACCTCTTGCTTTGATGGACATTGGACCACACACATTTGAATGTACTAGTTCTAGCGAATCTTTGGCTTTATATCCTTTTGCATTAAAAGGCCTTTTTGTCATTTTACCTTCCAAGCAGGATTCGTAGACTGGGAATTCATTAAAATCTAATGGTTCTAAAAGCCCATCTTTCACTAGTCTTTGGATCCTGTTTGAATTTATTTGACCCAAACGTAAATGCCAAAGATATGCATCACTAGTAGAAGGAAATTTTCTCTTTAATGATTTTAAATGTGAATTATTATCTAATTCAAAATTGTACAATTCATGCTTATCAAGAGTTATAATATAAAGACCATCAACAATATTACCAGAACAGATAAACACTTTATCCTTCTTTATTACAACATTGTCTCTTAAGATAACACAATATCCATGCCTACCTAAATAAGTTGCAGAAATTAAATTCCTACGAACATTAGGTACATATAAGCAGTATTCCAATATTAAAACCCTAGAATCAATGCATAAATTAAACACTCCAACAACTACAACTGGAATTTTGCTCCCATTAGCCAAAGAAAGAAACAATTCCCCTTCATTTAGCCTTTTGGTCTTCTGGAACCCTTGCAAAGTATTGCAAATATGATTAGTACAACCTGAATCCACACACCAAGAATCCATGGGATTATGTACTAAACAAATTTCAAGAAGGAATGATCTCATCACACCTTTATTCTTGCTAGCTATGAATTTTGGACAGTTCCTCTTCCAATGACCTTTTTCACCACAATGGAAACATTTTCCTTTGGTGTAGTCATTTACCTTTTTCTTTCCCTTATTGGCAACTCCTAAGGCAAGCTGTTTACCATCTTGTTTGGTGAAGTCTTTCTTCTTCTTACCACTCTTGCCTTTCGACTTAGGCTTAGAAGAGGAAACTTTAGCTATATTAGTATCAACAATGGTCATCCCAAGGATACCTTCTGTTGCCACTAATTCATTCATTAATTCAGACAAAGTATAAATCTTTTTGTTCATATGATAATTAAGTATGAATTCTTCAAATGATTCTGGCAAGAATTGGAGTATCATATCCACTTGGGATTCTCCATCAATGTCGGCACCTAAAACCTCCAATGTATTTAGATAAGAGATCATCTTAAGACAATGCTCTCTTACTAGAGTCCCTTGTGCCATTTTGGTATTCAGGATAAGCTTCATAGTTTCTTGCCTAGCTGAACGGCCTTGCTCACCAAACATCTCCTTCAAAATTAACATAATGTCTGAAGCTAGTTCCACATCTTGCATTTGATGTTGTAGAACATTTGAAATAGATGCTAGGATATAGCACTTAGCCAACTCATTAGATTTCTGCCAACGATCATACTATTGTTTTTCCTCAGAAGGAGCATCTAATGAAGGAAAGTTTGGACATGGTTGATTAAGCACAAATTTGTGCTCTTTAGCAATAAGAACAATGTCTAAGTTTCTTTTCTAGTCAACATAGTTGGATCCAGTCAATTTGTTTTGATTAAGAATAGTAACAAGTGGGCTAAATGATGTCATGCTTAAATCTGAAAACAATAAACATGAATATAATAAGTAAACTAGACATTATCTATTTAGCATATAAAAATATAGTATTGAACCTTAATAAAACCATAATATAAAACATGCAATGACGACCCAATCCCATGTATAAAATTCCTTGGTAGCAAGTAAATTATAAACATTATGACTAATTGAGAACTATTCTCATTATTAGTGCTGTCATGATAACTCTTATCAAACACTATTATCAAACACTAATAATATTCTGCTTTCCCTTTAGCCTCTAAGTAATAATGACATAGCTTCGTAGGGAGGTTAACATTAAACTTAGTCTAGTATACACCATTGCCTGAAATCTATGTGAGTCATCAAGTAACTTCATGGTAGCGTGGTCGTTCTTAATGTAAAAACACATATCATCCATTATTAAGAAGTTTAATCTGCAGTAACATGAATTAAACACCCTCCATTGGGAGCAAGGCATATACGCCAAGGCCAGGTGCTTAATTACACTACTATAAACTGACAATGGAGGCTATGAGGTTCAACCCTTGAATCTCTCTCCCACTAGAAAATTTAAAATAATGGTTTTTATTTGGAAAACATGTGTAATCTCATCACACATAGCTTTGCACTTTATCTATGTTTTAATACTTAGTGAAATTTCAAAAACAGTTCATTTGATCGGTCAAAGGTATTTCTCGACCGATCGAAATATTTAATAAGTCCATTTCGAAGTTTCTAGATGACTCGATCGATTTTTGATTCCTATTCGATTGATCGAAAGGAACATCTGGTCAGTTTAAAGGAATTCTCGATCGACTGAAAAATTGAAAAAAATTCATCACAAAGTCTCTGGATGACTTGATCGATTCTCAATTCCTGTTTGATCAATCGAAAAGAACATTCAATCGATCGAAAGGAATTCTTGATCGGTCAAGACTCGTGAAATTGAATTTTTCAGATTTTTTCTGGTTACCGTCTTTGACATTTCACTTGAACAAAACATAGTTTCTTGATCATATTAGAATGAGATTGAGATCAAAACTGATTTTCATTGATGCTATAGTCCTTAAGTTCAATATGGCATGGTTAAAATCAAAATTAAACAACATCAATATCAGTTTTATTAAACAATAGTTCTAAAACTAAAATATGCAGAAAAATTACTGCAAAATTTTCAAAAACATGAAAACAGTTTTCTTTGATTCTAAAACTCACTCAACACGTTATGTAACCATGAGATTGAAGACCGCTTTGATACCATTTGTTAGGAAAACATATGGAAAACACAGTTTTGTATCTCATACAAAGACATGCAGTGGAATACACGCAGATCTACTTCATTCATGAAAGATAACATGCAACATCTAAATTTAGAAACAAAGAATAAGATGGTGTACCCTGGTACAGCAAAATTCAAAGCAATTGAAGATCAAACTTGGGAAGACTTTCAATCTTCACTCCAATTCCACAATGTGTCCAAGATGTGTGGTCTCTCAATCAATTCTATACATATTTGTTCAAGAGAAGAACCGAGTGTCTCTCTTAAGAAAAAACTCTAAATCTTTTTCTCTTTGTAATCATATGTATATTTCTACACTTGGTAGTTACTTTATTTAATAACTCTTATTAAATAAATAACTAATTATCTAATTAGGTTAGCCTTTTAGGCCAGCCCAATTGGGCTTTAGTGTGTGGCTTGAAGTGGGACCAAAAAGAGACAAATAAAGCTCTAGCTCCAATGGGCTTTGGACTTATCTGTCAACTTTTAACAAGCCCAAAGTTACCATTAACTATATTTAATACCACTATATAAATATAATTGTACTCTAGACCTTATTAATAAATTAATCTAAAGACTTTGTTAAACATTTAATCCCTTCATAAAAATATTCGTAGTAATACAAATCACATAAATCACATACTATGCATCTCAAGGACTTTATGATAATGTCCAAAAATTCATGCTACCATTATTTTAGATAATAATAAAACAACTACATAAAACATAATGTCATACATGGCATACATAAGGCACTAATCCTAACATTTACTGGGGGTGTGGTTTGGTGGATGGGGGAAAATGGCCTATTTCCAATTTGTAGTCAAAGCCTCATTTGGGTGTGATAGACAGTTGTGACCACTTGATGCACGCCAAAACGGTGAGTAAAGAGAGACCTAAAGCCTTATTCGTTCAAGCAAGGGGGAAAGGCTCATGGCAAAACCAAACAAATTGGGGTTTGTCATGGGATTGGATAGTGGAAGAGAGAGAATGTATTGGGCATACCCAGATATAGTTGTGGTCGAGCAACCAATAGGTTAGTGGACAACTCTGAAAACTTGTTCATAGCAAAAAAAATGGTTGGTGAGCCATAGGGGTAAATGAGAGAAATCTTGTGGGATTAGCCCAGTATAAATAGGAATAGTAGCTACAAATGGAAGGAGATAGCAACCAAGGCTAGAAAATAGAGAGAATTGACAGTGAAACAACAAAGAGCAAGGAAAAAGTGAAGTAAAAAGGAAAGAGAGAAAATATGGTGGAAAGTCATGCATCAATAGGTTATCTTTTCCCTCCCTCTTATTGAAAATCCATTATTTGATATCCCAAAGTAGCAACAAGTAACCATTTAGGCTCATTCCCCATAATGCACAACTTTGATGGTATAACCCAATAGCAAGGTTGTTCAAGTTGGAGTTCGGGTTCTTTTTTGGTTCACTTATTGTGGGAAATATTTATCATTTTGCATTCTGCTATATCATTCACACATTCTGTTGTATCGTTTAACTTCCTGTTGTATTGACCGCAATAGTTATCCTGTCGACTAACCTTTCTGTTGCAACCAACTTATTTGCTATAGCTAACCTTTCTAAAATAAGATATTTGCTTTTAAATCTGTAAAACATGTACTAACGCTTGCCGGCTAATATATACGTATTTGTTAATCTTTGTTGTCTCTATTTCTTGGATGCTGGGCTTGTGCACAAATGGGCCCTTAACAAGGTCTGGCTAGAATAGTGGGTCTAGCTAAAATAGTGGGTCAGGCCCAACTCTCTGACCCATAGCAAAACGGGCCTAAGTACAGAACAACTTGTCATCCATATTTAAGAAGACTAGTTTACGTATGGCATTTTCTTATATTTGAATATTAACTAGTCGCTAACCCGTGCGATGCACGGGATAGTTAAATAAAAGGATAATTAACCAACATCACGTTAAGGTAAAAGAATTAGTGAGAGACTGATTTGCCCACCAAGAATTTAAAAGAAAAAAAAAGATTGATATAATAAAATCTAAGAAATTTAGAAATAGAAAATTGGGTTAATAATATGCATATTATAAACATTTTGCTAGACATTATCAAAATATAGAGATTAACCCAAATACTTAGAAGAAAATAAATTCTAAATATAACAAAACAATAAGATAGAATGAAAATTTCAAGCACATATGAAAGCAAATAAAAAAGACAAAACCTACGTTTTTTTTTTTTTTTTTAGTTAAGTCTCTCTCCTTCTTATTTTTTTAATTTTAAAGTGAAGTTAAGTTTAGGGTTTTGAGATGGTAATCGCTAGGGTTTTAAGGAGAGAAAAGAGAGTCCTATCAGGAGTCTAAATAATATAAACAATTCAAAACATGGAACATTATCAAATTTATAACACCTAATTCCATTATCTTTTACGTTGAATCCAAACAAATAATTAATTGAAATTAATCCAAACAAATAATTAATCAACCAAAAATCAAAGCTTTAATAAAAAAACAAAAAATCACTTGAACCCAAATAAAAATTCTCAATAAAGCAAGAACATATACAAATTTACCATACCTTGGGCTGGAAGACATAGGTTGTAGCTTTGATTTTTCTCCAAAAAATAGAGATGTTTCATCTGCCATATACAATATAAAATAATTATTAGAATTTCAACCCAAAAATCAAACCCATAAAAACACTATCAAAATATAGAGATTAACCCAAATACTTAGAAGAAAATCAATTCTAAACATAATAAAATAATAAGATAGAATGAAAATTTCAGGCACATATGAAAGCAAATAAAAAAGACAAAACCTACATTTTTTTTTTTTTTTTACGTGAGTCTCTCTCCTTCTTATTTTTTTAATCTTAAAGTGAAGTTGAGTTTAGGGTTTTGAGATGGTAATTGCTAGGGTTTTAAGGAGAGAAGAGAGAGTCCTACCAGGAGTCTCTCTCTTTTTTTCTTAATCCTAAAGTTTTTTTTTTTTTTTTTGGTGAGTCCTTTTAAAAAAAAAAAATTCAAACCTAAGTGAGTCATTTTTTTTTTAAATTCTAATGTGAGGTATCTTAAAAAATTATAATTAATTTTTAATTTTGGTATTTTTATGCAAAAAACGTTATTTTAGGTCTAGGTGATTTATTTCCTTGTTTTTAGGTTCTTTTAATGTTTTTTTAGGTCAAATTTGATTCCTATTATGGTTAGGTATTAATTAGGGCTTATTTTAAAATATATTTTCTTGTCCATCAAGTTTTATGGAGCCCTTAAATAAGCCTCCAAGTTTGTATGTTTTTCAATATTATTGATATTAATAAAAATTCAAACTTTTGTCTATTGTTTTTCTAGTGGATTCTATATAAGATATAAAACCTAAAATAAAAAGAATCTAAAATAAAAAGAAAAAGAAAATAGTGATGATGTGGAAAATTGTGAGAGTTTCAGAGGCTTCGGTTTTATATATATATATATAGATTAACAAAATTATTTAACTTTTTATACAATTTTTTCATTTAAAATCTATCTTTTTACATGCAAAATTAATAATTAAGATGTCTTCAATCAATTCATCATATAACTCAATGACTTCACAATTAAAAATAAATACTATCTTCCTATCTTAAAATAAAAAAAAATAAAAAACAAAACTATCTATTAAGTTAAGCAACCAAATACTAAAAAAATTATTATTGGAAATTTGAATGAAATTATATTTTTGATATATCTAAATAAAATTTGATTATAAATTTATTTATTAGTAATTTGTTATCAAATTATTTGATTTTTTTTTTCAATTTCTTTATTATAGAGAATTGAGTTGATTTGGACGGAGACAGAGAAAGTTTTTACAATTAAAAAAAAAAAAAATTATATAATGACATGGCTGACTTCTCCAAGGTTAGTTCCAAACCTTACAACTTATTTTGCAGTACTCTATTTATTTTGTACAGTCGGGAATGTCTCATCAAACTGGGTTTACACAGGTTCAAGTTTAAAGGTTATTATTATTATTATTTTTTAATTTTTTGTGAGGTTTCGGTGTTGTATTTGTGCCATTTAATAGCGTAAAATTGTCTAAGTTTATCGCTAAGTAGTTGGATTTTAGTTAGGATTAATTGGGTTAAGTGTATTTAAGTCATGATTGTCTTCTCAAAAAAAAAAAAAAAAAAAAAAAAAAAGTAATGATTTTGGATTGATTGGAGTGTCCTTTCAATTTATTCTGGCAAGTGAGAAAACTCTCTGTGTTCTTCTTTGTTTTAATTTTTTTTTTTATTCCAAATAATAATTTCTATTGTTTATTTTATTTCTAAATTTTTTTAGAAAAAAAAAAATCAAAACTACATCATTTTGGGGTCACTAATAGGAAACCTTAATTGAATATATTTGAAATTTAAAGACTCAATTGAATGAAAGTTAAGTTAAAGACCTGAAATGAATATTGGTGAAACTAAGAATGTGAGTTTTACATTTTTGCGAAAATTTCATTTGGTAAATTTAATATATATATATATATATATATATTAGCCTCATCACACGCGCTTCGCATGTGCAATGAGGTTTTTTTATTTTTTGGGTTTACACATTTTACTCATGACAGTTTTATTTTATTGTTTATTTTAAGAAGTTGTATTAGTACTTAACTATTAATGTGAGAGAAAAATGTGGAGGTGGGAAAAAAAGAGTTTAGTGATTAAAAAAAGGGTACGTTTATTGGGGGGGGGGGGGGGAACAATTTAATTTTTTTTATATTTTTTTCAAAAAAGAAGAAGTTGTATTAGTACTTGACAACTAACGTGAGAAAGAAATGTGGAGGTGGGAGAAAAAACTGTTTTTTTTTTTTTTTTTAATTTAATTTAGCTAAAAATCAGGAGTTTTTAATTTACTGATTTTACATGTCTAACCCTATGATTTAAGCCTTAGAAACGGATGAATTTGTTGCATTTTGAGCATCAAAATTGAGGATCCTAAATAAGGAAAGCCCTTTAAATAGTAGTATATATTGTTGGGTTAAAATGAATTGACCCCTTAGCAAATTAATTAATTACCAAAGTTAATTAATTAGTCAAATTACATGCAATAGCAAGGTAGCACAAACAAATCACCAAATAACTAAATGCAGCGAAAATTAAATTTGACACAGGAAATTTGTTTACAAATGGGGAAAAACACTGAGGCAAAATCCCACCGATTGAATTTAAGGTCACCACTCCCAAGAATTCACTATTATCAATCGCAAACGGTTACAAGTAAAAGGAATCCTAGTACCCAATACCAACCTAAAGTTGAATCCTTACCCCAATACCCAATTGGACTTGTATTGTAACAGCAATCTCTCCGTTCAATGAACGAATCCCAATATATGACTAACTAATGATGCACGGATCCCAGTATGTGACTAACACACCAACTTTAGGAAGATTGTTAGCTGCAAAATTCTTCAGTTCATCAACAGTGAAGATCAAGAAGCTCCTTAGTCACAAAACCCCTGGAGTAAAGACGCAGTAACTTCTACAGAGAATACGATGAACTAGAGCAATTTCTATCTCCCGTCGCAATATGCATGGATTATTCTTTTGCAACACCTTGCATCATCTTGTGACAGCTCTTAAACTAATCCTTATATATGTCTAGGGTTGTGAAAAAAGAAACCCTACACAACTACTCAAGGATATGCATGTAATTAGATCTAGAAAACCTGATTTCGTAATTCTCAACAGATATAGCTTGTGTCGAGCTTTTGTCGAGCTTTAACAGTAATTTTCGATAGAAAGGATTTTGTCAAGACTTCTATCGAGTTTTAATGATTAGCACTTCCTTCACTTGTTTCTTGGTTAGATTTGCATGGCTTCAATACTAAACTTGTACACTTGTTTCTTGAAGTACTAAACCCATCCTAGATCTACCCAATTACAAGTAATGCGTGTTTTGTCAAAGGATTAGCCAATTACATAATTATGTCCCTAACAATCTCCCCCTTTGGTAATCCGTGACAAAACCATAACAAACAAATGAATCATGAGAGGAGGCTTAAATCACTAAACTCATAATCACTTGTTGAAATACAAAATATATCTAACCCTAACATAAACTCTTGAAAAACTTTGCAAGAAGAGAGTTCATGGCATGGTAGACTTTCACAACCTGCCTTTATGAAACACTTAAACAAAAATCATCAAGGCATCAATTGTGAAGCAGAAATAATGATTACATGTTAGGATTAGTGCCCTTAAATCCTATTGAGTGATGCTATGTATGATATTAAGTTTGACATTGTGTATGACATTATGTATGACTTAATATTATGTTTAATAAATTTGTTTTATTATTATCTGAAATAATTGTAACATGAATATTCGAACATTATCATATAGTCCATGAGATGTATAGTATGTGATTTATGTGAAGAGTCACAGAAGATATAAATCACAAGTTCTTTGTAAACTCAGAATTATAGTTCGTAGTCGGTGATGAAATTGGGCATTTCATCTGCGAAGACTATAACATATCAACTACGATGATTTGTCTTGATCATGGAAGTGGAGACTTCTAGTTGATGTGTTAATATGTTTTAAGAGTTAAGACATATTGAACTGGACCGCTGTGAGATTTATTATTTGCCTAAGGACTGTCAAATGAATAATAAATCTCACGACTTACATTTGCATGAACTCTTAATCCTGAGAGAATAATGGACCTGATCATAAGGTGTTGGTTGTTTTGATATATCAGGAGTGAGATCTATAGTAATGGTCAAAACCTCAGTATGTTGGGCAGCCACATTAAGTGTTGATGGAACATGTATTCTCAAGATGAAATTCATAATCTCTTAACGGAGATATAAAATATTCCCTTGAGATAAGTTTAATGAGTTTGTTATTCAGAGAGTTAGGCCTAACCACTTTAGTAAGTAGTTACTAAAGTATATATTTATGGAATAGGATTTCATAAATATATAATGAATGACATTAAAGGATTAAACCGGGTACTCAAGGATCAAGATGTAGTAATTTACAAAGTAGCAGTCTATATTAATAACTTTGTATTACTACGAATATTTTATGAAGGGGTTGCATGTATAATAAAGTCTTGGGATATAATATATAGATAAGACCTAGAGTGCAACTATATTTATATAGTGGTATTAAATATAGTTAATGGTAACTTTGGACTTGTCAAGAGTTGACAGAAAAGCCCAAGGCCCATTGGAGCTAGTGTCTTATTGGTTCCTTTTGGTCCCACTCCAAGCCACACACTTAAGCCCAATTGGTAAGGCCCAAAAGGCCAACCCAATTAGATATATTGGTTAGACACAAAGGGAAAAACGTACAGAAATATATTGGTAAGAAAAACATCATTGTAAGTGTGTGCAAGTGAGTTTTTGGTACTCACTAGTCATCCCTTTGTTACCAATTTGAGAGACCACACATCTTGGGCGATTAGTGGAATTGGAATGAAGATTAAGAGTATTCCCAAGTGCTTCAATTTTCGGTTTTGGAATTCACCGCTTCAAGGTACGATCTCTTGTTCTCAAATTCTGAAATTTACTTTATGCATGTTAACAATATAGAATGAAGTAGATCCGTTCAAAACTTACTTTTCCGCTGCGCACTCTGATTTAATTCCATCATTACATACATAAAGAAACATGTGTATAAAGAGAGAAAAGAAACAACACGTGTAGAGATAAGTGAAGAAAAACATACATCATCATATATATGAAAAGAGAAGTACAAGGTATGTCATAAATAAATGGTCACAAGACCAGTGTAAAAGAGGCTATTGTAAAGAAAAAGAAAAGAAAAAAAAAAACATGTAAACCTCACTATATACTTCAAGATCTATAAATACTCCCTCTAACAAAAAATGTCCTATACTAACTCTCACCCTAAGTACAAGACTACTCTCAAACCCAAAACTACTCACCCCTTTTGTCACGAATGACAAAGGGTAAGTCATTGAGAGGTCGTCATCTCGCCATCACTGGAAGAGTTAGCATCATCCTCATCATTATCACTAGTATCGTCATCCTCATCAGTTGAAGCCTATGGAGAAGGAGATGGAGAAGCAGCGAAACCACCAAGACCAGCCTGTCGACTGGCGATGCAACCAACTCGGGTGGTGTTTATCTAACACATCTCATCAGTGAGATAGTCAAGATGACCACCAAAGCCAGCCTCTATCCACTGAAGCTGAGCCATGATGGCCTCCAAGGTCACACCAACTGTCGAAGAAGAAGGAGCAGAGGTGGAAGGAGCTGAAGAAGAGGGAGGAATAATAGAAGCTGTAGGATCATCCGTCTCCACACATGGCCACTTTGATCGAAGCTGGGCCTTGCTCTGCTGAATAGAACCAGTGTTGATGGCACCCATGGTGGTGAAGTGAAGAGAATCAGGAATAGGAATAGAGAAGTGTCGGAGGATACGCGTGATAGCCGAAGGAAAGATGAGCTTATCATCACGTGTAGTCGTATCCTGATACACATTGAGGATAGATGTGATGAAGTGAGAATGGAAGTCAATAGAGAGGTCCTCAAGAAGAGACAAAAGAAAACGAGCACGAGACTTAGTGATAGAGTTATAGTGAGACAAAGGAGTATTTATAATGAGACACTTATGCTCTTCTTATTTCATAATGTGTGTAAAACATAGAAAGAGTGCATAAGTGTCATATTATAAAGATTTGAGATATGAGAAAATCAAATACACTCACACACAATCATAACTGCTTGATGGGGACTATCATCTTTGAGATACATCCTATAACTCCCACGTCTCCTAGAAGCACGCTTGCAACCATATTTAAAAGCATTTTGATTCTTTTTGCTTTTATTTTTCTTTGCATATTTTATTTTTGAACAAATTATGCATGGGCATATAAGAGAGAGAGAGAAGAAGTACCCAATTATGTAAGCCAAAAAACATCACAATTTTGTTATCCCGAAGCACGCAGATGTTATTCATAATTGGCGGGCTTTAGTGGCGAGATGATTATTTATGCCTTTCTCTTAGGATTTCCTAGTCCTTCTTGTCAAAAAGAGTGATATGAGTATTAAGTATAGAAGATTACTTAATCCTACTAATCACAAACATGAGCCACAAGGCTCACTTGCTTAGTTGTGCATTGAGATGTTCATCTAAGTTACAAAAGATACAAAGTTTATAAAACTTTGTTTCAATGGCCATCTAAGGTACACAAGTATCAATATACACAAACACACACTGTTTTTGTACTTTTCAATTTTTCAATCTTTTTTTTTTTTTTGTGGAAAAACAAATAAAGCAAAAATTGAAAACAACCAAAACAAAATAAGAAGGAAAAACACACAAAGCATAAAACTATATGAAAATGCAAGAGAAAGGAGGAGAAAGAGGAGAGATCATTCCATAGATATTACACCAATGTTTTGGCATAAGAATTCAAAACATTTTCTATCAAGTGGCTTAGTGAACAAGTTGGCCTTCTGATCATCAGTGTGAATGAACTCAAGAGTAAGTGTGCCATCTTTGACAAGTTCCCGAATGAAGTGGTGTCTTATCTCTATATGTTTTGTTCGAGAATGTTGAACAAGATTTTTAGAGATATTAATAGCACTGGTATTGTCCATGGTTTTAAAAATCGGTACAATGAAAAAATCGAAAAAAGAGCTAATTACTGGTTTTATGGTTGGACCGAGGTCCAACCGATGGTCGGACCGGTGATGTCATAAATAATTTAATTATTATTTATTTAAATTATATTAATATACTAAAATTAACAAACCAATAGTAATAAGTATGTTTCCTTAAAAAAAAAAAATACAAGTATATAACATCTTTTTAAAGAATTTATCATAATAACATTACAAAACAATCATCCTTAACATAATAAATTTTCAACAAAACCAAATAAATAAGTTCATTAATCATTACATTTACATCGAAATGGCAAATAGCGAATAAGTTCATTACATCCAAATGGCAAATAAGTTTTAAAGTTTCAAACAAACAACTACTAACTTTAAGGCCCAAGCCTCATTTTTTATGAAGAAAATTGAAATCAATATCATCATGTGAACCAAATGGTCCACCACTAGCATCATTATCATCATCCTCACTCTCAGTGTAGATTTAGCTAAGTGCAAGATATTTACTTCAATGTAGTACGTTCTGCACTAACTTGAGTAGAACACGTGTTAATGAATTCTATCCAATGTCCAAACCCACAATGACTTTATTTTCTTTGCACATACAAAACATTACATTTTGGAACTAATCTTGAATGTTGGTATACAATACAAACATGGGTTCTTGTTATAAAAACAGTAAATTTAACAAAGAAGTAACTAACCCAAGGTTTACATGGAACCCACCACAATATCGAATTCAAGGCGTTTTTGAGATATCTCATAGAAAGATTGATATGGGTTTTGCATATATATATATATATATATACACATATAAATATCAGAAAAGATACCTGAATAATCTGCAGAGAAAGCAAGAGACAAAAGCAAAGCAAGACCCATTTGGAATTGGAGAACCTCCATGTCCTTATCTTCATTTTTGAATTCTTGAGTTTCCTTTGCCTTGAAAAAAAACCTACAGATTTAGGGATTTTGGTCGATTTTGTCTATGGCTTTAACGAGGAAGAAGAGAGGGTTATTGGGGTCTTTAGATTTAGAGATAAGAGTGGTGTGGTTGATCGTTGATGAGAGTGAGCTTGAGTTGAGCTTGAGTGAGGCAGAGAGGCAGAGAGTGAGGCGTGACTGCGTGTGCGTGAGATGAGGTTAAGGGCTAGAGGTGTGAGATGATGAGAGTGTGAAAGTGTTTAGTCAGTTAGGCTTTATGGTTAGTTTTTATGTTTTAGCCAAAACGATGTAGTTTTAGGCTGGGAAAGGACAAAATATCCCAACCGATCAGTAACCGGTTAAACCATGCCGGTTCTCAATTTTTCGGTTGAACTGGCCAATTTTCAATTTTTCCCGGTTTTTAAGCTATTTTCAGTTTTCGCCCATAAACGGACTGGATTGAAGGCTGGTTCCCGGTTGAACCAGTAGGATCGGCCGGTCCAGTTTTTAAAACCATGGTATTGTCACAATAAATGGTAAAATGTTCATGACAAATACCATAATCAAGAAGGAGTTTTTGCATTCACAGAAGTTGGATGCAATAGCAACTGGTAGCAATGTATTTAGCCTCAGTAGTGGATAATGAGATGGCATTCTGCTTCTTACTCATCCAGGAGACAAGATTATATTACCTATATAAAAGCAACCCCCCGATGTACTTTTTCTATCATTAGCATTCCCAGCCTAGTCCGCATCAAAATACCCAGCTAAGACATGTTTGTGTCCTTGCTATACCACACTCGGAAAGCAGCAATCGCTTTGACATGCTTTATGATTCTTTTCAAAGTAATCATATGAGACTTTTTGGGGTTAGCCTGATATCTAGCACACACTCCTACATTGTAACTAATGTTAGGTCTACTAATAGTAAGGTAATGGAGACTGCCTATCATGCTTCTGTATAAAGAAGAATTAACACTTGCCTAACAAGTTAACAGTGAGTTTAACATTAGGGCTCATGGGGGTTCTAATAGGACTAGTAGATTCCAAACCAAACTTTTTCACAAGATTTTTGGCATATTTAGATTGAGATATGAATATACCTGACTCTTGCTAATGAATCTGCAATCTAAGGAAGTGATTCAACTCTCCAATCATGCTTATCTTGAACTCGGCCTGCATAAGCTTCGAAAAGTTATGAGCAAGTTCATCCTTTGTAGACTCAAAGATGATATCATCAACATAGACTTGAGCTACTATCAACTCGCTATTCTTCTTTTTGATAAAAAGAGTTTGATCAGCTTGTCCTCTTGTGAAACTATGTGAGACCAGGTATTGTGTAAGCCGGTCATACCAAGCTTTAGGTGCTTTCTTTAGTTCATAGAGAGCCTTCTTAAGGTACAACACATGATCCAAAAAGTGTGGATCAATGAATCCTTTAGGCTGAGCAACATAGACATCTTCTTTAGGAAACCCGTTTAAGAATGCAGTCTTCATATCCATTTGGTAAAGCTTGAACTTCAACTGACAAGCCAGGGTTAAGAGAACCCTAATAGATTCCATGCGAGCAACAAGAGCAAATGTTTCAGCAATATCTACTCCTTCCACTTGAGAGTATCCTTGGGCCACCACACGAGCCTTGTTGTGGATCACATTTCCCTCCTCATCAATTTTATTGCAGAATATCCACTTTGTGCCAATGATGTGCTCTCCATCTGGTCTAGGTACTAAGGTCCAGACATTATTCCTTTGAAACTGGAGCAATTCATCATGCATGGCCTTAACCTAGCTTTCATCCTGGAGAGCGTCCTCAACCTTGGTGGGTTTAACCTGTGACAAATAGCAAGAATAAGACACGAAGTTAGCAACACATTTATCAACTGTACACTTTCTTAGTGTAAGTTCATTCATATTTCCCACAATAACTTGAGGAGGGTGATTCAGCTTGATCCTTAAGGAAGGTCCTTTCTCTTTATGAGATTCAAACTCAGGTGATGTAGATTCATTTGCTAAGATTTCTACAACACTTGGAGTACTTGGAGAAATGGGCTCTTGATCAACTTCTTCTTGGACAACCTTAGGCTCTGAAGGAAGAATTTCCTTAGGTATTTCCTTACTACTTTTCTCAGAACCAGAATTTGAAGCTTCATCAATAACAACATTGACGGTTTTTATCACCTTCTTGGTTCTTTTGTTGTACATCCGATAAGTTTTGCTTGTGGAGGAGTATCCCAATAATATTCCTTCATCGCTTTAGGAGTTAAACTTTTCCTCATTCTCTCTATCCTTAAGGATGAAACAAGTACTTCCAAAGATTTTGAAATACTTCACATTCGGCTTTCTTCTCTTCCACAATTCATAGGGAGTCTTCTTTGTAATGGGTCTAAAGTATACCCTATTAACCGTATGATATGCAGTGTTGACTGCTTCTCCCCATAATTTTTGGCCACATCTTTATTGTGTAATATGACCCTAGCCATCTCTTGAATGACTTTGTTCTTTCTTTCTACTACACCATTTTGCTGAGGAGTAAAAGGAGCCGAGAATTCTTGAGATATACTAGATCTAGTGCAAAAGGATTCCATGTATGAGTTCTCGAATTATTTACCATGATCACTGCGAATTCGATCAATCTTCATGTTCTACTCATTTTTTAGTCTTGTACACAAAGCTTTAATGTGCTCAAGAGCATCTGACTTGGATCTTAGAAGAATGACCCAAGTGTACTTGGTGAAATCATCTACTACAACCATGATGTATCTCTTTCCTCCAAAAGATTCGGTTCTAGTTGGACACATGAGATCCAGATGTAGTAGCTCCAAAGGATGATATTTTAAACCTTTAAACTCTCCCATTTTTCGTCCATCTGAATCCCTTTTCTTCCCCCCCCCCCCCCCCTTTTTCTCTTATGCCTTAGTGTTCCTTTTATAGTGGACATGGTCTGGTACCCCGGGCGAGGACGTCCTTGGTCTGCTGGGTAAAACCATATCCTTCTGGAATTTGAAAATGTGCATTGGGTAGAGGTTTAGCTTAATTAGACAATTACAACTCAAAATGGGCATTCGGCTTTAGCTATAAATGAAAGATTCATTCTTGGAAAGTCAAAGGAGTAGGTGGGCTGTTCAATGTACTAGATGACAACTTTAGTTGAAAATGACAATTGAGAGGAAATTGTGGGGAGGTGTCATGCACATGGGGGAACTGAGTTTTCCATTGGTTCATGCATTCCAAGCAAATATATAAACCAAGGGAAACCTTTGGAATCCTTATGTCACCAGAAATCACTCCTTTACCAACCAAACCACTCGGGATCCCACGGGCTTGGACCATGGGTTACAAAGAAAATACCTGATTTTGCTGGATTTTTTTAATGGTTTTTTGTTGAAAAACTGAACATACACCTTGGTTTTCCCATATGTCAGCCAAAGTCTTCTTCTCAAGGCTTCAAAAGGACACATCAAGGTCTCAGGGCCTTGATGTTCTTCTTACTGCATATCCTCTAGCCTAATTGAGATCCTTGCTACATGTCCTCTGGCCTGACCAAGATCCTCTTCTTTTTTTCTTTATTATTATTATTATTTCTTTCTTTTTCCTTCTTTTTGGGACTTTAGGCCTTCATCGTCCTTTTTAACTTCAAGAATTGGGCCTTCTTTTGTTAAGGCCCATGGTCTTTCCTTAATTTTCATGGAATGGGCTATCATGTAAAATTTTGGTCCTCAACATTAGCCCCCTAAGCTCGTGGGTTACCTGTAACCTACGCACGAGAAAATAAATTGTTCTTGGATACTTTTCTGGTTTGTAGAACTAATGTGTAGATCAAATAATTCTTGAGGGAAACTCCAATGGAATTGCTACATTTCCTTTATGGGATGAACTAACATGTTGCAAAAGATTAGAATTCCTCTTCGTGTTAGTATTAAGTTGTAGATTGGTATTCAACAAATCAACTTTGTCAAACTGACAATGATATATGCATATATATATATATATATATATGTATAACCAAATTATATTTGTATTGCATTTGATACTAAGAGTATATTTCTAGCACTAGTGTTTGCTAGTCTTTCTAGGATATGTTCTTTTGAAAGTAGCATACAAAAATCACATTGAATGCATATTAAATCTCAATATAAGATAGCATTACTTTGTCAACAAGATTTTGTTTGTTTTACAAAATAGGTTGAATGAGGGAAGCCCCCATGAACTTTGCCAAAGATATTCTATACATTGTAGTACATGCTTGCTATGGCTAATGTGAATAACACCAAGATGTTTGCCACATGAGATTTTTTGTCCATGGATAGTGACTTAACAATGGGACCATGATATCATAAATCATTGAATCATATAAACATGCTGATTTAGAGTCTAATCAAGACTAGCTACTCTTTTCAAAAATGTATTAGGAGAATAGAAACTTCCCTGAGGACATAGCTTAGAAGGCTTAAGAACATCTCCACGCCTTGCTTTAGCTAAAGACCTTGCTCTTCTTGTGGATGCTCTTGGTCTTAACATTATTTTTTTTTCCAAATTGTGAGAGATTGTATAATATTTAAGATTGCAGCAAATTATTCACATATCATGCCACCAATTATATTGTTGTTGAGTTGCTACATACCATATAGTTCATGAGCCAAAGAAAATAATAGGGCTGAACTTATGTACTGTAAAGTTTGCACTAGACTTCTCAATTTTCATCAAGTGAAAGATATATCTAAGGAAAATTTTAATCTTATCTTAGCCTCCAGTGTATGCACTAGAAAAGCCAACTACCAAATAAATCATAGCAGTAAGGATTACTTCATGTATATGAAACCATGTGGGGGTCTCAACCATGTAAGAATTCCAAATCTTGATTTTTGATAATTGGTCATGTAAGAAGACCAAAATATTAGAATTTTCATTTTAATCTACATGAATAAAGTATTAGTGCATGGGTGATACCTCTTGCACAACATTTTGCAATGTTATGATGTAATCAAACATGGTATTAATGAGTGGGCTTACCGAAAGGGTACCTTTCTTTTGTTGAATGGAAGTACCTCCAAGCCTTTTGTGAGTTTGCACCTTGTAGGATGAGGGAAATGTTGCTAGCTGGTTTGCAATGTATTGACTATCTCTTTGCATAGAGATTTGCAAAAGTATCCATACTTTTGCGGCTTTGGGTGATGTACTCTTAGGAATTTTATTTTATTTTATTTTTTAAGTTACGCCTTCTTTTCTTCCTCAAGCTCCCTTGAACCAATTCCTTTCAAGGAGGTCAATCTTGTGCACTTTATACACCCACTTTTGGGTTTTTATACCCATTTAAAGCTCTTTCTCTTTGTACTCCTCGTTCAACCTTGCTTACAATTTGCATCCTTTGCTGGGATGTGCTACAGCTTGTATTTATTGCTGGTATGTGCTACAACTTGAAACTATTACTGGTACGTGCTACGGGTTGTATCCATTGCTGGTACATGCTACAGGTTGTACCCATTACTAGGATATGCTTACAATCTGCACCCATTATTAGGCTTGTATCTATTGCTGGGACGTGCTACAAGTTGTACCCATTGCTGGTACGTGCTACAGGTTGTAGCCATTACTGGGATATGCTTACAATCTGCACCCATTATTGGGACCTGCTATGGCTTGTATCCATAAACTTTTGCTTTTGACCAGTTTCTTGGTCGTACTTGGAAACTTTTGCTCTTGGCAAATTTCTGTGCCATATACTTAGAAAATTTTTTCTAGGCCAAGTACATGGAAAATTTTCTCTTTCCAAATCCTGGGCCATGTCACTTGGAAAATTTGTTCGGACCAAGTCCTAGGCCAGATACATGGAAAATTTGCTCTTTCTCACGAGGATCCTTCTTTCAATAGAAATCACTCCCCTACTGACAAAACCACTTCTCCTTTACTATCCATTCGGGATCCCACGGGCTTGGACCATGGGTTATAAAGATAATACCTAGTTTTGCTGGATTTTTTTAAAGGTTTTTTGCTAAAAATCTGAACATACACTTCGGTTTTCCCATATGTCAGCCAATGTTCTCTTCTCAAGGCTTCAAAAGGACACGCTAAGGTCCTGGGGCCTTGATGTTATTCTTGCTGCATATCCTCTAGCCTAACCAAGATCCTTACTGCATGTCCTTTGGCCTGACCGAGATTCTCTTCTTTTTTTCTTTATTATTGTTATTATTTCTTTCTTTTTTCTTCTTTTTGGGACTTTGGACCTTCATGGTCCTTCTTAACTTCACGAATTGGGCCTTCTTTTGTTAAGGACCATGGTCTTTCCTTACTTTTCATGGAATGGGCTATCATGTAAAATTTTGGTCCTCAACAATTATTCAATTAATTTTTTTAATAAATGATTAAATTTTAAATAATTTACAAAAATTATATTCTGAATTTTTAAATTCACCAAAACAAATTCAAAAAAAAAAAAAAATACCAAAACAAATCACAACCAGGAAGAACTAAACCATGTTTTATGCGACCCATTCACCTAGCATGCAGAACTTTGAAACTATTGGAAGCCAAATGGATTGATACTTTCTTAGAGCTGATTTTAAATTTTTTGATCCACTTTTTGCAAAACATTTGTCTAAAACTGTTGCATTCAAAACTAATTATATTTAAAATTAGTTAAATATAAATTTTTTTTTTAAAAAAAGAGACACAAACAGGCAAAAAGAGTAATTGAAACCAAAACTAAAAGACTCCTACTCTACTAAGTTTTCGAATTCAAAAAGTAAATAGATTGTAAACTTTTCATCTTCTCTTCTCTTCACTCCCCTACCGACAAAACCACTTCTCCCCTACTATCCACTCGGGATCCCACGGGCTTGGACCATGGGTTATAAAGATAATACCTGGTTTTGCTGGATTTTTTTAAAGGTTTTTTGCTAAAAATCTGAACATACACTTCGGTTTTCCCATATGTCAGCCAATGTTCTCTTCTCAAGGCTTCAAAAGGACACGCTAAGGTCCTGGGGCCTTGATGTTATTCTTGCTGCATATCCTCTAGCCTAACCAAGATCCTTACTGCATGTCCTTTGGCCTGACCGAGATTCTCTTCTTTTTTTCTTTATTATTGTTATTATTTCTTTCTTTTTTCTTCTTTTTGGGACTTTGGGCCTTCATGGTCCTTCTTAACTTCACGAATTGGGCCTTCTTTTGTTAAGGACCATGGTCTTTCCTTACTTTTCATGGAATGGGCTATCATGTAAAATTTTGGTCCTCAACAATTATTCAATTAATTTTTTTAATAAATGATTAAATTTTAAATAATTTACAAAAATTATATTCTGAATTTTTAAATTCATCAAAACAAATTCAAAAAAAAAAAAAATACCAAAACAAATCACAACCAGGAAGAACTAAACCATGTTTTATGCGACCCATTCACCTAGCATGCAGAACTTTGAAACTATTGGAAGCCAAATGGATTGATACTTTCTTAGAGCTGATTTTAAATTTTTTGATCCACTTTTTGCAAAACATTTGTCTAAAACTGCTGCATTCAAAACTAATTATATTTAAAATTAGTTAAATATAAATTTTTTTTTTAAAAAAAGAGACACAAACAGGCAAAAAGAGTAATTGAAACCAAAACTAAAAGACTCCTACTCTACTAAGTTTTCGAATTCAAAAAGTAAATAGATTGTAAACTTTTCATCTTCTCTTCTCTTCACTCCCCTACCGACAAAACCACTTCTCCCCTACTATCCACTCGGGATCCCACGGGCTTGGACCATGGGTTATAAAGATAATACCTGGTTTTGCTGGATTTTTTTAAAGGTTTTTTGCTAAAAATCTGAACATACACTTCGGTTTTCCCATATGTCAGCCAATGTTCTCTTCTCAAGGCTTCAAAAGGACACGCTAAGGTCCTGGGGCCTTGATGTTATTCTTGCTGCATATCCTCTAGCCTAACCAAGATCCTTACTGCATGTCCTTTGGCCTGACCGAGATTCTCTTCTTTTTTTCTTTATTATTGTTATTATTTCTTTCTTTTTTCTTCTTTTTGGGACTTTGGGCCTTCATGGTCCTTCTTAACTTCACGAATTGGGCCTTCTTTTGTTAAGGACCATGGTCTTTCCTTACTTTTCATGGAATGGGCTATCATGTAAAATTTTGGTCCTCAACAATTATTCAATTAATTTTTTTAATAAATGATTAAATTTTAAATAATTTACAAAAATTATATTCTGAATTTTTAAATTCATCAAAACAAATTCAAAAAAAAAAAAAAAAATACCAAAACAAATCACAACCAGGAAGAACTAAACCATGTTTTATGCGACCCATTCACCTAGCATGCAGAACTTTGAAACTATTGGAAGCCAAATGGATTGATACTTTCTTAGAGCTGATTTTAAATTTTTTGATCCACTTTTTGCAAAACATTTGTCTAAAACTGCTGCATTCAAAACTAATTATATTTAAAATTAGTTAAATATAAATTTTTTTTAAAAAAAAAGAGACACAAACAGGCAAAAAGAGTAATTGAAACCAAAACTAAAAGACTCCTACTCTACTAAGTTTTCGAATTCAAAAAGTAAATAGATTGTAAACTTTTCATCTTCTCTTCTCTTCACTCCCCTACCGACAAAACCACTTCTCCCCTACTATCCACTCGGGATCCCACGGGCTTGGACCACGGGTTATAAAGATAATACCTGGTTTTGCTGGATTTTTTTAAAGGTTTTTTGCTAAAAATCTGAACATACACTTCGGTTTTCCCATATGTCAGCCAATGTTCTCTTCTCAAGGCTTCAAAAGGACACGCTAAGGTCCTGGGGCCTTGATGTTATTCTTGCTGCATATCCTCTAGCCTAACCAAGATCCTTACTGCATGTCCTTTGGCCTGACCGAGATTCTCTTCTTTTTTTCTTTATTATTGTTATTATTTCTTTCTTTTTTCTTCTTTTTGGGACTTTGGGCCTTCATGGTCCTTCTTAACTTCACGAATTGGGCCTTCTTTTGTTAAGGACCATGGTCTTTCCTTACTTTTCATGGAATGGGCTATCATGTAAAATTTTGGTCCTCAACAATTATTCAATTAATTTTTTTAATAAATGATTAAATTTTAAATAATTTACAAAAATTATATTCTGAATTTTTAAATTCATCAAAACAAATTCAAAAAAAAAAAAAAATACCAAAACAAATCACAACCAGGAAGAACTAAACCATGTTTTATGCGACCCATTCACCTAGCATGCAGAACTTTGAAACTATTGGAAGCCAAATGGATTGATACTTTCTTAGAGCTGATTTTAAATTTTTTGATCCACTTTTTGCAAAACATTTGTCTAAAACTGCTGCATTCAAAACTAATTATATTTAAAATTAGTTAAATATAAATTTTTTTTAAAAAAAAAGAGACACAAACAGGCAAAAAGAGTAATTGAAACCAAAACTAAAAGACTCCTACTCTACTAAGTTTTCGAATTCAAAAAGTAAATAGATTGTAAACTTTTCATCTTCTCTTCTCTTCACTCCCCTACCGACAAAACCACTTCTCCCCTACTATCCACTCGGGATCCCACGGGCTTGGACCATGGGTTATAAAGATAATACCTAGTTTTGCTGGATTTTTTTAAAGGTTTTTTGCTAAAAATCTGAACATACACTTCGGTTTTCCCATATGTCAGCCAATGTTCTCTTCTCAAGGCTTCAAAAGGACACGCTAAGGTCCTGGGGCCTTGATGTTATTCTTGCTGCATATCCTCTAGCCTAACCAAGATCCTTACTGCATGTCCTTTGGGCTGACCGAGATTCTCTTCTTTTTTTCTTTATTATTGTTATTATTTCTTTCTTTTTTCTTCTTTTTGGGACTTTGGGCCTTCATGGTCCTTCTTAACTTCACGAATTGGGCCTTCTTTTGTTAAGGACCATGGTCTTTCCTTACTTTTCATGGAATGGGCTATCATGTAAAATTTTGGTCCTCAACAATTATTCAATTAATTTTTTTAATAAATGATTAAATTTTAAATAATTTACAAAAATTATATTCTGAATTTTTAAATTCATCAAAACAAATTCAAAAAAAAAAAAAAATACCAAAACAAATCACAACCAGGAAGAACTAAACCATGTTTTATGCGACCCATTCACCTAGCATGCAGAACTTTGAAACTATTGGAAGCCAAATGGATTGATACTTTCTTAGAGCTGATTTTAAATTTTTTGATCCACTTTTTGCAAAACATTTGTCTAAAACTGCTGCATTCAAAACTAATTATATTTAAAATTAGTTAAATATAAATTTTTTTTTTAAAAAAAGAGACACAAACAGGCAAAAAGAGTAATTGAAACCAAAACTAAAAGACTCCTACTCTACTAAGTTTTCGAATTCAAAAAGTAAATAGATTGTAAACTTTTCATCTTCTCTTCTCTTCACTCCCCTACCGACAAAACCACTTCTCCCCTACTATCCACTCGGGATCCCACGGGCTTGGACCATGGGTTATAAAGATAATACCTGGTTTTGCTGGATTTTTTTAAAGGTTTTTTGCTAAAAATCTGAACATACACTTCGGTTTTCCCATATGTCAGCCAATGTTCTCTTCTCAAGGCTTCAAAAGGACACGCTAAGGTCCTGGGGCCTTGATGTTATTCTTGCTGCATATCCTCTAGCCTAACCAAGATCCTTACTGCATGTCCTTTGGCCTGACCGAGATTCTCTTCTTTTTTTCTTTATTATTGTTATTATTTCTTTCTTTTTTCTTCTTTTTGGGACTTTGGACCTTCATGGTCCTTCTTAACTTCACGAATTGGGCCTTCTTTTGTTAAGGACCATGGTCTTTCCTTACTTTTCATGGAATGGGCTATCATGTAAAATTTTGGTCCTCAACAATTATTCAATTAATTTTTTTAATAAATGATTAAATTTTAAATAATTTACAAAAATTATATTCTGAATTTTTAAATTCATCAAAACAAATTCAAAAAAAAAAAAATACCAAAACAAATCACAACCAGGAAGAACTAAACCATGTTTTATGCGACCCATTCACCTAGCATGCAGAACTTTGAAACTATTGGAAGCCAAATGGATTGATACTTTCTTAGAGCTGATTTTAAATTTTTTGATCCACTTTTTGCAAAACATTTGTCTAAAACTGTTGCATTCAAAACTAATTATATTTAAAATTAGTTAAATATAAATTTTTTTTTTAAAAAAAGAGACACAAACAGGCAAAAAGAGTAATTGAAACCAAAACTAAAAGACTCCTACTCTACTAAGTTTTCGAATTCAAAAAGTAAATAGATTGTAAACTTTTCATCTTCTCTTCTCTTCACTCCCCTACCGACAAAACCACTTCTCCCCTACTATCCACTCGGGATCCCACGGGCTTGGACCATGGGTTATAAAGATAATACCTGGTTTTGCTGGATTTTTTTAAAGGTTTTTTGCTAAAAATCTGAACATACACTTCGGTTTTCCCATATGTCAGCCAATGTTCTCTTCTCAAGGCTTCAAAAGGACACGCTAAGGTCCTGGGGCCTTGATGTTATTCTTGCTGCATATCCTCTAGCCTAACCAAGATCCTTACTGCATGTCCTTTGGCCTGACCGAGATTCTCTTCTTTTTTTCTTTATTATTGTTATTATTTCTTTCTTTTTTCTTCTTTTTGGGACTTTGGGCCTTCATGGTCCTTCTTAACTTCACGAATTGGGCCTTCTTTTGTTAAGGACCATGGTCTTTCCTTACTTTTCATGGAATGGGCTATCATGTAAAATTTTGGTCCTCAACAATTATTCAATTAATTTTTTTAATAAATGATTAAATTTTAAATAATTTACAAAAATTATATTCTGAATTTTTAAATTCATCAAAACAAATTCAAAAAAAAAAAAAATACCAAAACAAATCACAACCAGGAAGAACTAAACCATGTTTTATGCGACCCATTCACCTAGCATGCAGAACTTTGAAACTATTGGAAGCCAAATGGATTGATACTTTCTTAGAGCTGATTTTAAATTTTTTGATCCACTTTTTGCAAAACATTTGTCTAAAACTGCTGCATTCAAAACTAATTATATTTAAAATTAGTTAAATATAAATTTTTTTTAAAAAAAAAGAGACACAAACAGGCAAAAAGAGTAATTGAAACCAAAACTAAAAGACTCCTACTCTACTATGTTTTCGAATTCAAAAAGAGAACTCCTAAATAGATTGTAAACTTTTCATCTTCTCTTCTCTCTGAAACATAACATGTTGCACTTAGTAGATACTAGGGAAAGTTAATTAAAATTAAGACATAATCTCCATCAGAATTACAACTCACACAGCTGTTGTTACCATGTACCAGTTGCTAAATGTTCCAAAAATGAGGCATAAAATTTGTATTCCAAGTTTCCAACTCCACTAACACTTTACTTTTTATTTTTCTCTAAAGGTTAATATTTTCCATTCATCGTAATTATGAGTTAATGCATTTTCTAACTACAAAATAACTAGGAGTGTGATGTGATTTATTAAAAAAAAAAAATCAACTGTCCAAACTATTGGGAATTTAGAGGAGTAATATAATGAAATAACAAAATGATCTAGTAGACAAATAGAAAATTTGATTGTATTGGAAGCACAATTGAATGTTATCCTTAAATAATATTTGTCCCAACACAAGAGTTGTTAATGGGTTACTATAAATTTGATCCTAGGAGATAATCTGAAAGCCTAAATTTGTGTGAAAAAATAAGAGCTGTTTAGACCCCCAAATAAAAATTACGGCTCGGTTGATTTTACTCTAACTTAAACTAAGTGCGGAATATAGTAAATGCTAGCGAACAAACAAAATAACTACTCTAAGTCATATTCATCAAATCATAGTAGTAAAATGAAAGTTGAAAGAGTAGGGAAGAAGAATGCAAACACAAGATAATACGCTAATGTGTTATCGAAGAGGAAACCGAAGAACTCGACGAAAAACCTCTTCACCGCCCTCTAGGTGGTAAATCGATCCACTAGAGAATAAAGTTGGAGTACACGAATAACAAAAGACCTTTCAAGCCTAGTCTACCCAATGTACTTGAGCCCTCCAAGCTCCTGCTACTAATTGACTTAACGAAGCCCTGTCTTTTCTAGCTCTTCGGATCCCGCAATATGCCCGATTGCATCCGCCAAGTCTTACTAGCTTCTTTTGGCAAAGCCCCAAAGCTTCCCAAGCTTCAAAACACTCTCTACACTCTGAAAAGGTGTGGGTTGTGTTTGAGTATAAATTTCATCTCAAGGTATGACAATGAGAGAGGGAAGGAGAAGAGGCTAATGATTTCTTACTAAGGATGAGTAGCTCTCTTTCTAAAAGATGGGTGTGTGTGTTGTAGAAAACCTATCTAGTGTTTTTCTCTCTGAATTACTTCTTTATAATTTCTGTGGGTGATGAGGGCATATATAGTATGGATGAAGGGTAAGAAAGTCACACTTAAAAATCCTCTAGGCATAATGTTTCGCGAGTACCTCGCGGGAAGGCCTTACCCACAAGACACTCGCAAAACTGATAGCCTGGCACGACTCTTCAGCTTCCAATCATGTGCTTCTCACGTGACTACTTTGCGAGATAGCTTCTAGCAAGACACTCGCGAAATCCACTGATTCTTCATTTTATGATCGATTCTTCACCAACTTAATACTAAACCCAATACAATAAAATCCCACATGAATATAAGGAAACAAATTCAGGCAATTACAACACTTTTTGTCCTGGAATAAAGCCAACATAAAACATAGTTGTAAATTACAATTTTACACAATTAAGTTTATTGGGTTCTACCAATAGCAATTTTAGAAAATACTCATAGGTTTCTTGTGTTTCTAAGAAAGATGAAAGAGAAAGAAGTTGAATATGAACCGCAATTATACCCAAAGAATTGTGACCCTTCAACAGACATATTTTCATTCAATATGCATATTTTCGGTTCATAGATACATTTTCATTCAATAGGCATAAGTCAATCAATAGGCACATTTTCATTCAATGGACACCTTTAATATATACATCAAATATGAAGGATTATAACCTTTCAATAGGCACTTTTTGGTATATTCAATATGAAGAGTTATGACTTTTCAATAGGTCATTTTTGGTATATCAAATTTGAAGAGTTATGACGTGTTTATAGACACTTTCTAGTATATATATTACAATCTATCATGTATATTCCTATATGTACAACACAAACTAAACCTGAGATGCAACATTTTGTCTTTTATTCCTTTCCACAGAGAACTAAGAAATAAAATAACATCCTAACTTATAAAACTTTGTGCTATTTCTTTTAATATCTTTTTTTTTTTTCCATACATTTTTGCTCAGCTCAAAATTAATTCATTCTCCCCCCACCCCCCACCCCAAAAAAAAAAAAAAAACTCAAAATTAATGGATTTTTTTTCCTGAAACTCATTCAATAGCTATTCTCATGCATCGCATGGGTTAGCAACTAGTGTGTGTGTATGTATTAGTACCGGGGAAAGAATGCTTCTTTTATTTACAAAATGGAAAATCGATATATTTGAACATTGATAAATTGCCAACAAACATACAAGGATCATGAGATTATGGGAAATAGAATTTAAGCAAGAAAAGATTCACATTTTCCGTCACACGAAAACACACTAACTTCCGGCTTCTTTGTGGTCTATCTAAAAAGGTTGTGGTTCCTTTGTGGTGGATGCAATTATTTTGGCATTTAGGTTTGTGGAGTTTGAACCAGTAGAGATGTGATTCTTCAACTCTAGTGACTTTTCTGTATTTGGATAGAATAGAGAAACAAGGGACTTATAATAAATTTGAAGTCTGCTATATTATTAATCTCATGGGTTTCTGCTTTGCTACTTGAATTTCCAAAATCCAAAACAGAAGCAAAAATGAAAAACCAAAATGTTCTCCAATATTCAAAGACAAAAAAACATCACAGCTAGCTATCAAGCAACGTGTGGGCATGAAATGCTTCCGAGTTATCCTTGCCTTAAAGATGTCAAATCTTGGCACAAATTAATATCTAGTACATCAAACATATAAAGTTTTTTTTAGGATTAGTGCCCTTAAATCCTATTAAGTGATGCTATGTATGATATTAAGTTATGACATTATGTATGACTTAATATTGTGTTTAATAAATTTGTTTTATTATTATCTGAAATAGTGGTAACTTGAATATTCGGACATTATCATTTAGTCCATGAGATGCATTGTATGTGATTTATGTGAAAAGTCACAGAAGACATAAATCACAAGTTCTTTGTAAACTCAGAATTATAGTTCGTAGTCGGTGATGAAATTAGGCATTTCATCTGCGAAGACTATAACACGTCAATCACGATGATTTGTCTTGATCATGGAAGTGGAGACTTCTGGTTGATGTGTTAATATGTTTTAAGAGTTAAGACATATTGAACTGGACCGCTGTGAGATTTATTATTTGCCTAAGGACTGTCAAATGAATAATAAATCTCATGACTTGTATTTGCATGAACTCTTAATCCTGAAAGAATAATGAACCTGATCATGAGGTGTAGGTTGCTTTGATATATTAGGAGTGAGATCTAAAGTAATGGTCAAAACCTCAGTATGTAGGGCAGCCACATTAAGTGTTGATGGAACATGTATTCTCAAGATGGAATTCATAGTCTCTTAACGGAGATATAAAGTATTCCCTTGAGATAAGTTTAATGAGTTTGTTATTCAGAGAATTAGGCCTAACCACTTTAGTAAGACTAAAGTATATATTTATGGAATAGGATTTCATAAATATATAATGAATAACATTAAAGGATTAAACCGGGTACTCAAGGATTAAGATGTAGTAATTTACAAAGTGGCAGTCTACTTTAATGACTTTGTATTACTACGAATATTTTATGAAGGGGTTGCATGTATAATAAAGTCTTGGGATATAATATATAGATAAGATCTAGAATGCAACTATATTTATATAGTGGTATTAAATATAGTTAATGGTAACTTTGGACTTGTCAAGAGTTGACAGAAAAGCTCAAGGCTCATTGGAGCTAGTGTCTTATTGGTCCCTTTTGGTCCCACTCCAAGCCATACACTTAAGCCAAATTGGTAAGGCCCAAAAGGCCAGCCCAATTAGATATATTGGTTAGATACAAAGGGAAAAACGTACAGAATATTATTGGTAAGAAAAACATCATTGTAATGGTGTGGAAGTGAGTGAAAGTCACTTTCTAATAATCCCTTTGTTACCAATTGAGAGACCACACATCTTGGGCGTTAGTGGAATTGGAGTGAATATTAAAGTATTCCCAAGTGCTTCAATCTTCGGTTTTGGAATTCACCGCTTCAAGGTACGATCTCTTGTTCTCAAATTCTGAAATTTACTTTATGCATGTTATCAATATCGAATGAAGTAGATCCATTTTAAAAACTACTTTTCCGCTGTGTTTATCTTTAATTCCATCAAATGGTATCAGAGCGGTCTTCAATTTCGTATTGTATAACATGTTTTGTAAGTTTTAGAATTAGAGATGATAGTTTCACATTGTTAGAAGATTATGTTTCTTAATTTTCTGCATGTTGTTGAAACTATGTTTTGATGAAGATTGAAATTGATGTTATGATGTTGTTTAAATTTAAATTTAAGTATGTTAAATTGAATCTTAAGGCATTAGCATCAATGAATTTCAGTTTTGACATCAAACTCTGTCTGTAATGTTCATATGTTGAATGTTCGTTCATGAAAAACAGAGAAAACTGCCTTAGGAAAAATTCTGAAAATTTGAAATTCGCGATTTTCGATCGATCGAAAATCACTTTCAATCGATCGAATGAGACAGTGATCAGACTTTTTAGATCAATTGATTTTCGATTGCTAGTCGATCGATCGAATCTGTTTTTCGATCGATCGAGAGGCAATCGAGTATCAATCGAAAGAGTCAGATGATCAAGTTCGAATTTCTTAATTTTTTTGATCGATCAAGGGGCACTTTCGATCGATCAAAAGAAAGAAAATCAAAAATTTTTCTAAGTGTTTTCACATGTTAAAAGAATAAGACAATGTGTAATTAGATTATGCATGTTTCAAAACTAAAAACCTTTCTTTTAAAACATCTAGTGGGAGAGAGATACAAGGGTTGTATCTCATGGCCTCCATTGTTGGTTTAAAGTAGTGTGATTAAGCACCTCGCCTTGGCGTATATGCCTTGCTCCCTTCGGAGGGTGTTTGATTCATAGTACTACAAGTTAAACTTCTTAGGGATAGATGAAATGTGTTTTTACACTGAGAACGACCACGCTTCCGTGGAGTTACTTGGTTATTCACATTGATTCTAGGCAATGGTGTACACTAGACTAGGTGTAATGTTAACCTCCCTTCGGAGCTATGTCATTATTACTTAAAGACTGAAGGGAAAACGACAAATAATTTTTGTTTGGTAAGAGTTACCATGATAGCATTAATAATGAGAATGTTTTCTCACCTAATCATAGTGATTGGTATGACCTCGCTTCTGAGGAATATTAATTGCGGGATTGGGTTATCGTTGCATATATTATATTATGGTTTTATTAAGGTTCCAGACTATATGTTTATATGCTAAATTGATAATGTCCAGTTTATTGATTATATTCATGTTTATTGTTTTCAGATTTAGAACATGGCATCATTTAGTCCACTTGTAACTATTCTTAATCAAAACAAACTGACTGGATCCAACTATGTTGACTGGAAAAGAAATCTGGACATTGTTCTTACTACTGAAGAGTATAAGTATGTTCTTACTAAACCATGTCCTAGCTTTCCTTCATTAGATGCACCTCCTGAGGTAAAACAACGATATGATCGTTGGCAGAAATCTAATGAGATGGCCAAGTGCTACATCCTAGCATCTATCTCAAATGTTCTATAGCATCAAATGCAGAATGTAGAACTAGCTTCAGACATCATGCAAAGTCTGAAGGAGATGTTTGGTGAGCAAGGCCGTTCTGCAAGGCAAGAGACCATGAGGCAAATTTATAATACCAGAATGGCTGAAGGAAGTTCAGTGAGAGAGCATTGTCTTACAATGATCTCTAATCTGAATACATTGGAAGTTTTAGGTGCCGATATAAATGGAGAATCCCAAGTGGATATGATACTCCAGTCGCTACCAGAATCATTCAAGGAATTCAAACTGAACTATAATATGAATAAAAAGATTTATACCTTGTCTGAATTAATGAATGAATTGGTAGTGGCAGAAGGCATTCTTGGTACTTCCAATGTTGAAGCCAATGTTGGTGAAGCTTCTACTTCTCAACCTAAGTCAAAAGGTAAGGGTAAGAAGAAGAAGAAGAAGGACTTCACCAAACAAGAGGGTAAACAAATTACCTTAGGGGTTGCTGATAAAGGAAAGAAGATCAAAGGAAAGTGTTTCCATTGTGGTGAGAAAGGACATTGGAAGAGGAATTGTCCAGTATTCAAGGCTGCCAAGAATAAAGGTATGAATAATACATTCCTTCTTGAAATATGTTTGGTACAGAATCCCACAGATTCCTGGTGTGTGGATTCAGGTTGTACTAATCATATCTGTAATTCTTTGCAGGGGTTTCAGGAGACCAGAAAGCTTAAAGAAGGGGAGTTGTTTCTTACTTTGGCTGATAGGAGTAGGATTCCAGTTGTAGCTGTTGGTGTTTATAGTTTATGTTTTGTATCTAGAGTTCTGATATTAGAAGACTGTTTGTATGTACCTAATGTTCGTAGGAATTTAATTTCTGCTACTTATTTAGGTAAACATGGATATTGTGTTATCCTGAAAGACAATGTTGTAATAAAGAAGGATAAAGTGTTTATCTGTTCTGGCAATATTGTGGATGGTCTTTATATTTTAACTCCTGATAAGCATGAATTATATAATTCTGAATTAGATAATGACTCTCATGTAAAATCATTAAAGAGAAAATTTCCTTCTACTAGTGATGCATATCTTTGGCACTTGCGTTTGGGTCATATTAATTCAAATAGGATTCAAAGACTGATCAAAGATGGACTCTTAGAGCCCATGGACTTTGATGAATTTTCAGTTTGTGAATCTTGTTTGGAAGGTAAAATGACTAAACGACATTTTAATGCAAAAGGTAGAAGAGCCCAAGATTTGCTAGAGCTAATACATTCTGATGTATGTGGTCCTATGTCAATCCAAGCAAAAGGAGGTTATGACTATTTCATCACTTTTACTGATGATTACTCAAGATATGGTTATGTGTACCTAATGAGACGGAAGTCTGAAACCTTTGAAAAGTTCAAAGAGTTTAGGGCTGAAGTTGAGAATCAATTAGGTAAACACATAAAAGCCATTCGATCTGATCGAGGTGGTGAATACCTTCTTGGGGATTTCAAGGATTACTTATCTCAAAATGGAATTGTATCCCAATTAGCTGCACCTGGAACTCCCCAACAAAATGGTGTAGCAGAAAGAAGGAATAGGACTCTTTTAGAAATGGTTAGGTCCATGATGAGTTACTCAACTTTACCGATTTCCTTTTGGGGTTATGCCTTAAATACAGCAACACATCTTTTGAATTTAGTCCCATCAAAATCTGTTCCCAAAACACCCATGGAATTGTGGAATGGGCGTAAGCCTAGCATGAAATATCTCCACATTTGGGGTTGTCCTGCACATGTGTTAAAAGGGAAGCCTGATAAATTGGAACCAAAATCATAAATGTGTTTGCTTGTAGGTTATCCAAAAGAAACTAGGGGTTATTTATTCTATAGTCATAAAGATAACAAAGTTTTTGTTAGTACAAATGCTAAATTCTTAGAAAATGACTATATGAATAATTTTACTCCTAGAAGTAGAGTTGTGTTGGCTAAAATGAATGAACCTATAAATGAACAACTAATAAATGAAACTAGGGATGGTGTGGCTGTATTAGATACATCACAAGATACTACTCATGACATGTCTAGTACTCAGGTGCCTCGTCGTAGTGGGAGAATTGTTCGGCCTCCTATAAGATTCATAGGTTTGGGGGAAACTTATGAAGCTATCTCAGAAGAGGTTGAATCGGATCCCTACACATATGATGAAGCAATAAATGATATAGATGCATATCATTGGGTCCAAGCTATGAAATCTGAATTAGATTCCATGTATTCCAATCAAGTTTGGGATCTTGTAAAGGCGCCTAACGGCATTAAACCTGTTGGTTGCAAATGGGTTTACAAGAGAAAGAGAGGGATGGATGGAAAGGTTGAAACCTTTAAAGCAAGGCTAGTGGTGAAAGGGTATACTCAAAAAGAAAGTATTGATTATGATGAAACCTTTTCTCCAGTAGCAATGCTTAAATCTATCAGAATTCTCTTATCCATTGCTGCTCATTTTGATTATGAGATTTGGCAAATGGATGTCAATACTGCATTTCTTAATGGCAATCTTGAAGAGAAAATCTATATGATGCAACCGGAAGGTTTCATAGCAAAGAACCAAGAGCATATGATATGCAAGTTGCAAAGGTCCATTTATGGACTTAAGCAAGCATCTAGGTCATGGAACATTAGATTTGATCAAGCAATCAAGACATTTGGTTTTGAACAAAATCTTGATGAACCATGTGTGTACAAAAGACATCAAGATAAAGTAGTAATGTTCCTAGTACTTTATGTTGATGATATTCTACTCATTGGAAATGATGTAGGGGTAATGTCATCTGTAAAGGTTTGGTTGTCAAGCCAATTTGATATGAAGGACTTGGGTGAGGCTAACTTTATTCTAGGGATCAAGCTTTGGCGAAATCGCAAGAATAAGATGTTAGGCTTATTACAAGTTGGATATATATAAGGTTCTAGAAAGGTTTAGCATGCAAAACTCCAAGAAAGGATTGCTTCCTTTCAGACATGGAGTTCCTCTGTTTGATGACCAAAGATCTAAGACTCAAGAGGAAGTAGATATGATGAGACAAGTTCCTTATGCTTCTGCAGTAGGAAGTCTCATGTATGCCATGCTTTGTACTAGACCAGATATCTGCTATTCAGTTGGCATGGTCAGCCGATATCAATCAAATCCAGGACCAAAACATTGGCAAGCTGTAAAGCATATTCTCAAGTATCTACGGAGAACGAGAGATTATATGCTTGTTTACCGTTGTGAGGATTTGATTCCCATTGGCTATACAGATTCAGATTTTCAATTGGATCTAGATTTCAAAAAATCCACTTCAAGATGTGTTTTCACATTGGGAGGTGGAGCCATTAGTTGGCGGAGTATTAAACAATCTTGTATTGCAGACTCCACCATGGAGGCAGAATATGTTGCTGCTTGTGAAGCAACAAAGGAAGCTGTATGGCTCAAGAAATTCCTTTCTGACCTTGGTGTAATAAGAATGGAGCAAGTTCCAATCACATTGTTTTGTGATAACAGTGGAGCAGTTGCACAATCTAAAGATCCAAGGAATCACAAGAAAGGAAACCACATTGAGAGGAAGTATCATATCATTCGAGATATTGTTGCTCGTGGAGATGTGGTAGTAGCAAAGATTGAAAGTGCAAATAATCTAGCAGATCCATTTACCAAAGCCTTGCCTCAAAGGACTTTCGAGTCACATTTGGAGGGAATGAGAGTTAGATTAGTGCACAATAGTCTTTAGGGCAAGTGGGAGATTGTTAGGATTAGTGCCCTTAAATCATATTGAATGATGCTATGTATGATATTAAGTTATGACATTATATATGACTTAATATTATGTTTAATAAATTTGTTTTATTATTATCTGAAATAGTGGTAACTTGAATATTCGGACATTATCATTTAGTCCATGAGATGCATTGTATGTGATTTATGTGAAAAGTCACAGAAGACATAAATCACAAGTTCTTTGTAAACTCAGAATTATAGTTCGTAGTCGGTGATGAAATTGGGCATTTCATCTGCGAAGACTATAACACGTCAATCACGATGATTTGTCTTGATCATAGAAGTAGAGACTTCTGGTTGATGTGTTAATATGTTTTAAGAGTTAAGACATATTGAACTAGACCGCTGTGAGATTTATTATTTGCCTAAGGACTGTCAAATGAATAATAAATCTCATGACTTGTATTTGCATGAACTCTTAATCCTGAGAGAATAATGAACCTGATCATGAGGTGTAGGTTGCTTTAATATATTAAGAGTGAGATCTAAAGTAATGGTCAAAATCTCAGTATGTTGGGCAGCCACATTAAGTGTTAATGGAACATGTTTTCTCAAGATGGAATTCATAGTCTCTTAACGGAGATATAAAGTATTCCCTTGAGATAAGTTTATTGAGTTTGTTATTTAGAGAGTTAGGCCTAACCACTTTAGTAAGACTAAAGTATATATTTATGGAATAGGATTTCATAAATATATAATGAATAACATTAAAGGATTAAACCGGGTACTCAAAGATTAAGATGTAGTAATTTACAAAGTGGCAGTCTACTTTAATGACTTTGTATTATTACGAATATTTTATGAAGGGGTTGCATGTATAATAAAGTCTTGGAATATAATATATAGATAAGACCTAGAATGCAACTATATTTATATAGTGGTATTAAATATAGTTAATGGTAACTTTGGACTTGTCAAGAGTTGACAGAAAAGCCCAAGGCCCATTGGAGCTAGTGTCTTATTAGTCCCTTTTGGTCCCACTCCAAGCCACACACTTAAGCCAAATTGACAAGGCCCAAAAGGCCAGCCCAATTAGATATATTGGTTAGATACAAAGGGAAAAACATACAGAATATTATTGGTAAGAAAAACATCATTGTAATGGTGTGGAAGTGAGTGAAAGTCACTCTCTAATAATCCCTTTGTTACCAATTGAGAGACCACACATCTTGGGCGTTAGTGGAATTGGAGTGAAGATTAAAAGTATTCCCAAGTGCTTCAATCTTCGGTTTTGGAATTCACCGCTTCAAGATACAATCTCTTGTTCTCAAATTCTTAAATTTACTTTATGCATGTTATCAATATCGAATGAAGTGGATCCGTTTTAAAACTTACTTTTCCGCTGCGTTTATCTTTAATTCCATCAGTTTTGTCAAATTTCTCCATTCTCTCGGAGCCGCCTTGAATATTTTATATTTGCTTAGACCAAGGGGAGACATGCCCTGTTCACACTGTAAATGGAGCAAATATATGGAGATCGCATGGATCTCATAAGGGTATACTTTATTCTAGCAGTTGTAGGCTTTTTTTAAGTTCCAATTTTGTTAATTTAGAATTTTCTTGACTTGTTTTGATACATTTATAGTCACACACAAATCATGTGTATTAACTAAGTTAAATAAGCCCTCTCCAAAAAAAAAAAAAAAAAAAACTATGTTAAATACCGCATAAATACATATAAGGCCCAAATAGCTCAGAATTTCTACAAGGAAGAAACCTTTTTTTTTTTTTTAGAAGAAAGTCCTTGAACTTAAATTAAAAAAAGTCAGCCAAAATCAGCTAATAGAACAGAGGGAAGGTGTGGAGGAACATCCTCCATCCACACAAAAAAACTACTAATATGTCTTGCATGTTTAGCTAGGTTGTTAGCTATAGAATTGCCCGATCTATGGGTATGAAATTTTTTTTTTTCAAAGGCATGTATAGAAAGAAACTTGTTTTCATAGCTTATCATTTAAAATTTAGATATCTCTGTCATGAGCTAGCTCTCTTTGAGGATCATTTTTTTCCCAATAAGGCATGAGGCGATGCAAGGGTCAAGCATGCCTATCAAAGTTATAAATTATATTTTGGTGATATTTTTAATTTACCTATTATTAGAACAAAAAAATGGGTTTGCCTTACCTCTAGTACTTTTTTTTTTACTAGAGGTCTCCTTTTGTATTAAATACATAATGACAAGTGGTAGTAGATTTTAATCTCTACCTTTTATTTATTTAGTGGATAATGTGACAGTTTTTCATTAAAACAAAAAGAAATTTCAGTTAAAAAAGTTATTAGAGGTAAGCCAAATCCCAAAAAAATATAAGCACCAAAACTGCAAAACACTCCTATGTATCGTTTAAAGTTAATTGATATGGTATATATGCATAAATATATAAGTATTCATGAATACAATTTAAAGTTCTTAAATTTAACATAAAATCAAGTATAGTATTAATAAAAAAAAATTTTTTTGATAACACTTCGAATATAAATCAAAATTAGGGCAACTTGTTTTTAGAAAAATTTGACAAACTAATTCCCTCAGACTATTGAATAATTAAAGAATATATATATATATATATATATATATATATATAGCCTTTTCAAACTAGATTAAAACAATCATATTGACCGAACCCCTAATAGGCCGAGAGGATATGAAATAGAGACTAAAACAAGCGGGAATTTTAAGCTAAATGGAGCAGGGGGGTTAAGCATTTTGGCATAGCTGTTAGTTCTCAGCAGAAATAGAACAAAATCAATAATTTTGATGTGTACGCCCAAGTGTAATTCCAACCTGAATTTTATCATGAAAGTTCGAATTTCTTTTTATGTTGATTTTTGTCATATAACAATCAAGAAACAAGTTCGTTAATTTGTTCTTAATTAACTAAAAATAAGGACAATCACTGTGCTAAGAAGAATTCATTCATTGAATTTCTCCGTATGTGATTCACACAACATGTGAACGTATAGGATGGACTTCCTGTCAAATGTGTGTCGCCACTCGCCATTACATACGGCCGGTTAAAGACTTAAAAACTAAATCTTAAAAACCAGATCAAAATGTCACAAACGTATGGATGAGAATTAAACAACTTATCATCGATCATCTCAACCAAATTTAGTGCTACATCCCAAAATTCCTGGATGGTAACTGGCCTAGATGATTCACCACATTTTTTGTTAGACAATGAATGTTTTAAGAAAAAGAAAGTAAATATATATATATATATATATAATAGAGCTGCATATTTTACTTTGTCAGAAAACAAGGATAAATAACAATCAAATGTCAATTAGAAAGAAAAAGAAAAGAAAAAAAAAATTCACTCACTCACTCTCTCTCTCTCTCTCTCTCTCTCTACTGAGTGAGAGATGAGGCATTGCCTGTTGACGCAGAAGATGAAGAGGAAGAGTTCTTGTGATTATGCATCCAGACTTTGAAGACTTGCCTACTGACCCCAACTCCTCTACAAAACCTCTCAATCTCATCCTCAAGATCCTTCCTTTGTAGCTTCCACCCAAGCTTCTCAGCAAATGCCAGCATCTTCTCCTTCTGATCTGGTGTGAACTTGGTCCTGAACCTCTTCTTGCTAGAGCTCCTCTCCCCAAGCTCACTGCCGCCATTGTAGTCCATGAGGTCTACGGTGGTGGTATCTGCAGAAGGGTCACGGCTAGTACAGCTGAGTACCAGTCCTCTACCATGTGGGGGTACATAGGTGACCTTGCGGTGAAAGTTGCGGTGACACCCACATGCTGCACATTGTAGGCTTCCATGAGAGGTGTCATCTAGCGTGAACTCTCCACAGCCATCTGTGGCATAGCTGCCTAGACTCGCTGCATGATTTCTCAAGCACTCTCTGTATATATCATTTGTGTTATTGTCACCCTCCATCTCTCTCTCTCTGTCTCTCTGTCTCTCAAAGGTTCTATCCTGTTTGATACTATATAATGGATCAAAGGAGGGTTTGAAATTACAATCATGCTCCTTGCCCTTCGTTGCTAGGATAGATAGGGTATATACGGTAATACTGTCCACGCTTTGTCGCTTTTTATCTACTTACGAAAAAAAAAAAAAATGTTTTTTATCTACTTGTACTGTGTATGAGAAACGTCATGGTTATTTTTAGTTGTTACTGAGAGAGAATAGGGCAATGATTATTATTGCCTGACTCGGTGTATACATGTCACTTATTTCATGCGTTAAATATAAACATACTAAAAAAAAATGTGGACAATTTGTGTAAAACTATGGAACTTTTTTTGATAAACTGGAAAATTTTTACACAAAAGCAAAGCTATAAATATTGTGTATATGAAATGTACAATAGTGAATGCATGTGCAAAATATTTTTCTTTTATCATGCAAGCCTTTCTAGTTTCTACAGTACATTATGAGCTTTTATTTTCTCTGTCACTTTTATGTTTTAAATGCCGACATTATATTTTAACTTGTAAAATGTGTACACTAGCGGACCAACTGTAAATATTGTGTAAAAACAATGGATATAAAATGAGTGTAAAAATCTATTTTTTGGTTGCATATTGCAATTCGGGCAATTTTACAACTGTGAAATGTGACGCTCTATTTGTTTCGATGGAAAATCTTATGTAAAGATAGTTTTCCATTATTTAGTAGTAAAAAAAAAAAAAGTCAAAGGAAAACTATCTTTAGATAACATAAAAAGTACACTTATTTTTAAAGATTGTTTTCCACTACATTTTTTGGGAAAACAATTCTATCTCATTGTAAACTAAATAAGAGAAGTTATGAGGTTGTTTTTCAACTCATTTAAAGTTACTACCAAACATTGAAAAGTGAGATGGTTTTTACAGAAAATGATTCTTAAAAAATGACTCGTTTTTTAGAAAACATCATTATTGAAAGAAACTAAGCGAATCTTTATTCTTGGCAAAAAATTGGACATGCCATACATTCATTGTAGTACTCTAGCTAGTAGTTAATTTAAAATGGGGGCTGAAAATTTGATTAATTCCAGAAATTATTTTCTTTTCCATTGTGAAAATAATGCTTAGTTTATTTAATTAAACAGGTTTAGTTCAAATGATACTTCTCTCTTATAAGAGTAAATTGAAGGGTCGGGCGGGTAGTCAATATAAGATCCATATGTGTAACATAACAAAGGCTTAGTTTTACAACCATTTTGTTGATCTACTTTCTCTTTTTTTTTTTTTTTTTAATTTGATAACAACTTCATCTTGTTATGTTAATTATGGTTAAAAAAATGTTATTAGAATGGTATTACACTTAGACTAAGTTAAAGTGGAATTTTTATCTTATAAAAAAAAAATGATATTACCCACTTTAGTCATGTAAAATGTTTTTCTTAAAGATTGGACACTTTAATGCTAGATAGCATCCTTTTATAAAAGCTATTAAAATTGGCTCATATATATTTTTGTACCAACTACGAAACAGTAAAATAAATCGTATTTTGGGGATGTGAACCGGATAAATCTATGTTATATATAAACATTGTTGTAAACCTAATGTCTCATATAGTGAACTAGTAGTCATTTGTCATGTGGTCGTTGCCGCACAAAATTTGTACATGAATTTATCCCTGTTTTTTAATCTTCCTTATATTGATTATTCACAACAAAAGCCAAATTCTTTGTTCTTCCACAAAAAAAAAAAAAAAAAAAAAAAAAAAAAAAAAAAAAAAATCTTGAACGCTTTTAGCTTTTCTTACGGTAATTTTTTGAATAAAATGGGTTTAAGTGATCAGTTGCATTATTTAATCACATGGACTTTGGAAAGTAAGTTTTCCTCCAATCCCCTAGGCCTATTGTGCATCAATTTATTACCTTGACTTGATCCATCAGGCTTGGGATGGGAAAAAGTAGTTCTTATTCCATATAGCTAATTAATACGATGGTTTGATATATCTTTTTTTTTTTTTTTTTGAGAAAGATGGTTTGATATATCATATAAGAAAGAAAGAAAGAAATATTTGTGAAGCATAGGCAGTCAAAGTAATTCGTGGCTAGTCTTAGCAGCATCACATGGCATATTTATATTTATAAATTGTGGAGGAGAAATTAGGAGCATTTAAAATGGAACATACATAGTTGGATTGTCACTTGGTTCAAGAACTCAAAAAATTGAGTATTAAAAATAGGGTTTAAGACAACTTGGTTCATGAACGCAAGAATTGTGTATTAAATAGGTTGAAGACAACATTATTTCTTCTGTCCCAGTCGTCGAATCTTGCAATAAGGTCAAGGAAAAAGAAAAGGAAATGGAAATGGAAATTATCAATGAAATTGAAAATGAAATCCCTCTAAACTAAAACAATGGGCTCCTGACTCCTGACTCCAACATCATCCAAAAATATCAGCTAAAGCTTTAGCGGGCCCGTGAACGTTTTTTTTGCAATAATTCACTTTGGGAATGAAGAAAAAAAAAAAAAAAGTCGTCGGGAATTTCATAATTTAACACATGCTCCCCAGTCCTCTCTTTTTTGTACTCTTGTTTGATGCAATTGCGAGAGAAATTCTACATATACTACATCTCATCTACACACCAGTCATACCACGTACGTATGAACTGTGCTCCTCATCCCCTTGGATCTTGTTGCTCTTAATTTGCATATATAAAAATGCAGTGACTGATGCTATTAATTTCCAGCTACAAAAGATGGTTCATTTGCACTAAATTCTCATTTTTGTGGAGTTCTAGGAGAGATAATTGGTAGGTTCTATCATAGTAATAATGATTTTTACATTTACAAAATATCACAAATTAAAATTGTATTTTTTAAAAACATGATTTCACAGTTTAAATGATATCATATTTTTAAAACTCGATTTCATAAGAAAGTGTGTAATAGGCTAATAGCAAATATATGTAATAAAAAATTTTCAGTACGTACTACTACTAGGAAGTTTGATCACCATATTTTTTTATAAAAAGAATTCACGATCTTGGATCTGTAATTTGCCACTTTTGGTGGAAGAGACTTCGAATTATACTGAAAATATATTGCATATTATTATCATTAGTTAGAATAAGCTTAATTTAACAGTGTTCTTGTCATCTAATTAATAAGATGTTTAATATTGAATTTCATGTACACTACGAAGGAAGCAAAATTAACATATATATATATATATATATATATGGGGGAAATGTTAGTATCTCTTTAATTAATATAGTATATATGTATAGATAGACTGTCTAAAATCAATGCAAAGACGGCAAGGATATCAAATGAATGGTAGGCTAGAGGAAGGGTATATAGTGATATAGTGATAAGGGTGTGAGCTGGATGTGGAATGGTGTGTAATATACATATATATATATATATATATTGAATGGGAAATGGGAAATGGAAGGGGGGGCAAAGTTTTCCTGTTGATGATGTGCGGGAATAATAATAATAATAATAATGTTGTTCGCTTTTTTGGAGCCTTGCTTTGTTTCCTTTTCTCCACTCAGACTCAGTGTGTGTGTTGTCATTGTAATTGTAGTCATATGACCTTGTGTACAGTGGAAGGAAAACCACAAGAGGAACAGTGACTGGAGAGCTGTATTATTAAGGCTGCAAACTCTCTGGATTGCTAAAAAGCTACTGCCTGGTCCAAACTTGGGGGTCATAGTCCTTTCCTCTTTGGCTTGTAATGCAAGGGAAAATTTGGATTAAAAGAAAAGTGATCCTTCTTTTGTCGAAAATCGAAATGATTGATTTTCACGTGGAGCAGATCAGGGTTCAACTCCAAATGTTTTTTTTACTATTTTGTTGACTTGAAAGACATTTGAAAAATAAATTAACCTTAAAAAAAAAAAAAGTTTTAATTTATAACTTTCAATTCTAATGATTACACTCTTTGTTATTAGATCAAAACACTAATTAGTTTTTTGTGCAACCATCAAAGACAATGATTTTGAAACCCAAACCGTTTAATAAACCGTAAAAATGAGAGATTTAAAATTTTTGAGGTTGGACTAGGATCAAAATGAGAGTGAACCGTGATGACATCATAGATAATTTATTAATTATTTAAAATATAAATAAATATATTAAATTAGTAAAAATTGAAAATTTGACTAAAATAGTCCAAAATAAGTATAGATAATTATATAAATTTCTTAATACAAATAAGAATTATTAAATTCTAAGAAAACATAAATAGATATTGAGTTTCTAAATTATCTTAAGTCATGACAAAGCGCAATAATTTTTATGGGCAAATTACAATAAATCTGCACGTGGTTTGACCAGTTTACACTTTGCCTATCCATGGTTTAAAACTTAACACTTTGCCTACCTATGTTTAAATCTGTTTAGTTTCCATTACTTACCTTCATTAAAATTAGGAATAAAAATGTATTTTCTCTTCCCTTTTATGTCTCTTTCCGCCAAAAACAAAAAATTCGTAAAAAAAAAAAATGATAAAAATGGGTTATTTCAAACCCAAGAATATGTATCTCTTAGAACATGGCTCAAATAATTAAAAAAAAAAAAAAAAAAAATTCAAACCTAGAACACAAGAACACAACATTTGTAAATATAGTTCAAATGTTCATAAAATGTTCACAAAAATGGCATCTACGTGTGCCTTGGCCCTTTTTGGGTTTAGACTGTTAGTTGTGGCCCTAAGGCCTTCCATCATATTAGTCCATGAATATCTTTGATGCTGAAAGAAGAAGAAGAAGAAGAAAGAGGAGGAATACTGAAAGTAGAAGTAGAAAAAGGAGGAAGTAGGACCTGATAAACACAGCATGGAAATTACTAATGGTAAATTTTGATTTCTCAAGTTCAATAATATTTATTGTTCATAAAAACATACTTAGATAAAAAGATGAACGATTGAGGTATGATCACCGATTTCAAAATTGTCATTAGGCTTCCAAAATTGAGACTGTCACGTCATTTACTGAAAAAATTTGTGCCATTAGCTTAGATGAACCAAAATCCTTCATACCTCTGGCAAATAAAAATGCTGGTTGTTTTGGTGAAGGTAGAAGTGCAGTTTCCTTGTTGAACATCAAGATCACATCAAATATGGTTGTGGGTTTGTCCTACAAATGTCCTGTTGAGATACATAAACATAGCACTCCTTTGCATCCAAGAAAATTGAAACCCATGAAGCGTTGCAGTCCGATCGCTCTTATCCTTGTAGACACTCGATTTTGCACCCATAATTTAATCAAGGATGATGGCTAGAATGACCATTCATATACTCGAAAAAAAATTCATAGTTGCATTACATGCATTAATTCAATCATTGCATATCATAAAAATGATCTTGAGATTCTAACAGTCGTGATGGTATGCCGGATTTCCAAATCAGACCGTCGAATTGAAAGATATTGCACGATCAAGTTTGCATGGTCTGCATGCATTTTGTTTGGGTGGAACCAGCCACAAACAATTAATTTAAATTAATTCTGATTGGTTAGACAATTACAATTTATTAAATAATTTTGTGATTGGTTGTTAGTTAGTGTCAAAAGTAGACTTGCATGCATGGGAATAAAGAGGATAATTAGATAACAACAAAATTGTGGATAATCAAGACTTTTGGGAGTGTTTATCTACAAGATAATCATTGCTGAAAAGGCCTATATCATCAGAAAAGGAGTTTAATTTTTAGAATATAGATTAAAAACGCGTCTAGGTGCAAATCCCAGCTAAAAAAACCTCAAAACAAGAGTGCAAAATGGACTCAAACTCAAACGTAGGTCCAGCACCCAAGAGGGCCATTTGGCACTCTTGGAGTGCTAATCAGCACTTCTCAAGTGCCGTTTGGCACAAATCCAAGGCCCAACCCAAGGGCTTCAAGATTGAGATAAACTTTACCTTTTTCAATTTTTTAGAGAAAAGGACATGTCCCAGTTCATATTCTAATCATTTAGCTAATTTTTCGAACATCCTAGCATCTATAAATAGAGGATGCCTCTCAAAATTCAGGAAACTTTTCACGCTTTTTGACCCCCCCTCTTTCTGGCTCTTCTCTTCTTGTGAATTCTCCCTTACGCAAAAGACGTTCTGGAAGGCTCTTTGCTTAGGAATTTCTTTTCTGTAAGTAAAATATTTTAGGCTTCAAAGAGTTGAATAAATTTCTTTGAATCCTAAAATATCCTTTCACTAAGAAGAGCGCGCATGCAAGAGGTAGTTAATTTCTTTTCTTTTTCTAGTCTTCCCTATTAATTTTATTTGATGATGCATGTTGGATTATTTTTTATTCTAGATATAATTGCCATGTTTTGTTTAAAATTTTTCTTTAAATATGTTCTTAGATGATTGTTTGTTATGAGTTTTCTTTTGAATCTCAAAATCTACTATCAAAGATTTTTTTTTTTTTTTTTAACACATAAAACAGATCTAAATTTTTTAGATCTAATTTTTTAACTCTAAAAACTTATCTGTATTTTCACTAAATGCAGATCTGATTTTTTAACACTAAAAACTAATTTGCATTTTCATTAAATGCAAATCTGATTTTTTTTTACTCTCAAAACTAATATGCAATTTCATTAAATGCAAATCTAATTTTTTTTTAAACTCTCAAAAATGATCTATATTTTCATTAAATGCAAATTTGATTTTTTAAAACTCTCGAAACTGATATATGTTTTCATTAAATACAAATCTGATTTTTTTTTTTTTTTTTTAACTTTCAAAACTAATTTGCATTTTCATTAAATACAGATCTAATTTTTTTAGAAATAGTTTCCTTTATGACATAATTGCATATTTTGAAATTTAAAAGAAGAAATTAAAAATTAGGTTGAAATTTTTTTTAATATGTGATGCATGTAGAATAAATTTATCTCATGAGTGTAAATACTCGTGTTGGCTTTATTCCGTGTCAATTTGCTTGTAATTCAGCATTTAGAAACCCTGTATTTAGGTGAAAATCATGTAAGGGTAGTGTGTGAGAGAGTGTGAAGAAAAACTCAAGGTTGTGCAATTAGCAAGGGACTCACGACTGGATCTCGCGGCTTGCAAGTCGCCAAAAGATGCACACGAGTGAAGCATGCAGAGAAGCTGAACAATCATGCCAACTAGATCACTACAGGACAAAAAGTCCAACCTAGCCATTCAGTTAGCTCGCGACTTGAACTCGCGACTCAATCAAGTCACGAGGCCAAGTCGCCAACCAGCTCTGTTTTAGAAAAACTGACTCTTCGCATTCCATTCTCACTCCAGTATAAATACCCCTTATACCCACAAAATGTAGAGAGCTTATAAAGAGAATTTTGAGAGAGAAACCCTAGAGAAAAACAAGATTGACTCATCTACAATCTTTACACAATGACTCTTCAAATTCCTCTACTCTCTCCCTCTCCATTGTTACATCCTTGAAAGGTTTATTACCCAAATCCTTTTCTCACCATACCAAGGTCATTTGGTGCTTGGGAAGCAGTTAGAAAGGGACTAATGGATATTGGTTGATGCTATGGGCTATAGCGGAATCTGCTAAGCTAGAAAAGACAAAGGTTTGGCGTAACCTCATTGGAGCAAGAAGCTTGGAAGGCTTAGGTACACTGGGTAGATTAAGCTTGGAAGGTCTTCTATTGTTCATGTATCCCAACTTCATTTTCTAGTAGATTATTGATCGCTTGGAGGGTGGCGGAGAGGTTTTATGCCGAGGGCTTCAGTTTCCTCTTTGATAACTCATCGTTGTGTTGTTTTTGTGTTTGCATCTCTCTTCCCTTAATCTTTGCCATTTAATTTCTACTGTGGATGTGATTTTATTTGGTTTAAATTGTTTATCAATTCTGTTATAAGCCTATATTCATTTTTCGCACGTACATTGTTTGATATTAAGCTTGAATTGGTAATTTGTAAATTGGGGGTCTAAACGTTCATAGTGTTTTACATGCTATTTGAACTTTCAATTGGTATCAAAGCGGGTACACTTGTTGTGGTTTAAATACCTAAGTGCGATCCTTGACCCCTTATGTTTATTTGCCATGGATAGTGCTGTGTATGTCTCTATGCATGTTTTGGATGTTAATGAATGTAACATATCACGTGTTTGTGAAAATGCCTCTATGAGTGATAATCCTAATGATTGTAATGCTATGTTACATGAATCTTTGGATGTTGTTGATATTTCTAACATCAAACTCTTGAAGAAAAAGGCTAAGAAGTTTAATAAGGATTTGAGCAAGTTATTTTGTGAAAAGGATGATTCAATTACTAAGCTCAATGAATCCAACAAATTAGTTAAAAAATATAAGAAACTTGCTAAAATTTCTCTTGAAAAGCTGAAAGAGTTTGAATATTTGAATATGGACTTAGATGCTAAACTTGTTTTGTCTAACAAACTTGTTGATGAGCTAAAATGTTAAAATGAATCTCTTAAGATGCATGCCAAGTGTTTGATTACTGAACCTATTGTTAAAAATGATGAAAATATTTGTTGCAATCATGTTGTGGTAACTAATTTTGTGCCTATTGTGTGTTTTACCTCAAAAGACAAATCGGCGTACATTCCTCCATATAAAAGAAATCAAAAGGTGGTGAGAAAGACTGTTAAGTCAAAGCCTCCATTTAGGTCTTAACCTAAGGCTTTGGATGGATCTAAGTTTGTTCCAACTTTTCACCATTGTGGTGTGATTGGTCATATAAGACCTCAATGTCATAAGTTGAAGAGAGAACAAAACCAAGTTACTAGATCCCTCCTTAAAAAGCCTAGTGGACTTAAACACATTGTTTGTCACTATTGTGATGCTTTTGGTCATCTAGGACCTTATTGCTCTAAGTTTCATGCTCTTAAAAGTATTAAAAGAAAAGAGAAACTTTAGCTTCTTGGAAGCTGTGCTAAAAAGGGTAAACCAAATTTGAGTAAAAATAGCATGTTGTTAAAGAAAATGTTTAATGCTCTTAACTCCTTGACTATGTGCATCTCCGGTTCTCATTCTTCCAACCCTCGTCTCTCTTCTCATAAGACACTCATTCCAAACAATTGTTCCATTTGGATGAGGAAGGGTTCCTATAGTTGAGCTTTTACTATTTTGGTTCTTGATCTAATTCTTTCAATCTTTGTAAGACCCTTCATACATTAAATGTCATATCTTCATGCATTTTGTGCATCTTGCATTTATTTGTATGCTTTGTTTTTGTTTTTTATCTTACTTTTATGTTTCAGTTTTGTGTGAGTAAAAAATTCAAAACCACATAAAAAGTGAAAATTCAAAAAGTTTGATCGTATACGTTTGAGCACATATCACATGTGAGTTTTGCCTTGTACCCTTGTACTAATGGCTTAGTGCATTTATGAGTTTAGCTTGTTATGTATGCACATCTATCTTTGTGGGAAAAATCTTGACATCTATGTGTGATTGTTGTAAATCGATCTTCAAGCTTGTCATGAATGATTAATCAATAGTCATATTGGTTTTGATACATGCGTAGACTTGTGCCTATATCTCTTCCCACTCTTTTATTTATTTATTTATTTTTTTGCTTAAAGAGCTCAACTAATGTAAATCTCAAGATGAAAAGAGATAATGAGCTGCAAAAGCCGTCGCACATACTAGTATTTGACTAGGAAAAAGGGAAAGCGACTTTTATGAAAAAGTATGATGCCCAAAAGCCAAAAGCTTGTTCATCAAATTGAAATATCAAAAATTTCAGACATCGATCTCAAAAAGAAATGTAAAGATAAAAAATGATCAAATGTTGTGAATTGTAAAGAAGCCAAATGAAAAGCTTTAAAAGTTATGTAATCATTTTCTTGTGGGAGGTCATATATGTTCATTTCTATCATTGAGATAGACCACTTATCTTAGCACTAGTTGTGTATAAATTGATTGAATTGATCATTGAAGCTTCACTCTAGACTAAGGACTATTCCACATTTGATACACACACACAACACACATGCCTAATGTTCAATGAATGCCTTATTCATTTGTTCGATTGTACTTGTTTAAATGTGATGTATGTGTGCTCAACTATATATGGATCAATCCAAAAAGATTTTTGATCATTTTATATGTATTTGAAAGTGATTTTTATCACTCTTTGTGTTCATGTTTAGTGCTTACATTGTTTTTCATTCTTTAAACATGTTCTATGTTGAAAAACAGGTGTTAGAGTTTTTCGCGACTTACTCGCGACTGACTCGCCAGTCGTGAAATTTTTCACGACTCATCTCACGACTCACCAGTCGTGAAACTCCAGTCGCAAGTTCATCCAAAAGCTTTCACGACTCATCTCGCGACTCGCCCAGTCGCAAAACGCCTAGAAATAGCTTTTTAAAGAGCTTTTCTGTGGGAAACTTGTTTTAAACCTCTCTCATCCTCTCTAAAACCCCTCTTTCAAAATTGTTAGATCAAAACCCAACCAATTTGAATGGTTTTTCATTCCATTAACATCTATAGGGTAATTTTAAACTCTTTTCATTGTTTTGGACCCTTGGATTATGTTTTGGTGAGTTTTGTGCTCTTGGTTGGGATTTTCATCAAAGGGGTTAGGAAAACTTAATTTTAGGAAAACTTGATTTTTGTCAAACTTTTGTATGAGATTGGTTTCTTTTGATGATTTGCTTTGGATGTTGGCCCCTTGTGGCAAAAAAAAAAAAAGAATATGTATTAAGGGTGGATTTCATGTTGTTTATGCATTGTTTTACATTGTTGTTCATAGTGTGCATGTTAGGTGTTTGATAAAATACCTCTTAGGCATTTTCTCACTTGTTTGGATTCCGATGAGTACTAAACTTTGGGGTTTCTCATGTTTCCTCATTAGGAACATGCTTGGTTCATTGGTTATGAATTTAACACACCATGCCCCACATGTGCATTTTCAATGTTTTGGTCATGCATTGCACATAGCCACCTCTTGCACACGCATTTGCTACCCTTGTCATGCATTGGTCTATACCTTGTTTCTTCATCCTAGCATGTCATGTTTATCTTATGCTTTGCAGCATTTTGTTTTGTCTTAGATTTGAGCTTCATTTTCTCATTCATCTCGTATCCCTCATGCATCATTATCATTGTTCGTATCTTCATCTCTTGCCCTCATTTCTCCTTGACTCATTGTCTATTTGTGACAAAAAGGGGGAAAGTATACTCTAGAGAGTATACCGTGAGTTTTTGTCATTTCTACATGGCTCTTGTGCACATCCTTAAGGGGAGAAATTCTATTTCTCGTGCACATTTATAGGGGGAGAGATATTCCATAGGGGAGATGCATATACCAAGGGGGAGAAGACATTGTGTTAATAAAAAAAAACTTTGTTTTGGTGTTTGGTGTATGATTAAGTTGCTCACATGTTTCACATCATGATTACTTGATCACAATTTACTTGTTACATTATACTTATCCTTTTTATGGCTTGCTTTACCTTGAGGGTCAAATATGTTTTGTGCAAGTGTTTCAGGTTACAGGTATATATGTTCCAAGTGCATCACAGTTTCTCATCATTTTGAAGGGGAGAAACTTTAAGCACTTTTGGTTTATTTAAAATACTTTATATTTTGTACCTTTGCTTATGTGGCTTTTGATTTGTACCCATGCTTTGTAGCCTAGTACTTGTAGCTAAATGTTATGCATTTTGTTTAAGTACATCACTCTTGTGCCTTTTGTTGGATTTTATATCCTTAATGCAATTACCTTAAGTTGTTGTATTGGCATGCAAACGATACTTTGCAATTGAGCTTATTAGCTTGTATGTCCGGATGTTCATTCCTTGTGTGAATGAGCATTGTGGCCACTATTTATAGTGATTGTTCATTTTTGGTCAAGCCAGGGTTTATTACTTAATTCCATTTTGCTTGATCGCATTGTGCTTACTCCATATGCATTATGAGTTTTCTGCATACAATGATCATATTGTGTTATTGTGTTTTAGGAGATACTTGTTCTTATGGTTCCAAAGCTTCACAGATTCTAGAGTTAGGTGTGAGTGAGTTTTGTTTAGCTGTTCCCAACTCACGCGTTAAGTCTAGAGTTTGTTGTAGGGTTTTGTCACAGAATAGCCAAAGGGGGAGATTGTAAGGTTGAATTTAATCAACCATGTTGTTGGCTTTATTCTGTACCAATTTGCTTGTGATTCAACATTTAGAAACCCTGTATTTAGGAGGGAATCATGTAAGGGTGGGTAGTGCGTGAGAGAGTGTGAAGAAAAGCTCAAGGTTGTGCAATCAGCAAGGGACTCGCGACTGGATCTCACGGCTTACAAGTCGCAAAAAGATGCACACGAGTGAAGCATGCAGAGAAGCTGAACAATCACGCCAACTGGAGCACTACAGGAAAAAAAGTCTAGCCTAGCCATTCAGTTAGCTCGCGGCTTGAACTCGCAACTCAGTCAAGTTGTGAGGCCAAGTCGCCAGCCAGCTCTGTTTTGTAAAAACTGACTCTTCGCATTCCATTCTCACTCCAATATAAATACCCCTTATACCCATAAAATGTAGAGAGCTTCCAAAAAGAATTTTAAGAGAGAAACCCTAGAGAAAAATGAGATTGACTCATCTGTAATCTTTACACAGTGATTCTTCAAATTCCTCTACTCTCACCCTTTCCACTGTTACATCTTTGAGAGGTTAATTACCCAAATCCTTTTCTTACCATACCCATATCTGTGAAAAGGTTATTTAGTGCTTGGGAAGCAGTTAAGAAGGGACCAATGGATATTGGTTGATGCTATGAACTATAGCGAAATCCGGTAAGCTAGAAAAAACAAAGGTTCGATGTAACCTCATTGGAGCAAGAAGCTTGGAGGGCTTAGGTATACTGGGTAGATTAGACTTGGCGAGTCTTCTGCTGTTCATGTATCCCAACTTCATTTTCTAGTGGATTATTGATAGCTTGGAGGGTGGTGGAGAGGTTTTACGCCAAGGGCTTCGGTTTCTTCTTCGATAACACATCGTTGTGCTGTCCTTGTGTTTGCACCTCTCTTCCCTTAATCTTTACCATTTAATTTTTGCTGTGGATGTGATTTTATTTGGTTTAGATTGTTTATCAATTCTGTTATAAGCTTATGTTCATTTTCCGCACGTACATTGTTTGATATTAAGCTTGAATTGGTTATTTGTAAATTGGGGGTCTAAACGTTCATAGTGTTTTACACACTATTTGAACTTTCACATATCATTCACATCATGCAAAAATGGTATATTAGTCATTAAAATCTAGACGACCAGACTCTGTCTGGGCAGAATAGGTGCCTAACACCTTCCCATTCCGTAACCTAGCCTTTGAACTTAGGTTTTTAGATAGGTAGATTAGTGTCTTATTTATTTTTATTTTTTTGGTAGATTGTAACTAGGAACAAAAGCTTTGAATTCTTCGACATAGATTGTAACTACGACTCAAAGCATTGTAAGGTTTAATTTACCAAGATTGTATTTATCTTTGTTCAATCAATGACAATGAAGTATCTTGATCATGTTTTTTTCTTTTTTTTTTGTTCTTAAAAAATAAGTGGCGATTCCACACCACTTACCCAAAAAGAGAGGTTCCCTTAAAGCCACTCGAATCTCTCTTTTTGCAGAGCACCTTTGCAGTCTCTCACAATGGCGACTCCGCTGGGGATGTTGAGGGCTAAGTTTCGTGTTAAACTTAAGTAACCAACAATATACCCTTCTCTTTTGCATGATTTTGCATGATATTGTTGTTTGTTTGTTTATTTATTTCTTGAGATATTTGTATGATATTTTTGTTTATGTTGCCATGATTGTTTGTTAAGAGTTTTCCCTCACTTTCATAGTGTGTGCCATCAAAACAACAAAAATGTATGCACCCCTCTCAACAATATGGTGGTAGTAACCATGGATCATCAGTTTTCATTAGATTCGGGTACCCAGTGGCAAACTCACCAACTCATAGCCCAAAGTAACTGGATCATTTCTTGTTGACTATAAAGGACAGACCATGCTATTTGGACCAACACAATGTTCATTACATTACAAGTTGGGAGGTGTAACGTCCTAGTTATGGGAAACAATAAAACAACAAACCCACCCTACAATGTAACGACTTAAAACTTGCCCTTAGGCCAGTCCATGTTAAAATTGTATTGCATGTTGTGTGTGTGTGTGCCTTTTATTGATGTAGATGGGGACTTGGCTTTGATTGACCTAACCAAGCCTTTTTTTAAGGGAGAATTTTGTCAAGATCTAAAGGAAGGCTTTAAAGAGAACCCAAGGTTGACAATTAAGCTAGTAGCTCCAGTTCCAAGCCCATCAATCCCATCACAGTACTAAAGCCCGTGAGCATAGAAGACACTCCACTACTGCAACATCACAATCCCATATTCAACCTACAAGATAGTTCAAGCCACAAGAAGTCTAAAGCTCCTAACACTATGGTGGAAGAGGGAGAACATCCGAACATTGAAGAACCTATGAACACTCAAGAGCTACTCAACACTATGGTAGTTAGTCAAATCCAGCTGAGGGAGGACATAAACCTTATGGTGCAATAGTTTCAAAACCTAAAGAGTAACTAAGAGGAGATTAAGGCTAACCATAATCCACCAACCATGGAAAGTAAGAAGAAGATCAACGAGAGGATAAACAAGATGGAAGAGATGATTAAAAGAGCTCGCAAGATGGAGGACCTCATGGAATACCAATCCTTCTCACTTTTCCCCAATGTGAGATTGCCTCCCAAATTCAAGATGCCAACCTTAGACAAGTTTGATGGGACTGGCTGCCCAAAGTCCCATTTAAAGATGTATATGAAGGCCATGCAACCCTTAGGAGCAACTAAAGAGCTACTTGCTCAAATGTTCCAAAATGCCCTGACTAGAGCCGCTCTTAAGTGGTTCCTCAACCTAGATGATGCTAGAGCAAGAAGTTGGGAGGACATCTGCCGCGAGTTTCACAATCAGTACAAATACAACATTGAAGTGGATATAATAAAGAGGGGTCTTGAGACCATGAAGCAAGAACCGAAAGAATCTTTCTCTACCTTCATTACCAAGTGGAGGTCAAAAGCAGCACAGATGATGAATAGGCCAAGCAAAGAAGAACAGTTAGCTATGGTTGTAAAGAATTTATTACCTATATGTAAGGTTGAATTTAATCAACCATCTTGTTGGCTTTATTCCGTGCCAAATTTGCTTATATTTTAGCAATTAGTAACCCTGTATTTAGGTCGGATTCATGTAAGGGTAGTGTGTGAGAGAGTGTGAAGAAATGCTCAAGATTGTGCAAGGATGTAGAGACTCGCGACTGGGACTTGCGACTGGCAAGCCGCCAAATGCAGCACACTTGAGAAGCATGCAGAGGAAATGAAGTGTCACGCCAGCTGTCGCACTACAGGACAAAAGTCCCAGGCTGGCCAGGTCGTTAACTCGCGGCTGGAACTCGCAACTCAGACCAGTCGCGAGGCTAAGCCGCCAGAACACCCTGTTTGGGAAAAACTGACTCTTCGCTTTACAAACACACACCACTATATATAGACGCTTATACCCACGAAATGAAGAGAGCTTCTAGAGAGAATTTCAAGAGAGAAACCCTAGAGAAAAACAAGACTGATTCATCCACAATCTTCACCTAAAAGACTCTTCAAATTCCTCTACTCTCTTCCTCTCCATTGATACATACTTGAGAGGTTCTTGACCAAATCCTTTTCTCACCGTACCCACATCTGTGAGAAGGTTTATTTGGTGCTTTGAGAAGTAGTTAGGAAGGAACCAATTCACATTGGTTGATGCTATGGGCTATAGTGTAATTTGGTAAGCTAGAAAAGAAAAAGGTTCGGCGCAACCTCGTTGGAGCAAGAAGCTTGGAGGGCTTAGGTACATCGGATAGATTAGGCTTGGAGGGTCTATTGCTGTTCATGTATCCCAACTACATTTTCTAGTGGATTATTGACCGCTTGGAGGGCGGCGGAGAGGTTTTACGCCGAGGGCTTCGGTTTCCTCTTCGATAACACATCGTGTGTTGTCCTTGTGTTTGCATCTCTCTTTCCTTTATCTTTGCCTTTTATTTTATACTGTGGAGGTGATTATAATTGGCTTAGACTGTTTATCGATTCTGTATTTAGCTTATGTTCATGTTCCACATGTTAATCGTTTGATATTAAACTTGAATTAATACAAACATTCACGCAATCACAAAGAAGTTTAACCTTGTAATCCGTGAAGTAAATACCCTCCGCATAGAATGCAAGACTCGAAGTCAAGACAAAGTATTTATTCACATTACAATAAACTTAACAAAAGGGTTATTTTAGCACTCCCACTCATTATTTGGGTTTTTCTTTTAAATAATTATGATCCCATCACAACTAATAACTTTGCACTTATTGAAGACTCTAATCTTATTAGAATCACTAACCAAAATGGAAGTCCTAAACTATTTAGGATTCCTTAAACACTAATAATTCAAAAATTAGTTATATAAAACTCTACCCTTAATTTACTAGACAAAGTATTCTAATCTCATTAGAAACTATATAACTTTAATTAGAATTTTAATCTCATTAAAAACCTCTAATTAAAATAAATTAAGGACTATTAATCATAAAATGATTTAGTACCAAGAGTTCTATTTAACTAACATCTTTGATCTCATTAGGTCTTTTAGTTAGAACCATGTGTAATATAATCACACATAACCTTGTTCTTAAAAAACTTGAAAACACTTAGAAAAAATTCTGATTTTCTGTCTTTCGATCGATCGAATGTGATTCTCAATCGATCGAAAAAATTAAAAAATTTGAACTTGACCACCTGACTTGTTCGATCAATACTTGATTGCCTCTCGATCGATCGAAAATCAATCAATTTAATAGGTCTGATCACTGTTTCACTCGATCAATCGAAAGTGATTTTCGATCGATCGAAACTCGTGAAACTCGAATTTCCAGAAATTTTCTAAGGCAGTTTTCTATGGTTTTTCTTGAACAAACAACTAACGTTTTAGACATCTTCATTGTTCTCTTCCAAAAACACCTTTTGATTTTATCAACGAAGATTTTCAGATCAAACATTAGGGTTTTCAAGATCAAAATCAAGAATCATAATATGCTAGAAACCTTGAAAACCATAATCCTAATCTCATTAGGAGTAAATTTCATAATCCTAGCAATACCAAACTGTTTAATCATAAAATAAATAATGCAAGGCAAGCAGAAAAGCTACGTTCATCATTCAGACCTTAATATATATTAATCAATTCATGATGAAGCCTTGAATGCATAGGAACCCATATATATCTTTATCCAATCGGTGCATTAACATCCAAGCCATGCAATGAAGAATCACAGTGGTGCAATGCATCATTCACGCACTTGACAATTATTCCACTTACATTCAATAACTATAATCATGGCACCGTAACTAAGAAAACATCATATGAAAATCTATAAATTAAACTCATATACTCACATGAATCCACACATATATATTAATAAACAATATCAATGAAACAACGTTGAACATCATCATGCAAACGAATTCACTGAAACATTATTAATATAATATAGAGACAAAAAAGTAAAACCGCTATTCTATATTCAATAAAGTGTAATCAACGTTGTCAAATGTATATTGTTTCTCATAACCGTATACCCACCTTGACAATCTACGTTGATAAGAAACATAGCAATTCATAACCACCGTGTTCCACTTTAATACAAAGATTAGAAACACACGGCATCTGGTTTAAACAAACACAGGTTTTGGAATAAAATTATGCAGAAACTTTACTGCAGAAAATTAAATCACCAAGAGAACAATTTTTCTTTAGTTCTAAAATTCAATCACATGTTATACAAGCACGATATTGAAGACCGCTCTGATACCATTTGTTGGTTAATATCTGGTTTTTTATCTCATACAAAACACACGCAGCGGAAGCAACAAAAAAAAAAAAAAAAAAAACAGATCTACTTCAATCATGAAAGATAAACATGTAACCATGAATTCTAGAATAAAGAATAGAAAGCGTACCTTGATGCAGTGAATTTCAAAACAAAAATCAAACGTTCTTGGGAAGACTTTTAATCTTCACTCCAATTCCACTTGATGCCCAAGATGTGTGGTTTCTCAATTGGTAACAAAAAGATTATTAAAGAGTGACAAAAACTCACATATACACCATTTCACAATGATGTTTTTTTACTCATTAAATATTCTGAACGTTTTTCCCTTTTGTATCTAACCAATTATCTAATTGGGCTGGCCTTTTGGGCCTTTCCAATTGGGCTTAAGTGTGTGGCTTGGAGTGGGACCAAAAGGGACCAATAAGACACTAGCTCCAATGGGCCTTGGGCTTTTCTGTCAACTCTTGACAAGTCCAAAGTTACCATTAACTATATTTAATACCACTATATAAATATAGTTGCACTCTAGGCCTTATCAATAAATTATTTCCCAAGACTTTATTGTACATTCAACCCCTTCATGAAAATATTCGTAGTAATACAAAATCACAAATATAGACTGCCACTTTGAAGATTACTACATCTTAATCCTTGAGTACCCAGTTTAATCCTTTATGTTATTCATAATATATTTATGAAATCCAATTCCATAAATATATACTTTAGTAACTCCTTACTAAAGTGGTTGGGCCCAACACTCTAAATAACTAAACCCATTAAACTTATCTCAAGGGAATATTTTATTAAATTTAATCCTTGAGTACCCAGTTTAATCCTTTATGTTATTCATAATATATTTATGAAATCTAATTCCATATATACTTTAGTAACTCCTTACTAAAGTGGTTGGGCCTAACACTCTGAATAACTAAACCCATTAAACTTATCTCAAGGGAATATTTTATATCTCCGTGAAGAGATTATGAATTCCATCTTGAGAATATATGTTCCATCAACACTAAATGTGATTGCCCAACATACTGAGGTTTTGACCGTAACTAATAGATCTCACTCCTGATATATCAAAGCAACCTACATCTCATGATCAGATCCATTATTCTCTCAGGATTTAGAGTTGATATAAATAGAAGTCGTGAAATTTATTATTCAATTGACAGTCATTTGGAGAATAATAAATCTCACAGCGGTCCAGTTCAATATGTCTTAACTCTTAAAACATATCAACATACCAACTAGAAATCTCCATTTCCATGATCAAGACAAATCATCGTAATTGATATGTTATAGTCTTCGCAAATGAAATGTCCAAATTCATCACCGACTACGAACTAAAACTATGAGTTTACAAAGAACTTGTGATTTATATCTTTCTGTGACTTTTCACATAAATCATATACTATGCATCTCATGGACTAAGATAATGTCACATTAGTTCATTTATAAATAGTCTCATATAACTAAACAATTTAATTATTTATGACATGTCAATAAATTGGATTTTAGGGCACAAACCTTAACAGACAGGTAGGCATAAAAACAGATTTGTTATGCTCTCTAACAGTAAGTTTAGACATAGGTTTAGAAACTTTAGCGTCTATATCAGAACTTTTACCTTTGTCTAACCTAGCACAATAAGCCTTTTCTTTATTATTCCTCTTAAAAGGAGGAATATAAACTTTCTCAGTTTTAGGCTTAAGAGAAACAGAAACACTTCTGTTATCAACAGCAAGCTTGGTACTAGTCAAATTTTCAATTTTAGCTTTAGATTCAACTAACTCTTCTTCCAAGCTTTTCATCTTCTCATCTTGAGAGGAAATTTGATTTCTCAAAAATTCATTCTTTTTATTAGACTCATCTAATCTTACAATCAAATCCTCTTTTTCAAGATTAGCCAATTTTAACTCTTCCTTAAATTTCTTAGCAATTTTCATAGATTTTAATAATTCCTTATGAAGAGTTTCACAAGCATCAATAAAATCAACAGCAGCATGAGCAGAAACATGATCAGAAAGACACTTCAAATTATCCATGAAAACAAGGGTCAAGGATCAGCTCTTAGATCAAAAGATCTAAAACAGAAGAGCTACCCGCTCTGATACCACTTGAACGGTTTTTAGACCCCTTAAAACAACAATTGGATTAACCTAGTGAATTAGCCAAGTGATTAACTTAGTCAAATTATGCAAATCTAGGTTAAATACAATCAAACAATCATATCAAATATATAAAGCAGCAGAAAAATAAATAACACAATGATATGATGACCCAGGAAACTGCACGGTAAAAACCTGGGGAGGATTTGACCTAACTATCCTCAAAATAAACCTGAATCCATTAGGAAAGAATCGAAGTTCATACAAAAAGACTTACAAGCTCCCCGCTTGACTTCCTAATGCTACCCACCAGTAGAACTTACTGACACGACCACATGCAAGCTCCGAATCCACGGACTCCTTCTTTCTTGGAATCTTTAATCAGCTACAAGCTCTCTGCTTGTTTATCTTTAAGCTCCAATGGCAGCAACCAAGTTGATCATCAAAATGTTGAAGTAATCTCTACCTTGAAAACCCTAAGTTTTGTGTAAAGGAAAGCTTCTATAGATCTCACAAGAGATTTACACAAAACAGAAAAGTATGAGCAACAATACAACAGGAGCAACTCTCAAAAACGTGGTCAGGGTTTTGCCTTATATACCTAGGGCAAAAACATAAAACCCTAAACGTTTAATGAGGTAGGGCTGAGTTGGAAATTCTGCAGAAAAAACAATCTGGCTGACTTTCGATCGATCGAGTCTATTCTTCGATCGATCGAGCCAGGCCGAAAGTCACAAAGACTTATGCAGCCACTCGATTCCAACTTTACAATAATTAATCAACTTTGAGTAAGCCTAAACAAGACTAAACATATTGTTTCGATCATGGTTTGCTAACATTACATATTAGAGTTCTAAATACATTAAATCCTAAATCTTTAGAACCTAACAAAAATGTTCAAGGGTGTTTTATACACATTTTGAACATTCAATTGGTATCAGAGCAGGTGCACTCCTTGTGGTTTAATTACCTGAGTGTGTTCCTAGACCCCTTAGCTTGCTATGGAAAGTGCTATGGCAAAGGCCAACATGAAGTGGAGTAACGATGTTTGTGATAATGACTCTATGAGTATTTTTGGGGGTTGGTCCAGTAATGAAGTTGTAGAGTTATTCAAGTCAAAGAAACATGCTAAAGCTTTCATACACATGTTGAAATCATTAGTTCATAGAAATCATGAAGTTCATATAGCTTGTGTGAGTCGATTTCCTTGGTTGAAAAATATAGGAAAAGGAATAGACAATTGTGTGATAAACTTGATGGTCTGAAAAGAAAGTTACAGTTCTCTATAAATGAAGAAAATAAGGATGAATCTTGCTTTGATGATCAAGAATGCCTATCACATGCTTGTCTTTTTATTCATACCGCAATGAAAGTATTTAATTCATGCTTGTGGTATCTTGATAGTGGTTGTTCAAGGCATATGACAGGAGATAAATCTTTGTTCAAGACTCTTAAAGAGAAGGAAGATGGTTATGTGACTTTTGGGGATGGTAGTCATTCACAAGTTCTAGGAAATGGAACTGTTGAGATTCCGAGACTGCCGTTGTTGATTGATGTGTTGTACATCAAAGGATTAAAAGTAAACTTGCTGAGCATCACTCAAATATGTGATGAAGATTTCTTAGTCCAATTCTTGAAGAAAGGTTGTCTGATACTAAATGACGAAGGTGTTCAAGTATTGAAGGGACTTAGAACCATCGATAACTGCTATGGTATCATTCCCAAACTAGGTATAGCATGTCGGAGTGCTCGAGTGAATCTCTTGGAGCTATGGCATCAACGACTTGGGCATGCTAATTACAAGCAAGTAGCTAAAGTCTCAAAGCTAGAAGCAGTGGTGGGTTTACCGAAGTTTGGAAAAGTTGAGAAAAGTGTGTGTGGTCCATGTCAAATGGGAAAACAAACAAAATCAACTCAACCTAAAGTGAATGTAGTTGCTACTTCACGACCTTTGTAGTTACTTCATGTGGATCTGATAGGTCCAACAAGAACTGAAAGCATGGGAGGAAAGCGTTATATTATGGTGGTAGTTAATGATTTTTCAAGGTATTCTTGGGTGGAATTCCTTAGAGAGAAGTTGGAAGCATGTGATAAAATGGAAAGGCTATGTAAGAGATTACAAAATGAAAAAGGAATCCCCATGGTCAAAATCAGAAGTGATCACGGGAAGGAATTTGAAAATGCTAAATTTGAAGCTTTTTGCAATGAGCACGGCATCAAGAAGGAATTTTCAGCTCCAAAGACTCTATAACAGAATGGAGTGGTTGAAAGGAAGAACTGGGTGATCCAAGAGATGGCAAAAGTCATGCTACTAAACAAAAACATTCCACAAAAATTCTGGGCTGAAGCTGTGAATACATCATGTCATATTGGTAATAGAATCTGTTAGGACATATGTGTTTTCACTTGTTAAGAACATATGTCACTTATTTATGTAAATTGGCTAATCCTTTGATAAAACGCACTCTACTTGTAATTGGGTAGTTCTAGGTGTTTTTAATACTTCAAGAAACAAGGTTTCAAGATCAAGTGTTGAAGTCATCAAGTCTGTCCAAGAAAAACAAGCTGAAGTGCAAATTCATTAAATCTCGACACCTGCTTGATAGCTCCTCGACACCTGCTATCTATCGAGAATTATAAAATTAGATTTACTGATCTGATTTCTTGGGATCCGTAAATATGTTTTTGGGCCTTCTTTTCTTCTAACCCTAAACATATAAAAGGATTGTTTTAAGAGCCGTCAAATTGTACACAAGTTGCAAAAGCATTGAGCAATCTCTGTTCAAGCAAATTGTGATCAAAGATGAAGTTTTTGACCTAGTTCATCTTCTCTGAAGAAGTTGTTATGTATTTGCACCAAAGGGTTTTGTGACCAAGCATCTTCCTGATCTTCATCGTGTGGATGAACTAAAGAATTTTGCAGCCAACCTCTCCTTCTAAGTTAGTGTTTGAAGTCGCGTACTGGGATCCGCGCATTGGTTAGTCACGAACTTGGGAGCCATGCATCAAAGGTGGGAACTGTCACTACAGATCAAATCCAATTGGGTATTGGGGTAAAGGTTCAACTGTAGGTTGGTAAGGTACTTGGGATTCCTTTACTTGTAACCGCTTGATTTGATAATAGTGGAGTTTCGGGAGAGGTGACCTGAAAATCACCCGGTGGGGTTTTTGCCGTTAGGGTTTTCCCCATTCGTGAACAAATCACTGTGTTATTTAATTTTTGCTGCATATTTAGTTATTTAGTGATTTGTTTGTACTTCCACGCATTTGCATGATAAATTGATTAATTAATAACTTGGCTAATTAATTAATTGGTTTAATCACAAGGGGTCATTCAGTTTGTGGCCTATCAGAATCTACTTCCAAGCAGGGACAAAGAAGACGTCATATAAAATATGGAAAGAAAAGAAACCCAAGGTGAAATACTTCAAAATATTTGGGAGCAAGTGTTATATTCTGAATGACAGGGAGAATCCGGGAAAATTTGATGTTAAAAGTGATGAAGGGATATTTCTAGGATACTCCACAAATAGCCGAGCCTATTGAGTGTACAACAAGCGCACTAAGACGGTGATGGAGTCAATCAATGTGGTCATAGACGACACCATATCAGAAAAGGACTTTGATGATGATGGAAAGGGGATAAATCTTAAGAAGAATGAGGATGATGATGATATGTCCCCAAGTGATGATGCTAAGAAAGAATCACCGGAAAAGGAGTCTACACCTAATATATCAAGAAGAGAGACTAGATCAACACAAGAAGTTTCAAGTCCACTCACACCTCCGGAAGTTCAACCCCCAATTTCTCGTGATGAGGAACCTTCAACCACTAAGAAACCTTCATCAAGAGTAACTCTCAATCACCCATCAAGTAATATCATTGGTGATATAAACGAGGGACTTCGTTTGAGAAAAGGGCCAAAGTATAGTGCTAACCATGTGACATACAATTATTATCTTGCTCAATTTGAACCCAAAAAAGTAGAAGAGGCTCTGAAAGATGAGAATTGGATAGAGTCTATGCACCAGGAGCTACATCAATTTGTTAGAAATGATGTATGAGAGTTGGTTCCAAGGCCTAAAGATACACATGTGATCGGCACCAAGTGGATCTTTAAGAACAAAACTGATGAAGATGGTGAAGTTGTTCGAAACAAGTCTAGACTGGTGGCTCAAGGGTATACTCAAGTGGAAGGCATAGATTTCGATGAATCATTTGCTCCAGTAGCAAGACTAGAGTCAACTCGAATTCTCCTGTCCATAGCATGCATTATGGATTTCAAGTTGTACCAAATGGATGTGAAGAGTGCCTTCTTGAATGGTTTTCTAAATGGAGAAGTCTTTGTTGAGCAACCAAAGGGTTTTCAAGATCCTCACTTTCTGGATCATGTGCTAAGATTGAAGAAAGCTTTGTATGGGTTAAAACAAGCACCAAGAGCATGGTATGATCGCCTCACCACTTAGCTATTGGATCGTGAGTTCAAAAGAGGCCAAGCAGATTGAACATTGTTCGTTAAAAGAGATGAGAAATCACTCCTTGTCGCTCAAGAGAAATCACTCCTTGTCGCTCAAGTGTACGTGGATGATATTGTTTTTGGATCCACAATCGATCAAGGGAATTTGAAATGAGTATGGTGGGAGAGTTGAACTACTTTCTAGGGCTTTAAGTGAGACAACGAAAAGATGGAATATTCATCTCTCAAAAGAAATATGCCAAAAATCTTGTCAAAAGATTTGGCATGGATTCTAAGAAACACACTTCTACTCCCATGAGTTCCTCAGCAAAACTGAGCATAGATGTAGCTAGTGTTGACGTCGATCCAACACTTTATTGAAGCATGATTGGTAGTCTTCTTTATCTCACAACAAGTAGGCCAGATATTGCATTCAGTGTCGGGGTATGTGCTCGTTTCCAAGCTGCTCCTAAAGAGTCCCACTTGACAGCAGTAAAGCAAATCATTCGCTATGTTAATGGCACATCTGACTATGGGATTTGGTATTCAAAAGATTCGAATGAGTGCTTGGCGGGATATTCAGATTCAAACTGGGCAGGGTGCATTGATGATAGGAAAAGCACTTCTGGTGGGTGCTTCTATCTTGGAAATAACTTGGTCTCGTGAATAAGAAAAAAGCAAAATTCCGTCTCCCTTTCAACGGCTGAAGATGAATACATTGCAGTAGGAAGTTGTTGTGCACAATTGCTATGGATGAGAAAGCTATTACATGACTATGGAATTTCTCAAGACACCATGTGTGTGTTCTGTGATAACACTAGTGCCATTAACCTGTCAAAAAATCCAATTCAGCACTCCGAATCAAAGCATATTGAGATCTGGTATCATTTCATTCGAGACTTGGTAGAGGACAAGATAGTGTGTCTGAAATTCATCAATACAAAGAATCAAAAGGCAGACATATTTACTAAACCTCTTGATGGCCCGAGGTTCGAATCCGTGCGTAAGACCATTGGTGTCGATATTATTCCCTAAACTCTATCTTCCATGTTTTTTTTTTTTTTTTTGGCTCTGAATTTTGTTATAATTTTCTTTGTGCTGTTTCTGATCAATCTTCTTCTTTCTTTTGTGTCAAAAATCCAAAAATACATAAAAAGTAGAAAATCCAAAAGTTTGATCGACTTTGTTGAGTTTTGTCTCAAAGCATGTTTTGCCTTGTACCTTTGTACTAATGGCTTTGTGCATCTACGAGCTTAGTTTGTTTCTATTGCACTTATATCATTGTGGGAGAAATTTTAAAATCTATGTGACTGTTGTAAATAGATCTTCAACTTTGTCATGAATGATTAGTGAATGGTTTTATTGATCTTGAGACTTGCATAGACTTGTGCCTATATATCTTCCCACTCTTTATTTTATTATTTTGCTTAAAGAGCTCACCAAATGTAAATCTCCAAATAAAAAGAGATATTGAGCTGCAAAAGCCTATCGCACATTCTAGTATTTGACTAGGAAAAAGGGAAAGCGACCACAAATAAAATGTATGATGCCCAAAAAGCCAAAGGCTGACTCAGCAATTGAAATATCAAAAATTTCAGGCATCGATCTCACAATGAGATGTATGTATTCTAAAAGATCAAATGATATGATGTATATGAAGCCAAATGAAAAGTTTCAAAGTTATGTTATCAAGTTTTGTGTGAGGTCAAATATGCATATTTCTATAATTGAGATAGGTCACATTATCTAGTGCTAGTTGTGTATGACTTGTTTGAATTAATCATTGAAGCTTCACATTAGACTAAGGACTATCTCATTGTTGATACCCACACATATCACACATATCTATGATCAATGAATGCCATATTCATTTGTGTGATTGTACTTGATTAAATGTGTTTTCACATGCTCAATCTTTGTTGATCAAACACAAAAAGATTTTTGAGTGTTTTTAGTTATTTTTGGAAAGTATTTTGTTTTTAGAAAAATATCAAAAATTTCAAAAACAGTTTTGCCCTGTTTTGGCTACACAGTCACGGGTTGGCCCAGCCGCATACCCCAGTTGCGAGCCCACTTAGAGATTTTTCGCGGCTCACTGGCGGGTAAATGTCCCAGTCGTGAAAAAATACTTAGAAAATTTTTCAAAATCTGAATCTTTATGATTCTCGTGGCTCATTGTGGCGACTTGTTCGCGGGTGGAAGGTCCAGTCGCAAGGGGTACACAGAGATTTTCACGGCTCACCTCACGACTCTCTCACAGGTAGACTTTCCAGTCATGAAAAACACTTAGAAATTTTTCAAAAATTTTGGTCTACAGTGTTCTGGCGGCTTAACCTGGCAACTTGCACACGGCTTAACTCAGTCGCGAAAAACGCGTGTTTGGCGTTTTCAAGTCAACTTTTAAAAACTTTTCAGTTTTTCCCTCGAATTTATGTGACTGTTCATTTTCTTCTGCATTTTCACTCTCTCAAACCACCATGTTCACAAACAAAACCCTAAATCTCTCTGTAAACACTTCATCATTCTTCGAGATCAGGTATGGGTTTTGTTTCTTACACATTATGTATCACTCATTTGCACATTTTTTTTTTCCAGATTGTGTGTTTTATATTGCTGATATTTGTATATCCCTCGTTTGAATATGTGTTTGTTTTATGTCTTTGATTTGTGCCTTTTGGTGGTCATGAACTGATCTACTTTATCTTGAGTAAATTTTGTGTTCTTGGTGACACTCACACACTCATTGTCATGTTTTGTACCTAAATTCCAAAATGCTTAGGGTTTTTCTTCATTCTCCTTGTTTTGGACCTAACCCAATATTTAACAATGTTTGGTGTCTTTTTGTGGTCTCTCTATTCTTTGGTAAAACCTGAAGCAGAGCAGACATGTCTCCATTCAAGAGAGCAGCTGTGAAAGGGGGCAGCAGCAAAGGTAAAGAGCCTGTCATTGATGTTGATGATCTCTCACCTCGAACAAAAAGGACCCGTTCACCATCAGGAGGTTTCGATCCAAACAAGTTCAAATCTTACGTTGCTTTTCAGAATCATGAGAATTATTTTAGAGATGCTACACTGTTGATTGAAAGGGTTGTTGATCAACCTTCTTTTTTTGACACTGATATTCCTAAATGGTTTGCTCACAAGGATTGGAATTACCTTCTCTCCAATCTTGATGATGCGCATGAATATTTGGTGAAGGAATTTTAAGCTAATGCAATTGTTGAAGGCAATGAACTCAAGTGCTGGGTTAGAAGAAGAAGTTTTTCCGTCTCTCCCGCATATCTGGCAGAGATTCTTCACATCAACCGGCCGATGTTCAAACACTCACTGGTTTATGGTGATTTGTATCCAGATGAGGATCTACTTCGGGATGCTCTTGGAAAATATTTGGAATTCTCACCAAATGGAAACTCTGTTAGTGTTTCCTCTCTTCCTCCGAAATTGAGAGTGCTTACAATCATCATGTTTCACAACCTATACCCCTTATCCAATACCAGATATATGAACCTCGGTCGCGCCTTGTTTCTTCATGATCTAATTTCTGATGTCGAGATTGACATTTGTGCACATATATTTCATGTTCTGTGCAAAACGGTTCAACGAACTAAGTCACAGATATGCATTCCGTTCTGTTGTCTCATCTCTAGAATTTTGAAGCTCAAAGGGATCCATCCATCTGAAGATGAATCTCCATGCACAAAATCGATTCCAATCAACATGCGTACTTTCAACGCGAGCATTGGTCATAGTAAGAAAGGAATCAAAACTGAAACTTCAGCATCTCACAGTGGTTAGCGCTCTAGCTCATCCCCCCTTGACAACAAGCTAGACAACATTATGGCATCTGTTCACGAGTTGAGCACCAAGATGTCTGGACTAACATCTATTTTGCACCACCACAACATTCGGTGGGATATGAAGTTCACCACTCTCCAAACTAAATTGGATCAGATTCAAAGAAAGCTAGAAGAAGATGAGGAATAACTATTCCATGACAAAAAGAGGGAGTAGTTGCTGAATACAATGAGACAACGAGAAGGGGAGAAAGAGTCTAATCAAAGGGGAAGCTTTCAACAAGCAGTCTTATGTTTAATATTTTGCCTTATATGAACTTATTTGTTATTTATGTTATGTTGTTAAGTTTTTGTCTTTTGTATGGTACTTAACCATTTGCTTTTGTAAGCTTTTAGATTTTTGTACCCATGCTCTGTAGCTTTTGTACTTGTTGCTAAATGCCATGCATTTTCTTTAAGTACATCACTTTTGTGCCCATGTAGGATTTTTCCTAGACGCATATATGTTTTATGCATTGGTTGAGTGTTTGACATGCAAATGATACTCTACAAATGAGTTTATCAGCTTGCATGTCCGGATGTTCATTCCTTGTGTGAATGAGCATTGTGATCACTTTTGTATAAGTGATTACCTGTTTTGGTCAAGCCATGATCTATTGCTTTATTCCATCTTACTTGATCACATTGTGCTTGCTCCATATGCGTTTCAAGTTTTCTGCATACAATGATATTGTTATGTTATTGTGTTTCAGGAGATATTTGTTCTTATGTTTCAAGAGCTTATCAGAATCTAGAGTTAGATGTGAGTGAGTTTTGTTCAACTGTTCCTAATTCACGCGTTAAGTCTAGAGTCTGTTGTAGGGTTTTGTCACGGAATAGCCAAAGGGAGAGCTTGTAAGATTGAATTTAATTAACCATCTTGTTGGCTTTATTCCGTGCCAAATTTGCTTGTATTTTAGCAATTAGTAACCCTGTATTTAGGTGGGATTCATGTAAGGGAAGTGTGTGAGAGAGTGTGAAGAAATGCTTAAGATTGTGCAAGGATGCAGAGACTCGCGACTGGCAAGCCGCCAAATGCAGCACACGTGAGAAGCATGTAGGGGAGTTGAAGGGTCACGCTAGCTGTCGTAATACAGGACAAAAATCTCAGGCTGGCTAGGCCGTTAACTTGTAGGTGAAACTCGTGACTCAGACCAGTCGCGAGGCCAAGCCACCAGAACACCCTGTTTGGGAAAAACTGACTCTTCGCATTCCAAACACACACCACTATTTATAGACCCTTATGCCCACAAAATGGAGAGAGCTTCTAGAGAGAATTTCAAGAGAGAAACCCTAGAGAAAAGCAAGATTGATTCATCCACAATTTTCACCTAAGAGACTCTTCAAATTTCTCTACTCTCTTCCTCTCCATTGATACACACTTGAGAGGTTCTTGACCAAATCCTTTTCTCACCATACCCACATCTGTGAGAAGGTTTATTTGGTGTTTTGGGAAGCAGTTAGAAAGGAACCAATTCACATTGGTTGATGTTATGGGCTATAGCGGAATCCGGTAAGTTAGAGAAGAAAAAGGTTCGGCGCAACCTCGTTGGAGCAAGAAGCTTAGAGGGCTTAGGTACATCGGGTAGATTACGCTTGGAGGGTCTATTGCTGTTCATGTATCCCAACTACATTTTCTAGTGGATTATTGACCGCTTGGAGGGCGGCGAAGAGGTTTTACACCGAGGGCTTCGGTTTCCTCTTCAATAACACATCATGTGTTGTCCTTGTGTTTGCATCTTTCTTTCCTTTATATTTGCATTTTATTTTCTTCTGTGGATGTGATTATAATTGGCTTAGACTACTTATCGATTCTATATTTAGCTTATATTCATGTTCCGCACGTTAATCGTTTGATATTAAGCTTGAATAGATAATTTGTGTTTTGGGGTCAAAACGTTCAAGGGTGTTTTATACACATTTTGAACATTCACTATATACCATAAGTACTTGTTTGCTCAGTATTTTCCTAATTTTAAAACTTTGATTGTTGTTGGAACCCAAATTGAGGATGCAATAACTAATGGCGCTATAAAGAATGATAACTTGCCGAGGTTTAGAAAGAATTTAGGATCTAGTTCTAAGACTGCAGAGATTTCTAATATATGCAAAAATGATCCTTATCAACTTATTGCTCCCATTGTCCCCGTACAAATATCACAAGGGCCACCTCTAAGGCCTAGGAGAGAATTTCATGAGTTGTATATGCCTGTGAATCAAGTGTTTGAGAAACTAAAAGCCAAAGGGGCCCTTAGATCCAAGACCAATCCCAAAACCATTGCCCGTAAGGTTTGATGTTACCAAAAGGTGTGCCTACCACCAAAGCCTTGGCCATGATACTGACAAGTGTTTTGGCCGTCGTCATACAATTCAGGACTTAATAGACAATAACGTGATTGCACTGCCTACATGGCCTATCGTCACTAATAATCCCTTGCCCAATCACAATTTTAGGAGAGGACCAAGGATTAATTGCTTAATGACTGAGGAAGAAAGTTAAGAAGGCCCGTCTGAGTTGATTTATGACATACCTGAATATTTTATGATGACATGGGAAGAGCTAATGGGAATGACGTCCACTGTAGGGTATGACATATGGAGTGAAAATGTAACTAAAAGCACAAATTACCTGACATCGACAAATAGGGGGAGATACTTCAAATCCCAATCAAATCACCCAATACCTACAAATGGGGGGAGACACTTCGAACCCCAATCAAATGGCCCAACATCTACACATGGGGGGAGACACTTCAAACCTCAAGACACCGATCTAAATGACCCAACAAAGATTGCCCACATCATAAGGGGAGGGAGACACTTCAAACCCCTACATTTGGAGATAGACAACCTAATAGAAGCCTTGAATAAATCTACCTAACAAACACCTGTTGAAGAAGATGAGGTCCTCAAGCAACTACAGAAGACACAAGCCAATATATATTTATGGGGTTTACTCATGGCCTCATACAAGCATCGTCAAAATCTAGTGGACCTTCTCAACCAAATCCAAGTCCTTACAACCACAACTTCCCAAGATCTGAATGCTATGATAGGGTCCATAAGCAGGGAACTCACTATTTCCTACTCTAACAAAATTTGACAAAGAAGGGGAAGCATCACAATAACCCACTGCATATTACTGTAGATGCCAAAGGTAAAAGGATTCCCATGGTTCTAATTGACGAGGAAAATGCCTTAAATGTGTGTCTTTTGAAGACTGCAAGTTGCTTGGGTTTAAGCATTGAAGATTTTGTGAGGGCATTTGACAACAATAGAAGGGAGGTCTTAGGAACTGTGACACTAGAGCTCACAATAGGACCAATGATTAAGAAGGTGGAGTTTTAAGTCTTGAACATAGCATTATGCTTCAATATGCTCCTTAGGTGACCATTGATCTATGACACAGAGGCTGTACCTTCATCCTTATACCAAAAGGTTCGGTTTCCACATGGAGCCATAGTTACTATATATGGTGATACTTTGACCGTGCCAAAGTCCTTTTTTGTTATTGATTCTGAGAAGGAGCCATTAACCTTGGATGGCTTTGTGATAGGCCAAAAATGTATTGACCCCTTGTGATGAATTAATTAATCAATTAGCCAAGTTTGTTAATTAATCAAATTAACATGCAAAGCGCATGTTAGCACAAACAAATCACCAATAAAACTAAGTGCAGCAGAAATTAAATTGACGGTAATTTTGTTAGGATTAGTGCCCATAAATTCTATTGTATGATGCTATGTATGATATTAAGTGTGACATTGTGTATGACGTTATGTATGACTTAATATTGTATTTAATAAAGTCATTTTATTATTATCTGAAATAATGGTAACATGAATATTTGGACATTATCATATAGTCCATGAGATGCATAGTATGTGATTTATGTGAAAAGTCACAGAAGATATAAATCACAAGTTCTTTGTAAACTCAGAATTATAGTTCGTAGTCGGTGATGAAATTGGGCATTTCATCTGCGAAGACTATAACATATCAATTACGATGATTTGTCTTGATCATGGAAGTGGAGATTTCTAGTTGATATATTGATATGTTTTAAGAGTTAAGATATATTGAACTGGACCGCTGTGAGAATTATTATTCTCCTAAAGACTGTTAAATGAATAATAAATCTCATGACTTATATTTGCATGAACTCTTAATCCTGAGAGAATAATGGATCTGATCATGAGGTGTAGGTTGCTTTGATATATCAGGACTGAGATCTAAAGTAACGGTCAAAACATCAGTATGTTGGGCAACCACATTTAGTGTTGATGGAACATATATTCTCAAAATGGAATTCATAGTCTCTTAATGGAGATATAAAATATTCCCTTGAGATAAGTTTAATGGGTACGGTTATCCAGAGTGTTAGGCCTAACCACTTTGGTAAGAAATTACTAAAGTATGTATTTATGAAATTGGATTTCATAAATATATGATGAATAACTTAAAAGGATTAAACTGGGTACTCAAGGATTAAGATGTAGTAATCTACAAAGTGGCAGTCTACATTTATGACTTTGAATTACTACGAATATTTTATGAAGGGGTTGCATATACAATAAAGTCTTAGGATATAATTTATAGATAAGGCCTAGAGTGCAACTATATTTATATAGTGGTATTAAATATAGTTAATGGTAACTTTGGATTTGTCAAGTGTTGACAGAAAAGCCCAAGACCCATTGGAGCTAATGTCTTATTGGTCCCTTTTGGTCCCACTCCAAGCCACATACTTAAGCCTAATTGGAAAGGCCTAAAAAGACTAGCCCGATTAGATAATTAGTTGTAAGGGGAGAAACATACAGATTTTTGCAAGAACATGAAATGATGTATGTGAGTGTAAGACACTCTCTCATTCTCCCTTGAACAAACTCATAGAAACTGATTGAGAGACCACACATCTTGGGCGTTAGTGGAATTGGAGTGAAGATTCAAAGTATTCCCAAGTGCTTACAATCTTTGTTTTGAAATTCACCACACCAAGGTACACTCTCTTGTTCTCAAATTCTGAAATTTACTTAGTGCATGTTATCAATTACGAATGAAGTAGATCCATTAATTTTTCCACTGCGCACACTCATATTTCCATCAGATTTGTTTACGAATGGGGAAAACCAACAAGGCAAAAACCCCACCGGGTGATTTTAAGGTCACCACTCCTGAAAATCCACTATTATCAGAACAAGTGGTTACAAGTAAAGGAATTCTACTACCTTATACCAACCTACAGTTGAACTCTTACCCCAATCACCAACTAGAGAAGGTTGTTAGCTGCAAAGTCCTTTAATTCATCACATGATGAAGATCTAGAAGATGCTTAGTCACAAAACCCTATGGTGTACAAACACAGCAACTTCTTCACAAGAAAGATGAACTAGGGCAAAACTCTGTCTCCGGTCACAATTTGCTTAAACAAACTTTGCTCAACACTTGTGCAACTTGTGTCTACTTTGACAACCCTTAAAATAATCATTTTATATGTCTAGGGATGTGAGAGAAGAAAGCCCAAACACATACTCACGGATTAGAGTTAAAACAAAACAGAAAATTTTTTTTTCTTAAACCTAGACAGATAGAGCAAGTGTTGAGGAACAATTCAACGGACATAATAAAAGAAGCTCGATCAATCCACCAGCTGTCGAGAAGCTATCGAGAGGACACGAACTTTCTCGATCGATACACCTAGCTGTCGAGATTGTGATAAGAAACAGTTTAAGAGCTCGACAGATAAGCTAGATGTCGAGGAGCTGTCGAGATTGCTTAAAAACAATTTTTCAAGAAGAGAAAAACACAAATATGAATGCAGTCAAGCATGCAACTCAACCAATGATCCATTCAACATTTTAGAGTCTCAAAATCATCTCTCAACAACAATTTTAAGCACATGAATCCTAAAAACACGCACACACACACACACACTAAACAAGCCTAACCAATTTTATATTTCAAAAATAAGTCAAGACAGTTTAGTGAGCATACATTAGCACATGTAAAACCTTGTGATGGCCAAATCACATTGTACCTGCACATGTATCAAGAGTAGCAAAGAATATTGCGTGTTGTGTGTGAAAAACATTGCAATATTGCATAAGTGTATACATGTTATGACGATATGAGATATGAGAAAATCGCTTTAACTCACACACAATCATAATTGATGGGGACTATCACCTTCGGTGTACATCCTATTACTCCCACATCTCCTAGAATACACGCTTGCAATCACTTTTAAAAGCATTTTGATCTTTTTGCTTTTGATTTTTCTTTGCATATATTTTTCTTTTAAGCAAACCATGCATGGGCATATGAGAGATAGAAAGGAAATACCCAATTATGTTAAGCATTTAACATTCCAATTTTGCTATGCTGAAACACACAAATGTCATTCATGATTGGCGGGCAACAGTGGTGAGATAGTTATTTATGTTTTTCTCTTATGATTTTCTAGTCCTTCCTCTCAAAAAGAGTGATACGAGTCTTAAGTATAAGAGATCACTAAAATTTACTCATCACAAACACAAGCCACGAAGCTCACTTGCTTAGTTGTGCATAGAGATGCTCATCTAAGCTACAAAAGATACAAAATTTAGAAAAATTTGTTTCAATGGCCATTCAAGGTACACAAGTACCAAAGTACTTAAACACACACTGTTTTTGTATTTTTCTAATTTTTTAATTATTTTATTTTATTTTAAAAAAATAAACAAAACTAAAAACAAACAAAAACATGTTAAACAAAGCAAAGTATAAAAATTAGACTAACTTAAAAAAAAAAGGCATAACACACAAGTTATGCAAAAATAAAAACATGAAGAGAAAGAAGAAGTGATAGAATCACTTGGAGCCCTTTTCATTCCACATCTTGGAAGAACCTTTCCTTTGATTAAACCCTTAAACCAGCAGTAAGGAAGAAGAATTGAAACCGTTTAAGTTCGAAAGGAGCATGAGGGCTTTGAGAAGATCTCCAAAGGGAGCAAAAGATGATGGAAACTGATTCTGGTTTCCTGATAAGATCATGCCGTTGCTCTATTGAGTGGCTAGCCATTTATAGCAATTAGGTCGAGTATAACCGGCTTCTCCACAATGATGACAAAGATGTTACTTCTTCTGTTGAGGCTTTTGAGAGTTAGCCTTCTTACCCTAGGGTTTTTAGCTTCTATCTTATCTTGCTTAGGGGGTGCTCCTAAGATAGATTTGCCCTTGTCTATGTGTTAGGGACATATTTTATGTAATTGGCATATCCTTTGACAAAACGTACTTTACTTGTATTTGGGTAAATCTAAGTAGGTTCAAGATGATCATTACAAGTGATTAAATGGAAGACATGAAGATTACTTAAGAACTGCTCAAGAAAAGTGCAATCTGCAGGTCTCGACAGCTCCTCGATAGAAGCTCTATCTGGCGAGATTCATTAAAGCTCAACAGATGCCTCGATCGATCGAGCTTACAGGATTTTGTCTATAGCCTGCAATGTTTTATTCTAAAAGGCTATTTGTTTATGGGTTTGTATAATCCTTATTGAATAAGGAAAAACCCAAGGTTTGTGTAAACCTATTTGGAATAGGATAGCCCATTAAGCTCCTATTTAGAAGGAGGTAGAAAAAGAAAAACCTAACCCTAGAGACTTCATAAGGTTTCCTTTTTGAAACCCTAGCCTCCTTCTATAGAAGAAAGAGTTCTTGTTGCATTTCTTATACGCCTTTAAGTTCTGTAACCAAGCAAAGTCTCTTGCACTAACATTGAAGATCTTATTGGTGTTTCTATGTGAAGCTGCTGCAAATCAACTACAACAATCAAGGGGTTGCTGTGGAGTTAGTCACGTACTTGGATTCGTGCAAAGGAGTAAGCCGCGTACTGGGATCCGCGCATCAAATTGGTTAGTCACGTACTTGGGAGCCGTGCATAAAAAGGGGAACTGTCACTACAGAACAAGTCCAATTGGGTATTGGGGTAAACGTTCAACTGTAGGCTGGTAAGGTACTTGGGATTCCTTTACTTGTAACCGTTTGTTGTGATAATAGTGGAGTTTCGAGAGTAGTGACTTGAAAATCACCCGGTGGGGTTTTTGCCGTTAGGTTTTGCCCATTCGTAAACAAATCACCATGTCATTTAATTTTCGCTGCATATTTGGTTATTTAGTGATTTGTTTGTGTTGCCACGCGTTTGTATGATAATTTGATTAATTAATAACTTGGCTAATTAATCAATTAATTTAATGACAAGGGGTCAATACGTTTTTGGCCTATCAAGTGGTATCAGAGCAGGCACACTCTGATTAGGTTAATCTTTGCTGTGTTTGATCCATTGACCCCTGTTGTCATGGAAACTCTTGATTGTTTTGATTTGCATGATCTTATGTTGAATGATGATGATGATATTCAAGATGCCTATTGCAAGCTTTATAATTTTTGTATGAAATCTCTTGAATATTCTACAAAATTAAAAGCTAAATTTAAAAAGGTCAAGCTTGAAAAAGATGATTTGATTGTAAAATTGGATAAAGCCAATATTTTGAATGAGAATTTCAAAAATCAAATTTCATCTCAGGTAGACAAAATTAAAAGTTTGGAAGAGCAACTAGTTGAATTTAAAACTGAATTTAAAAAATGAACTAGTGCCAAACTTGTTGTTGAGCCTTACTCAAAAGAAAAAGATTTTTATGTTCCCCCATTTAAAAGGAATAATGAAGAGTTGAAGGCTAAAATTGCTAGGATAGACAAAGGTAAACAATCTGATGTTAACGCTGAAGTTTCTAAACCTATGTCTAAAACTCCTCCTAGGTTGAATAAAAATTCTGAATTTGTCTCCACTTGTCATCATTGTCATATTGTTGGTTATATTAGGCCAACCTCTAAGGTTAGACCTCCTTCTAGGAAGTCGAGTAGCTCTTAAACTACTCATGTTTGTCACCATTGTGGTGCTTCCGGTCACACTCGTCCTAATTTTTTCAAATTTTTTCCTCATAAGCGTGTGTCCAATAGGTCTCATCCTTTGTCTAAAGGCTCTGTACCTATTCTTTGTGAGTTATTAAAAGATTTGAGCTTTTTAACTCAATTTCAGGGGAATTCTAATTCCTCTATGTCCTTTAGTAGTCATACTAGGACACGTGTCTTTTCATCTTCACGGCCAAAGACTCGTGCTGTATGGGTGATAAAGGATCCTAAGACTTAATAGTCTTTCTGTTTGTCCTTTGCTTTAATTCTTTCTATCTAAAGTTGGACTCTCTTTCTTGATTTCTTTTTTTTTTTTTGGAATCATGCTTTCATGCATTTGCATCTATTTTTATGCATTGTGTTGTTTTGTTTAACATGTTTTTGTTTGTTTATTTTCAGTTTTGCTTATTTTTTTTTTCAAATAAAATAAAAATAAAAATTGAAAAATCAGAAAAATACAAAAAAAGTGTGTTTTGTGTACATTAGTACTTATGTACCTTAGATGGCCATTGAAACAAAGTTTTCTAAACTTTGTATCATTTGTAGCTTAGATGAGCATCTCTATGCACAACTAAGCAAGTGAGCTTTGTGGCTCTTGTTTGTGATGAGTAAGATTAAGTTATCTCTTAGACTTAACACTCATATCACTCTTTTTTACGGATAGGACTAAAAAATCCTAAGAGAAAGACATAAATAACCATCTCACCACTGTTGCCTGCTAATCATGAATGACACCTGTATGCTTCGGCATAGCAAAAGTGCAGTGTCTATGACATTTGTGTGCTTCGACATAACAAAATTGGAATGTCAAATATCAATGGGTATTTCTTTTCTCTCTCTTATATGCCTATGCATGACATGCTTAAAAAGAAAATATGCAAAGAAAATAAAAAGCAAAAAGATTAAAAATGCTTCAAAAATGATTGCAAGCGTGTATTCTAGGAAATGTGGGAGTTATAGGATGTACCTCGAAGGTGATACTCCCCATCAAACAGTTATGATTGAGTGTGAGTTAGAGTGATTTTCTCATATCTCAAATCGTTATAACATGTATACACTTATGCAATCTTGCGATGTTTTTCACACACAACACGCAATATTCTTTACTACTCTTGATATATGTGCAGGTACAATGTGATTTGGCCATCACTAAGTTTATGTGTGCTTTTGTATGCTCACTAAACAGTCTTGACTTGTTTTTGAAATATAAAATCGGTTAGACTTGTTTAGTATGTGTGTGTGTTTTTGGAGATTCATGTGCTTAAAATTTCTTTTGAGAGATGTTTTTGAGAACCTATCATGTTGATTGGATCACTGTTGAGTTGCATGTTGGATTGCATTCATGTCTGTGTTTTTCTTTTCTCAAAAAACTGTTTTTAAAAGCTGGCTCGACACCTCCTCGACACCTCCTCGATACCTAGCTATCTATCGAGCTTCTCAAGCTTTTTTTTAACCGCAATCTCGACAACTCCTCAACACCTGGTGGATCGATCGAGAAATCTCCTGCCTCCTCGATAGCTTCTCGACACCTGATGGATCGATCGAGTTTCTTTAATCGTTTCTGATGAATTCTTCCTCGACACCTCTCGACAGCTGCATCTGTCGACATTCTGTTCTCTCGACACCTATCTCGACACCTCTCAATCCATCGAGATCCTCTTGCATGCATTTCATTTTTTTTTGTTTTGCATGCATGAAAACATGATTTCAAAAACAGATAAGAAATCAAGCAAAAAGAGTCCTACTTTAGATAGAAAAAATTAAAGTAGAAGACAAACAGAAAAGACAATTAAGTCTTAGAATCCTTTACCACCCACACAGCACGAGTCTTTGGCCGTGAAGATGAAAAAGCACGTGTCCTAGTATGATTACTAAAGGACATAGAGGAATTAGAATTCCCCTGAAATTGAGTCAAAAAGCTCAAAACTTTTAATAACTCACCAAGAATAGGTACAGAGCCTTTAGACAAAGAATGAGACCTATTTGACACTCGTTTATGAGGAAACAATTTGAAACAATTAGGACGAGTGTGACCTGAAGCACCACAATGGTGACAAACATGAGTAGTTTTAGAATTACTCAGTTTCCTGGAAGGAGGTCTAACCTTAGAGGTTGACAACTTAGGACAATTTGACCTAATATGACCAACAATATGACAATGATGACAAGTGGGGACAAATTTAGAATTTTTATTCAACCTATGAGGAGTTTTAGACATAGGTTTAGAAACTTCAGTGTTAACATCAGAAATTTTACCTTTGTCTATCTTAGCAATATTAGCCTTCAACTCTTCATTATTCCTTTTAAATGGGGGAATATAAAAATCTTTTTCTTTTGAGTTAGGCTCAACAACAAGTTTGGCACTAGTTAATTTTTCAACTTTAGTTTTAAATTCAACTAGTTGCTCTTCCAAACCCTTAATTTTGTCCACCTGAGATGAAATTTGATTTTTAAAATTCTCATTCAAATTATTGGCTTCATCCAATTTTGCAATCAAATCATCTTTTTCAAGCTTGACCTTTTTAAATTTAGCCTTTAATTTTGCAGAATATTCAAGAGATTTCATACAAAAATTATAAAGCTTGCAATAGGCATCTTGAATATCATCATCATCATTCAACATAAGATCATGCAAATCAAAACAATCAAGAGTTTCCATGACAACAGGGGTCAATGGATCAACACAGCAAAGATTAAACCTAATCAGAGTTTGCCTGCTCTGATACCACTTGTTAGGCCACAAACTGAATGACCCCTTGTGATTAAATCAATTAATTAATTAGTCAAGTTATTAATTAATCAATTTATCATGCAATTGCGTGGCAGCACAAACAAATCACCAAAACTAAATATGCAGCGGAAAAATAAATAACTCGGTGATTTGTTCACGAATGGGGAAAATCCTAACGGCAAAAACCCCACCGGGTGATTTTCAGGTCACCACTCCCAAAACTCCACTATTATCAAATCAAACGGTTACAAGTAAAGGAATCCCAAGTACCTTACCAACCTACAGTTGAACCCTTACCCCAATACCCAATTGGACTTGATCTGTAGTGACAGTTCCCACCTTTGATGCACGGCTCCCAAGTACGTGACTAACCAATTTGATGCGCGGATCCCAGTACGCGGCTTACTCCTTTGCACGAATCCAAGTACGTGACTAACTCCACAGCAACCCCTTGATTGTTGTAGTTGATTTGCAGCAGCTACACATAGAAACACCAATAAGATCTTCAATGTTGGTGCAAGAGACTTTGCTTGGTTACAAAACTCAAAGGCGTACAAGAAACGCAGCAAGAACTCTTTCTTCTGTAGGAGGAGGCTAGGGTTTCAAAAAGAAAACCTTATGAAGCTCTCTAGGGTTAGGTTTTTCTTTTTCCACCTCTTTTAAATAGGAGCTTAATGGGCTTTCCTATTCCAAATAGGTTTACACAAACCTTGGGCTTTTCCTTGTCCAATAAGGATTATACAAACCCATAAATAAATAGCCTTTTAGAATAAAACATTGCTGGCTATAATCTGAAAATCTGTAAGCTCGATCGATCGACCAGCTGTCGAGATTTAATGAACCTCGACAGATCGAGATTCTATCGAGCAGGTATCGAGACCTACAAATTGCACTTTTCTTGAGCTGTTCTTGAGTAATCTTCATGTCTTCAATTTAACCACTTGTGATGATCATCTTGAACCTACTTAGATTTACCCAAATACAAGTAAAGTGCGTTTTGTCAAAGGATATGCCAATTACATAAAAATATGTCACCAACAACCCTAAACCGGTTCGATCAGAAGCAGATTTCTAAAGACTGAGTATTTCATCTAGCTTTACGCTTGAAGTCCTTTCGAGCTAAGTTTTGACTTGGAACAATTCTGCCTCAAGCTTCTTGATCTTCTTCGCCAAGAAGTTGTTCTCAAACCTTAGTGCTCCAATAGTCTGATTGGCTTCATCAGACTTTGTGGAAAGCTCTTCACGCTCAAGCTCCACATCACTAAGCTTCTTGGTGGCCAACCTATACAACTTCCCATGCTTTTCTGAAATCTTGTACAACTTTGCATAGGCTGTGTGGATGTCATCTTGTTCATCTATCTTCTCAAACTTGGACTCTACCAATTCCTCTTCTTCATCCACATCTTCAACAATCTCCTCAGTAGGATTGACCGTGGTAGTGAATGCATTCAAGATTTCGTCATCCTCATTGTCGGAATCATCTTTGGGCTTAGTGTCACTCAATGTAGTAGCAAGTGCCTTGGTCTTCCTAATGGTCTTGAGATATGTAGGGCACTTTTGTTTCATATGATCGATGCCTTGACACCCAAAGCACTTTGGTCCTAAAGGAACAATATACTGACCGCCATCCCTAGCATCCTTCTTTCTTTTATCTTGACTTTTGGACTGTGAGGAGCTAGATTGCCTACGGTCCTTGTCAAATCCCTTCCCATTGGCATTTTTCATAAACTTCTTGAATTGTCGGGTGATGTAAGACTTCATCTTAGAATCCTCATCGTCTGAAAACTTATCAGTATCACTACTCTTGGCCTTCAATGCCATGCTCTTGCCCTTACCCGACTTGCCAATTCTTGTTAAACCTAACTCATATGTCTCCAAATTACCAACCAGCTCTATTAAAGGAATCTTGTCGATGTCATTTGATTCCTCAATAGTAGTAATCTTCACATGGAATCTCTCGGGTAGAGATTTGAACAACTTTCTCACAATCTTGGGTTCAGGAATGGTTTCCCCAAGATTGAAAACAGAGTTCACTATGTCCTTAAGCTTGGTATAGAACTCATCAAACGACTCAACCTATACCACATTGATTTCTACAAAGCTTGTAGTGAGCCTCTAAAGTTTTGAATCTTTGACAGCCTTGGTTCCCTCATAGGTTGTCTAGAGAATGGTCCATGCTTCCTTAGTAGGTTCTGTAGAGGATATCTTCTTGAACTCCTCATTAGTGACTGCACTGAATAATGCATTCAATGCTCTACTGTTGATATTTGCCGCCTTGATCTTGGCATCAACCCAATCAGCTGGCGCTTCCTTTGGCTGGTCTAGCCTATCTCAATAGCTTACCACACTTTCTCATTTAAAGACTGCAAGAAAACTCTCATGTGTACTTTCCAATATGCATAGTTAGTGCCATCAAATAAAGGAAGTATAATCAAAGACTGTCCTCTATCTATGACAAATAGGGATCAATGGATCAACACAACAAAGATTAACCCTAATCAGAGTGTCCCTGCTCTGATACTACTTGATAGGCCAAAAATATATTGACCCCTTGTAATGAATTAATTGTTTAATTAGCCAAGTTTATTAATTAATCAAATTAACATGCAAAGTGCATGGTAGCACAAACAAATCACTAATAAAACTAAGTGCAACAAAAATTAAATTAACACAGTGATTTGTTTATGAATAAGGAAAACCAACACGGCAAAAACCCCACTGAGTGATTTTAAGGTCACCACTTCCGAGAATTCACTATTATCACAATAAGCGGTTACAAGTAATAGAATCCTAGTACATTATACCAACTTACAGTTGAACCCTTACCCCAATACCCAATTGGATTTATTCTGTAGTGACAATCTCTCTTTGTAATGCACAGCTCCCAGTACGTGAGTAACCAATTGCGCGGATCCCAGTACGCGACTTCAATCACCAACTAGAGAAGGTTGTTAGCTGCAAAGTTTTTCAATTCATCACATGATGAAGATCCAGAAGATGCTTGGTCATAAAACCCTATGGTGTACAAACATAGCCACTTCTTCACAAGAAAGATGAACTAGAGCAAAACTCTATCTCCGGTCACAATTTGCTTGAACAAACTTTGCTTAACACTTGTGCAACTTGTGTCCACTTTGACGGCTCTTAAAATAATCCTTTTATATGTCTAGGGTTGTAAGAGAAAAGGGCCCAAACACATAATCACGAATTAGAGTTAAAACAGAACAGAAAATCTATTTTTTTTAAACCTCGACAGATAGTCATCTGTCGAGCAACTGTCGAGTCATGGGGCTGGAATAGCTCTTCAAGCTTAATAGATACTAGCTGTCGAGCTTTAATGAACTTGCACTTTTCAGCTTAAATCTTGGACAAACTTGCATGGTTTTAATACTTGATCTTGAAACAAGATTTCTTGAAGTATTAAACATATCCTAAATCTACCCAAATTCAAGTAAAGTGCATTTTGTTAAAGGATTAGCCAATTACATAAAATTGTGACATATGTTCCTAACAAGTGAATCACATATGTCCTAACACTTTGAAGTTGAGAGGCCTGGCTTTGAAAGAAGAGAAGAAGAAGTGTAGAGGATCCCATGGACTTTGCTCCCTATAGCAACAACAACATGGTGGCAATGATGAAGACAATGAATTACCTTCTAGGAATGAACATAGGGAAGACTGTGAAGAAGTCAATTGTTTAAGACCCAATTGTTAGGATTAATGTCCTTAAATCCTATTGTATGATGCTATGTATGACATTATGTATGACTTAATGTTGTGATTAATAAATTTGTTTTATTATTATTTGAAATAATGGTAACATGAATATTTGGATATTATCATATAGTCCATGAGATGCATAGTATGTGATTTATGTGATTTAGTCACAGAAGATATAAGTCACAAGTTCTTTGTAAACTCAGAATTTGGTTCGGGCATTTCATCTGCGAAGACTATAACATATTAACTAAGATGATTTGTCTTAATCATGGAAGTGGTGACTTCTAGTTGATATGTTGATATGTTTTAAGAGTTAAGACATATTGAACTGGACCGCTGTGAGAATTATTATTCTCCTAACGACTGTCAATTAAATAATAAATCTCACGACTTATATTTGCATGAACTCTTAATTTTGAGAGAATAATGGACCTGATCATGAAATGTAGGTTGCTTTGATATATTAAGAGTGAGATCTAAAGTAATGGTCAAAACCTCAGTATGTTGGGCAGCCACATTTAGTGTTGATGGAACATATATTTTCAAGATGGAATTCGTAGTCTCTTAACGAAGATAAAAAATATTCCCTTAAGATAAGTTTAATGGGTTTGTTATTTAGAGAGTTAGGCCTAACCACTTTGGTAATAAATTATTAAAGTATATATTTATGAAATTGGATTTCATAAATATATGATGAATAACTTAAAGGGATTAAACCGGGTACTCAAGGATTAAGATGTAGTAATCTACAAAGTGGCAGTCTATATTCATGACTTTGAATTACTACAAATATTTTATGAAGGGGTTGCATGTATAATAAAGTCTTGAGATATAATTTATTAATAAGGCCTAGAGTGCAATTATATTTATATAGTGGTATTAAATATAATTAATGGTAACTTTGGACTTGTCAAGAGTTGACAGAAAAGCCCAATGCCCATTGGAGCTAGTGTCTTATTGGTCCCATTCCAAGCCACACACTAAAACCCAATTGGAAAGGCCCAATAGGCCAGCCCAATTAAATAATCAGTTAGTTATAAAGGAAGAAACATATAGAATTTTTTCATTAGAAAAAAGATTGACACCATTGTGAAATGGTGTGTATGTGTGAGTGAAGCCACTCGTTATTCTCCCTTAGAAACTGATTGAGAAACCACACTTCTTGGGCGTAAATGGAATTGGAGTGAAGATTAAAAGTGTTTCCAAGTACTTCTAATCTTTTGTTTTGAATTTCACTATACCAAGGTATGCTATCTTGTTCTTAAATTCTGAAATTTACATAATGCAAGTTATCAATCATGAATGAAATAAATCCATATTTGTTGCTTCCGCTGTGTGTTTTGTATGAGACACAAAACCAAATTTTCTAACACCAATAATTCCTACTACCACACCACCTTTTAGGCTAGGCTATAATCCCACTGATGATGACTTATTAGAGATGGAGGTGAGAAGAATGACCTGAGCTAAGGTTAAAGCAAAGGGACTTCCTTGTCCCTCGGAACACCTAAGGCCCTATACTCTCACATTAAATGGAAAGTTTGTCAAAGTTGGTGATAGTCAACGCTATTGGGGATTCCCCGAACCGAGGTATGATCCTAAGACAAGAACAATGATGCCTGGGTTTGAGCCATTATTTAAGTGTAACAACAAGCTTTCAGAATTAAAATAGGAAGACGTAACCTAGGTCCTTACAAATTGGGTAGATTACATGGACCCTGATGTAATGACTACGCTTCTGGGAGATGCCATTCGCAATATAGAAGAAGAAGAGTATTGGGAAGCTTGCCAACATGCATTGAAAAGCCCGTATGAAGCAAGGACAAGTGATGAAGAAGGGGGAGGAACCCCTTGTGATGAAGACGAAGGTAGCAACAACAAGAGTGATAGTAGTAGTAATAGCAACAGCAGTGACAGTGGACATGGTGAGGATGATAGCAACAGTGATAGTGAAAGCAACAACAGTGAAGACTATGATAGCGAATATAGTGGCAATAACTGGGGCAAACCCCTTAGTGATAAAGAAGATGAAGATGAAAGGCTTTACTATGAAGACTATGATGATGATGTAGACTATTAGGATGGAGATATAGAAGCTAATGTTGAAATTGAACCTATAGACATGGGAAAGTGACGCCGGAAGTGATCAATATAGGCTAGTAAACATGCTCGAGGCTGTAGGAGAGGAGATTGAAGAAGTCGATGATGTAGACTATGATAATTACCCCTATAGGCGTCTCTTGGATTGAAGTTGCATTACTAATGTTAGTTCAAAGTCATGCCCTCGATATGACAAGCATGGTAGAGAAATTCCTACTTTAGGATCATTCCACAACTCAGAGCTTGGCTCACTAACCCCATACACTAAGGAAAAAGATTACATAGATGCTAGATTGGCCACTCTAGACCAAAAACTAATGATCCATAGTCTTAAAAATCTAACACTTGAGAATTCTGAAGGTGATGATGAGAATATGGAAGGGAATGAGTCGGGATACCTCCCTTAATACACCCACTCAAGCAACAAAAGAAAGCAGGATTTGTTTGGTGAGTTAATGGACAGCATGGAGCACTTGGATGCTTATGTGACTGGCAAGCCCATAGATATGGAGATTGATGATAAAGTCAAAGAAGGTCAACCTAATTAAATTCAAGTCCAATTGGAACAAGGAATCAAAGGAAATTTGTATCTAATCCAAGTCCAATTCGGATTAGGATTCCAGCTTGCACACCAGTTAGTATGTGGAGCATAACTTTTGGCTTAGATGTCCAATCGGAATGATTCAAGTTGGGCTGGAAATCTAACTTAAAGGGCTACAATTTTGTAGTTTACCAAAAGTCCTAATTATGAAGTTAAATGGGCCAAAAACGTCGGTTAAATGAAGCCTAAAAACGTGGGATTTTCTCCAAACGGGAATTCAACTTGTAATAGAATTTCTTGACCTATTTAAAGGCTTTTTAGGACAAAATTCAAAGGGAGAGCTTCTGTAGAACATAATTTAGGTTTTTTTTAAAGTTTCTTTATAGTTTTTAGAGTTTTACTTGTGTTATGGCTTGCTAGAAGCCTTGCCAAGGCAAGGGGTGAAACCCAACCGTTTATTGGTATGTTCTTAACAATTATTTATTGGTTTTAATGATTATGTTTTTTATGTTTTTGATTGTTTCACTCATCTAAAAAAGAGTTTAGTTCTGCATAATCCTTTGATTTATTGTAGACTTCAGGCACGTTTAATGCTTAGTATTCCTTGCAAACTAATTCACTAGTTTTGTTTTGCCTAAAATCAATCAATTGCATGAAACTACCGTAGACAATTAATTCTTGAGTTTTTATTGTTAAATCATCTGACTAAAATCATCCTTCGTATGAATTTTAGTTGAGTTATAAAATAAATATTGTTAAGACTACCAATAGATATGTGTGGATCCCTAAACCTTAGCGCCTTAATATATTGTCATTTTTTTTAATTTAAATTACCTTTACTAAACTATCAAAAATCTCTTTAGTTAAACTTTATTATTTTAGTTTTATTCTCTTGTGGTTTGCTAATCTATTCCCTTTTTCCTGTGGATTCGACCTCGGACTTTTCGAGTTATTATTTCGCGACAATCCTGCACTTGGGAGCATTATTTAAGTCACAGCAAGTTTTTGGCGCCGTTGCCGGGGATTAGGCGATTAGAGAAGCGTTCCACTTTGTTTGGAGAGGTTTTCGGCATTAAATTTCTTCACATATTTGGTAATATCTCTCCAACTCTTTTCCTTTTTAAGTAGTCTAGTTTTCTTTAAGAGTTTTTCTTTTATTTTTACTTCTTTTTATTGTTAAAGTTATTTGTTGTTTTGTTTTGTTTTCTTTTTCTTTTTCTTTTTTGCGTTACTATTGCATGAGTGTTTGGTGTCGTGATAGTGATAATCGCTTGGTTAGATTTGATTCTAATAATTTGTTTGGAAATTTTTCTGATTCTTTTACACATTCTCACACACTTGATATCATGGCGGACTTAGAGAGTAATCATGGTGATGAGAATAATTTAAATAATGAAAACTTCCATGCTCACCAACCCATTAGAACTCTCAGGGATTATTTGCAACCTACTAGGAGTAGTGCACCATCATGCATCATTTTTCCAACTAATGCAAATAATTTTAATTTTAAGCCCGGTATGATTTCATTACTTCCTAAATTTCATGGCTTACATTCTGAAAATCCTTACCTACACTTTAAGGACTTTGAGGAGGTATGTTCTGCCTTCCATAACCAATCATGTAACGAAGAAACCATTAGGTTGAAGTTGTTCCCTTTTTCTCTTAAAGACAAGGCAAAAACTTTGCTTAATTCTTTAAGACCTAGGTCAATTGGTACTTGGCAAGAGATGCAAATTGAATTTTTAAAGGAAATTTTTTCCAATTCATAGGACTAATGCACTTAAAAGACAAATAATGAATTTTTCACAAAAAGATAATGAGACATTTTATCAATGTTGGGAAAGATTTAAAGATTTGCTTAATTCTTTTCCACATCATGGCTCTGAAACTTGGCGTATAATTAGTTTTTTCTATGAAAGTTTAACTCCAAAGATGCGCCAATTTGTAGAGATGATGTGCAATGGAGAATTTTGGAATAAAGATCCTGATGAGGCTTTTGATTATTTTGATCTCTTATCTGAGAATGCCCAATCTTGGGATACCACTGATACCTCAAATAGGTCAAGAGCATCCACTAACCCCTCTAGGGGTGGTAAGTACCAACTTAGGGAAGATGATGACCTTAGTGCTAGGGTGGCTAGTCTAACTAGGAAGCTTGAAGCCATGGAATTAAGGAAGGGTAATGGAATCAATATTGTGCCTAAAATTGATGAGGTGTGTAGAATTTGTAAGACAATGGAACACCCTACCAATGAATGTCCTACAATTCCAGCTTTTAAAGAAGTGTTGCATGATTAAGCAAATGTTATGAACATGGTGAAAAAACCATACCCTTCTGCCTATTCAAAGACGTACAATTCAGGGTGGAGGAATCACCCAAATTTTAGTTGGTGGAATGATAATGTGGTTGCACCTCCTACACATGGTACTTCAAATTTTGTTCCTTATAATCCCCCTCCAAAGAAGAGTCTTGAGGACACCTTGCAACAATTCATGCAAACTCAATCCACTATTAATAATCAGAACTCACAAGCCATAAATGACATTAGGAGCACTCTTACTAAATTGACCACATCCATGAGCACAATAGAAACTGGTAAGTTTCCCTCTCAACCACAACCAAACCCCTAAGGTCAATTTTTTGTTGATGATTGTAGTTCCTCTGAAAATCTAAAGATACTCCTAAAAGCAATACACATGATGAATCTTTCAAAATAAAGAGTAGTGATGAAGTCCTTGAGCCTAAATCTAATGAAATTGAAAGGTGTCCTATCCCTGCTCCTTTTCCCCAAAGGTTGATTCCACCTCAAAAAGTAAATCAAAATTTTGAAATCCTTGAAGTGCTTAAGCAAGTTAAAGTGAACATTCCTCTTTTGGATGCCATAAAGCAAATTCCATCATATGCTAAATTTTTGAAAGATTTGTGTACTGTTAAGCGTAAGCTTAATGTACATAAGAAGGCTTCTTTGATTGAACAAGTTAGTGCAATCAATCAAAACAATAGACCTCCAAAGTTTAAAGATCCAAGTTGTCCCACTATTTCATGTGTGATTGGTAATTCAAGAATAGAGAAAGCTTTGCTTGATCTTGGGGCAAGTGTGAATCTTTTGCTATATTCAGTGTATGAGCAATTAGGTCTAAGCGAGTTAAAACACACTTCCATAATTTTACAACTTGCCGATCGATCTGTGATTGTTCCTAAGGGTGTTGTTGAGGATGTTTTAGTTCAAGTGGACAAATTTTATTTTCCTGTTGACTTTATTGTTTTGGATATGCATCCTGTTTCTAATGCTAATTCTCAAATATCTGTGATTTTAGGACGCCCATTTCTTGCAACTTCTAATGCATTGACAAATTGTAGAAGTGGAGTCTTAAAATTATCTTTTGGGAATATGACTCTTAAGCTTAATATTTTTAATAATTGAAAGCAACCTAGGGATGAAGAGGATGTGCATGAAGTTGACTTAATTGAAACGCTTGTTCAAGAACAATTCAACAAAACATGTTTTTTAGATCCATTAGAAGCTTGTCTAGTAAATTCATGTGATTTTAATTTTGATGAGAGTTCTGAAATTGCATACATTCACTGTCTTTTGGAATTTGCACAGGAATTGGAAGCGAGCAATTGGAAATTGAAATATGAGGAGTTGCCACCTCGTGAGATAAACTTGTTGCCATCTAGTGAGCAAGTACCAATTGAAGTTAAAGCCCTTGACCGTTGAGCTCAAGTATGCTTTTCTAGGAACTGATGAGACTTTTCCTGTGGTAATATCTTCTAAACTTGACTCTTTGCAAGAAGGTAAGTTAGTAAATGTTTTGAGAAAACATAAGAGTGTCATAGGATGGTGTTAGGATTGGTGCCCTTAAATCCTATTGTATGATGCCATGTATTATATTATGTATGACATGATGTATGACTTAACATTGTAATTAATAAAGTTGTTTTATTATTATCTGAAATAATTGTAACATGAATATTCGGACATTATCATAGTCCATGAGATGCATAGTATGTAATTTATGTGATTTAGTCACGGAAGATATAAGTCACAAGTTTTTTGTAAACTCATAATTTTAATTCGTAGTCGGTAATGAAATTGGGCATTTCATCTGTGAAGACTATAACATATCAACTAAGATGATTTCTCTTGATCATGGAAGTGAAGACTTCTAGTTGATATGCTGATATGTTTTAAGAGTTAAGACATATTGAACTGGACCACTGTGAGATTTATTATTCTCCTAATGACTGTCAATTGAATAATAAATCTCACGACTTATATTTACATGAACTCTTAATCCTAAGAAAATAATGGACCTAATCATGAAGTGTAAGTTGTTTTGATATATCAGGAGTGAGATCTAAAGTAACGGTCAAAACCTCAGTATGTTAGGCAGCCACATTTAATGTTGATGGAACATATATTCACAAGATGGAATTCATAGACTCTTAACAGAGATACAAAATATTCCATTGAGATAGGTTTTTTGTTATTCAAAGAGTTAGGCCTAACCACTTTGGTAAGAAATTACTAAAGTATATATTTATGAAATTGGATTTCATAAATATATGATGAATAACTTAAAAGGATTAAACCAGGTACTTAAGGATTAAGATGTAGTAATCTACAAAGTGGCAGTCTTCATTCATGACTTTGTATTACTACGAATATTCTATAAAGGGGTTGCATGTACAATAAAGTCTTGGGATATAATTTATTAATAAGGCCTAGAGTGCAATTATATTTATATAGTGGTATTAAATATAATTAATGGTAACTTTGGACTTGTCAAGAGTTGACAGAAAGGCCCAAGACCCATTGGAGCTAGTGTTTTATTTGTTCCCTTTTGGTCCCGCTCCAAGCCACATACTAAAGCCCAAAAGGCTAGCCCAATTAGATAATAAGTTATAAGGAGAGAAATATACAGAATTTTTAAAAATATATGAATTGGTATGTATGTGAGTGTTGAACTCTCTTTGATTCTCTCTAAAAACATACACATATAATTGATTGAGAGACCACACATCTTGGGCATCTAGTGGAATTGGAGTGAAGATTGACAGTCTTCTCAAGAACTTCTGATCTTCAGTTTTGAATTTCACCGCTTCAAGGTACACTCTCTTGTTCTCTAATTCTGAAACTTACATGGCACATGTTATCAACTGTGAATTAAATAGATCCGTTTAATTTTTTCCGCTTTATACACTCATATTTCCAACAGATGGAACATAGCTAACATTAAAGGAACTAGCCCATTGGTTTGTACTCATAAGATTTATTTAAAGGACAATGCTAAACCATCTAGGGAGCTGCAACGTAGGTTAAACCCTACAATGAAAGAGGTAGTTAGGACTGAAGTGCTCAAATTGTTAGATGTGTGTTACCCCATCATAGATAGTAAATGGGTAAGTCCTACTTAAGTGGTGCCTAAGAAATCTAGAATAATTGTGGTAAAAATGAGAATAATGAGTTAATTCCAACTCGTGTCACCACAGGTTGGTGCATGTGTATTGATTATAGAAAATTGAATGCAGTCACTAGGAAAGATCACTTCCCTTTACCTTTCTTGGATCAAGTTTTAGAGAGAGTAGCAGGTCATGAGTACTATTGTTTTTTAGATAGGTATTCTGGGTACTATAAAATTGAAATTGCACTTGAAGATCAAGAGAAAACCACATTTACTTGTCCTTTTGGTACTTTTGCATTTAGGAGGATGCAATTTGGTTTATGTAATGCACCTTCCACTTTTCAAAGATGCATGCTAAGTATTTTTAGTGACATGGTAGAACATTATTTAGAGGTTTTCATGGATGATTTTTCTATGTTTAGTGACTCTTTTGATGAATGCCTTTCTAATTTGAAAAAAGTCTTAACTAGGTGTGAAGAAAAGAATTTACTATTAAATTGGGAAAAGTGTCATTTCATGGTCACAAAAGGGATTGTATTAGGCCACAATTTTTCTTCAGAAGGCATTGAAGTGGATAAAGCAAAGATTGAGTTGATTGCTAATTTGCCTACACCTAAGACTGTTAAAGATGTGAGATTATTTCTAGGACATGCTGGATTTTATAGGAGGTTCATAAAAGACTTTAGTTTCATATCTAGACCTATGTATAACCTCCTAACAAATGACACTCCCTTTGAATGGACCCAAGCTTGCCAAGAAGCTTTTGATAAGCTAAAAGGCATGCTTACCACTGCACCTATCATGCAACCGCCAAATTGGACTTTACCTTTTGAAATTATGTGTGATGCAAGTGATTATGCGATTGGAGTTGTTTTAGGGCAAAGAAAGGATAAAAAATCTCATGCAATTTATTATGCAATTAAGACTTTGAATGAAGCTCAAATGAATTATTCTACAACTGAAAAAAAGTTACTTGTTGTGGTATTTGCCTTAGGTAAATTCCATTCATATATTCTTGGTTCTCTTGTTGTTGTTTTCATTGACCATGCAACTTTAAAATATCTCCTTTCAAAGAAGGATGCAAAGCCAAGGTTGATTAGATGGATTCTTCTACTACAAGAATTTAATATCACCATCAAAGATAAAAAGGGAGTAGAAAATGTGGTGGCAGACCATTTGTCGCGCCTCACTTTTAATGAATCCATGGATGCATTGCCCGTTAGGGATTCATTCCCTGATGAACAATTGTTTTCCATCTCTACTTTGCCTTGGTATGCTGATATTGTCAATTTTCTTGTCACATGCCAAACACCATCTCACTAGAGTGCTCAAGATAAGAAACACTTCATGGTTGAGGTAAGCAATTTTTTCTATGATGATCCTTATTTATTTAAGTACTGTCCAGATCAAATCATTAGGAGATGTGTCCCTAATAATGAAATATTTAGTGTCATCTCCTTTTGTCATAATGAAGCTTGTGGAGGCCACTTTTCTTCAAGGAAAACCGTTGCAAAGATTTTGCAATATGGTTTTTATTAGCCTAATATGTTTAAAGACACTCATCATTTTTGCAAATTTTGTGAGTCTTGTCAAAAGTTGGGAGAAATAACTTGTAGGAATATGATGCCTTTAAACCCAATTTTAGTTGTTGAAATTTTTGATTGTTAGGGCATAGATTTCATGGGTCCATTCCCTCCTTCTTTTGGATATCTTTACATTCTAGTGGCTGTAAATTATGTTTCAAAATGGGTTGAGGCTATTCCTTACAAAAAGAATGATCACAAAATTGTTTTGAAATTTTTAAAGGAAAATGTTTTGTCAAGGTTTGGCATCCCTAAAGCAATTATTAGTGATGGGGGCTTGCACTTTTGCAACCAACCTTTTTGAGGCATTAACAAGAAAATATTGCATAACACACAAGATTGCCACCCCATATCACCCACAAACAAGTGGACAAGCTAAGATTGCCAATAGGGAGATTAAACAAATTTTGGAAAAGACGGTTAACCCAAATCGTAAAGATTGGTCTTTGAGGTTGAATGATGCACTTTGGGCATACCGCACTGCCTATAAAAATATTCTTGGTATGTCTCTCTATATACTTGTTTATGGTAAAGCTTGTCACTTGCCTGTGGAATTGGAACATAAATCATATTGGGCAATAAAGATGTTTAACTTTAACTTAGACAAGGCTAGTTCATTGAGAAAATTGCAATTGAATGAGTTGGAAGAAATTCGGCATGATGCATATGAGAATTCTAGGATTTCTAAAGAAAGAATGAAGGTTTTTCATGACAAACAAATTTTAAGGAAATCTTTTGAACCATCTCAAAAAGATCTTTGGTATAATTCTAGGTTACATTTGTTCCTCGGAAAATTGAGATCTACATGGACTGGACCTTTCATTGTTAAAAATGTTTTCCCCCATGGTGCCATAGAAATTGAAAATCCTAAGAATGGTAACATATTTAAGGTGAATGGACAACGTCTTAAGCCATTTCTTGAGAATTTTTCACAAGAAGAGGAATCCATTAATTTGGAGGATCCCATTTATCAAGACTTGCCAAGCAATTAGCATTAGCATTTGTGTTGTAGTTTAGATTGTTTTATTTTTCTTTTTATTATTTTTGTTGTTTTGTTTTCTAACCCCTTTTGCAGGTGTTAAAATTTTTTTTTTTTTTTTTCTGTTCATTTATGTTCATCTCTTCAAGGTATTCTCTGTAATCTCCACTCTTTATTGTTTTTCCTTGTTATCATCGAGGACAATGTAAGTTTTAGGTTGGGGGGGGGGGGAACTTGAGATGATTTGCATTTGTTTTTATTTTATGTTAATTTTTTTTGGGTTATTTTTATTGATTTTTGTTTTTGTTTTTGTTTTTAGTCCAATTTAAAAAAAAAAAAAAAAAAAAAGTGTTGCTTTAGCAAGAGTTTTAAATCAAAGTTCTTTATGCTACTTCTATCTAAAGAATTCCACTGTTTTTCATGCTCAAATAGTATGCACATGCACTTTAGCCACATGAACATGTTTCTTGGTTGAGAGATAGAGATGACTTTGAAAATCTTGAAAATAAAATGTAAAGACTACAACACAAGTGGGTTCTTGAGCCATTCATTTTTTAAAGTGTTATTTTCTTTTGACCTCATTTTTCATTTGGAAGCACATAACTTTGTTGTTGCTTAGTCTAATTATTCTTTGATTTGGTTGAATGCTAAGAATTCATCAAATTTTATGCCACACCTAAATATGTTAAAGTCATGGATTTTGAAGAACTATCCCAATCCTTAAGAGATGATTTAAGGCCATCTTTGTTAATTTTGAGCCTTTATTATTTTCTTTCTTGATACATTACCACTAGTCACCCATTTGAGCCTATTATTTTAGCAATTCTTTCTAAAATCTTTTCCTAAGGTGTTCCAAGAATGAATGCAATCAAATTGTCTTATTACGATAAATTTGTGGTGAAATAGTTGGAAGAAAAGGAAGACTCACTAAAAAAAAAAAAGAAAAAGAAAGAGTCATAAACAGAAAAGGAAAAATGTTGAAAAAAAAAAGGGAATGTGAAAGAGGAAGAAATAGAGAATGAATTTGTTGATGAAATTTTGAAAAAAAAGAAAAAAAAGAAAAAAAGTGAAAGTGCGAGATTCAAGAAAGTTGAGAGAATAAATTAATTGTCATATATTCAAAAGAAGTTGTCTCTCTAATTATTCTTGGGAACATTTTTTATTTTTACCTATACCCTTTGTTCTAAATTCCTCCTCTTTACCCTACATTACGTCCCAATGAAAGTCCTATTTGATCTTAAGGAAGGTATGGTTTGGATCTTGACATGACTAATCAATGTGTGTGGTGTAATATTCTTAGTGTGTGGTGTAATATTCTTAGTGTTTGGCATCCTTTCATGAAACTATAAATATCCTTTATTTTGCTTCACTGTTCTTCATCTTATTAGTATGTGAGATATTAGTCTTTATTCTATATTATCCTGCTCACATATTTTTGAGAGTGTTACACCCTTTTCGGAGTGATTTATTTGTTGAGTGTTAACAACTGTGAGATTTGAGTTGAAGCATAACTTTGGATAGAAATTCAAGCCATATTTTATCTTAAGACTGAGGTTGTGTTTGTGTTGGCTAAACTATTCACACACTAAGTATTGATGGCATGTGGAGTATCTTTGGTGGTTGTTAGTGTTTTGACCTTTGATTAACTATTTCTACTAAAGTAATAATTTTTTGTTATTTTGTGTCTTTGTCTCAAGTCGCTTAAATTGCTAGAGACTAGCAATGAGCTGGTTGGGGAGTGTGATAATAGCTTAATTTTGCATATTTATATCATTATTAGAAAGCATTATCATACTTATTTTGAGTTAATTTATGCATTTTATAGTTGATTTTGGAATAATGTTGAATAATCACTTTTGTGCTTAATTGAATTTTAATGCGTGAATTTGTCTTTTGTAGGATAATGAAATTAAATAAGTAGATTTGTGCAAAGAAGAAAACTAATGGACTTTACTTTTACAAGGGCCATGATGAAGTCAAAGAAGGTCAACCCAATTAAATTCAAGTCCAATTGGAACAAGGAATCAAAGGAAATTTGTATCTAATCCAAGTCCAATTCGGATTAGGATTCCAGCTTGCACACCAGTTAGTATGTGGAGCATAACTTTCGGCTCAGATGTCCAATAGGAATGATTCAAGTTGGACTGGAAATCTAACTTAAAGGGCTACAACTTTGTAGTTTACCAAAAGTCCTAATTCTGAAGTTAAATGGGCCAAAAACGTCGGTTAAATGAAACCTAAAAACCTGGGATTTTCTCCAAACGGGAATTCAACTTGTAATAGGATTTCTTGGCCTATTTAAAGGCTTTTTAGGGCAAAATTCAAAGGGAGAGCTGCTGTAGAACATAATTTAGGTTTTCTTAAAGTTTCTTTATAGTTTTTAGAGTTTTACTTGTGTTATGGCTTGCTAGAAGCCTAGCTAAGGCGAGGGGTGAAACCCAACCGTTTATTGGTATGTTCTTAACAATTATTTATTGGTTTTAATGATTATGTTTTTATGTTTTTGAATGTTTTACTCATCTAGAAAAGTGTTTAGTTCTATATAATCCTTTGATTTATCGTAGACTCCGGGCACGTTAAATGCTTAGTATTCCCTACGAACTAATTCACTAGTTTTGTTTTGCCTAAAATCAATCAATTGCATGAAACTACCTTAGACAATTAATTCTTGAGTTTTTATTGTTAAATCATCCGACTAAAATCATCCTTCGTATGAATTTTAGTTCAGTTATAAAATAAATATTGTTAAAACTACCAATAGATGTGTGTGGATCCCTAAACCTTAGCGCCTTAATATATTGTTATTTTCTTTTAATTTAAATTGCCTTTACTAAACTATCAAAAATCTCTTCAATTAAACTTTATTATTTTAGTTTTATTCTCTTGTGGTTTGCTAATCTATTCCCTTTTCCCTGTGGATTTGACCTCGGACTTTCCGAGTTATTACTTCGCGACAATCCTGCACTTGGGTGTTGGGATTTATGCCCTAAAATCCAATTTATAGGCATGTCATAAATAATTAGATTGTTTAATCATATGAGACTATTTATGAACTAATGAGACATTATCTTAGTCCATGAGATGCATAGTATGTGATTTATGTGAAAAGTCACAGAAAGATATAAATCACAAGTTCTTTGTAAACTCATAGTTTTAGTTCGTAGTCGGTGATGAAATTGGACATTTCATCTGCGAAGACTATAACATATCAACTATGATAATTTATCTTGATCATGGAAATGGAGATTTCTAGTTGGTATGTTGATATGTTTTAAGAGTTAAGACATATTGAACTGGACGGCTGTGAGATTTATTATTCTCCAAATGACTGTCAATTGAATAATAAATCTCACGACTTTTATTTACATCAACTCTAAATCCTGAGAGAATAATGGACCTGATCATGAGATGTAGGTTGCTTTGATATATCGGGAGTGAGATCTATTAGTTATGGTCAAAACCTCAGTATGTTGGGCAACCACATTTAGTGTTGATGGAACATATATTCTCAAGATGGAATTCATAATCTCTTCACGGAGATATAAAATATTCCCTTGAGATAAGTTTAATGGGTTTAGTTATTCAGAGTGTTGGGCCCAACCACTTTAGTAAGGAGTTACTAAAGTATATATTTATGGAATTGGATTTCATAAATATATGATGAATAACATAAAGGATTAAACTGGGTACTCAAGGATTAAGATGTAGTAATCTTCAAAGTGGCAGTCTATATTTATGACTTTGTATTACTATGAATATTTTAATGAAGGGGTTAAATGTATAATAAAGTCTTGGGAAATAATTTATTGATAAGGCCTAGAGTGCAACTATATTTATATAGTGGTATTAAATATAGTTAATGGTAACTTTGGACTTGTCAAGAGTTGACAGAAAAACCCAAGGCCCATTGGAGCTAGTGTCTTATTGGTCCCTTTTGGTCCCACTCCAAGCCACACACTTAAGCCCAATTGGAAAGGCCCAAAAGGCCAGCCCAATTAGATAATTGGTTAGATACAAAAGGGAAAAACGTTCAGAATATTTTATGTGAGTAACATCATTGTGAAATGAAAAATAAGTGAGTTTTTTGTCACTCTCTAATCACCCTTTTGTTACCAATTGAGAGACCACACATCTTGGGCATCAAGTGGAATTGGAGTGAAGATTAAAAGTCTTCCCAAGAATGTTTGATCTTCAAGGTTTTGAATTTCACCACACCAAGGTACGCATCTTTTCCTTTATTCTAGAATTCATGGTTACATGTTTATCATTCATGATTGAAGTAGATCCGTGTGTTGTTGCTTCCGCTGTGTGTTTTGTATGAGATACAAAACCAGATTTTTCCAACATTGGGAGCATTATTTTAGTCGCAGCAGTCATCACAAAACCTTATACATCCCACAAAGCAGATTTGATATTTTGGCAAATCAAAATCATTTTTTTTACAATAAAAATAGGTCTGCTTTTTTCAACAAAAGAAGAGATTTCATCCATACATAAATTTGTTTGATATAATTTTTCATTCACATGTTCAACATATCATGCATGACATGCATAGCATAGTACATTCGTCACAAAAGTCTAGAAGACCAGATTTTGTCTGGGCGGAATGGGTGCCTAGCACCTTCCCATTCCATAACCTAGCCTGCGGATTTAGGTTTTTGGTTTAGTAGATCTAGCCTTATCTTCATTTGTTTTGAGTAGAATGTAACTAGGACAACAAGCCATGTAAATATTTGGTAGATTGTAACTAAGACCCAAAGCTATGTAACTTTTTAATTTTCATTCAATTATGTAATTTTATTCAATCAATGAATGGAACTATTCAGTCATGTATTTTGTAATTATTATTTTTTCTTATTTTTTTTGTATAAAAAAAAATAAGTGGCGACTTCATACCACTTACCCAAAAAGAGAGGTGCCCCAAAAGTACTTGAATCTCTTTTTTGAGGGACACGTCTCTCACAGTGGCGACTCCGCTGGGGATGTCGAGGGCTAAGTTTCGTATTAGACTTAAATGACCAAATATGTACCTTTGTTTTGCATGGTCTTGCACGATATAGTTGTTTGTTTGTTTATTTATGTTTGATGGGATGTTGCATAATATTTTGGTGTATGATATTTTGTTATTTGTTTTGGTTGTTAAAATCTTTCCCTAACTGTCATAGTGTGTGCCATCCAAACGACAATGTATACACCCCTTTCAACAATTTTGTGGTAGTAGTAACCATGGATCACTGGTCTTCACAAGATTCGGGTACCCAGTGGCCAATTCACTAACTCAGCCTAAAGTCACTGGATCATTTCCTGTTGACTATAATGGACAAACCATGTTGCTTGGACCAACGCAATGTTCATTACATTACAAGTTGGGAGGTGTTTGTTGCATGGGATTAAAACAATTAAACTGATAATATTTAAAGGCGGTAAATAATTAGGCTTTTGGGATAATTATATTCAAAATTAAAAATCCTAATTATCACTTTAGGATGAGGTTTTATCATGAAAATAACTCTAAAATTCATCCAAATACAGTTTTAGAGTTGGAAAACACTTCAAAAACGTGCTAATCAAATAGCAGATTTCATAATAAAACTCAAAATTCGGACTAGGCTATTTCTGTAAAAGTTGTAGAGAATTGAATTTCCCTTCAGCTGTAAAAATTTCAGCTCAATATATATTTTGAGTAAAAAGATATGATCAAAACACTAAAACATGTTCTGATAAGAAAAATCGGCTTACTCTTATCCAAATCTCTATTTTTTAGGATTTTCCCTATAAGTTTTTTTGCTTATTTTTTAAACTGATTGGACTTAAATTTTAAGCAAACCTAGCTTACTTTCTAAGCAACTAACACCTCTATAAATAGAGGAAGCCTCCCAACATTTAAGGGAACCCCTTTTTTCTAACTTCTCTCCCCTTACATTAAAGAAGTTCTGGAAGCTTTGCTTTAGGAATTTCTTTTTTGTTAAGAGGCTTCACTTAAATCCTTAAAAAAAATTGTTTCTCTTTGAAGAAATCTTTCCTTGAGGATTAAGTTCATGCAGGTATAACTCTAACTTTGTTTCCATAACATGCTTTCATATGTGTTTTAGTTTCCATAGATATGATATTTTCTTTTGTGTTAAATAATCATGTTTCTCATATGTTATCACATGTTTTCTTTTGTTTTCAAAAAGTTTCACATGATTAACTGATGAGCATGTCTAGATCTAGGGTTGAATCTTTCTTTAAGATTTTAGATCTGCAATTTTTCTTTATGCTTCTCTTAAATTAAAATAAGATCTGCAATTTTTCTTATGTTTTTCTTAAACTAAAATCAAATTTTGCAATTTTTCTCCATGTTTTTAAAATTAAAAACAGATATGAATTTTTCTCTTTGTTTCTTTTTCAAATCAAAAATCTAATCTGTATTTTATTTATAAAATCTAATCTGTATTTTTCCAAATAAAAATCTGGTCTGTTTTTAAATAAAAAATCTTATCTGCATTTTTTTAAAATAAAAATCTAACTGTTTTTTTATATATTAAAAACCAAATCTATTTTTTCTTTCAATAAAAAATTGGTGTTTTCAAAATAAAAATCTATTTTTCTTTTTTACATTTAAAAATCCCAACCAGATCTGAATTTTTATTAAAAATCCATTCTTTTTCTTTTATGGAGACTCAAAATTAAATTTTTCATTAACTATTCTCATCAAATTTTTTTCACACAAAATAAAATGGCAGATCTAAGGTTCTTGAATAGAAGTTTAACCTTAGGTCTAGGATTTGACATAGCATTTGTTGCATAACATTTCATACTTTGAATATGGGAATTTAATGGTCATTGAAAGTCTAGAAGACCAGACTCTATCTAGGCAGAGTGGATGCCTAACACTTTTCTATCCTGTAACCTAGCCCTCGAACCTTAGAATTTTAAGTGAGTAGAGCTAGTGCTTTATTTTATTTTTTGGTAGATTGTATCTAGGACCAAAACTTCGTATTTTTACATAGATTGTATCTAGGACCAAAGTCTTGTAAAGATATTCTACCAAGTTGTATTTGTATAATCAATTAATGAAATTGAGGTATTTTTGGACATGTGAATTGTATTTATTTTTTCTTATTTTTTTATAATAAAAAAAATAAGTGGTGAATCCACACATAAGCCTGAAATGGGAAGGTGTCGATGCCTAACTCTTTTTCTGAGAGCAAATTTTCCTATCTCGTCTCTCACATGATGTTAGTTTGGGTTATTAAACATATAGGACATAGTTTGACTAGGACATTTTGAGGTACTAAAATAGTTTTTCCATACAATTTTCATAATATTGGTTACGCCAAGTTTCTCATTACATTGCTATTACATATATAATTTTGAAAATCACTATTAGATACTACATATACAATATCAATTCACAATTATTGTCTGTGAAATGCTACTGAATACAACACTAAATAAAATAATAAATTGGTCAAATAGTATCTCCTAAATTGAGTGGGGATAAGTGTATGAGATTGTTTAGCTCAATTACAGTTTGTTACGTTCAATATCTACGCATACAAAATATTTGAATAGAAATTGTATAAAAAATATGCTCATTAGTTCAAAGAAAAAATAACAAAAAAAAAATTTAAACAATTTAATTTGTATGGAAAGCTAACAAAAGCAAAATACAATTTTGATTCTAATTAAATTTTCTCTAAACTTTGGTTTAAACTATATAGTCATGATATATTACATAAATGACTTATAAATTTGAATTGTTTTTAGTTATATGATTAGGATTATTTTTATGGTTTATTTATATTGGGCTTCTTGTTTTCTACAATAAATTAACTCATTTGGCACAAAAATTAAAAATTTTAGATTAGATAAGACACGTGGCACAAAATTAAACTCTAATTAAAATCTAATTTTTACAATGAATTAACTCACTTAGCACAAAAATTTAAATTTTAAAATTTAAATTAGATAGCACACGTAGTGCAAAATTAAACTTTAATTGAATTCCAATTTAAAATCTAATTGGATTTTCTCTCAGTTTTACCTATATATATTCTAATCTTTTCAAACAATGATACCAAACTCACTTTAAATATACTTCATTACTTATCTTTATGTGGATGTGATGTTTATATACATATAATTATGCGAGAATATCCTTTGTAATCTATAAAAATGTAATCCTACATTGGCCCAATTATAGTTTGTCATATCAATTAAAATTCCAACTTAATCCCATCTGAACTTACCATATCACTTTCTCAACTTGCTATTAACAGAAGCCCCAATACCTTACGTTTAATTATTGTTTTTGTATTTGTTTTAAGTTTGTACATGTGTTGTGTTCCTCTCATATTGATTGTTATCCAAGTTCCGAACACTTGGGTACAATGCTGGGAGTTGCCTATATCTCGCATGTCATCTAGTTGGTGCTAAAGATTTGGTTATTAGAAATCCTTTCATTTGCTAAAGAAGAAGCCACTAACATTTTAATTTTAATTTTAAATCCATAATTTTCATATTTATTATGGTGATTGCTCTTAATCTAAAGCCTCAATATATCCTAATTTATAATTATACATGAATCTACTTAAGGTACCTAATTAAAACAAAGTCTCTCTGTCACTAAGAAAGTGAGCCAATTCGAAAACATAGGACAATAGCTATGGAAAGTCTTGAAAACTCATGTTCCCCCTAAAACTCCATTGAGGATCCTCATTCCAGACTTATGTGAGGCCTAGGCATGACCACAATGAGTTGGAGAACGTCCTCACAGTGCTGTAAACACAAGGAACATGTTGGGTCATCAACAATACAGCAACGCATTAAGTTGGATTTTGTGGGAAAGCATTCCTACATGCTTTCCATAAATAATTTCTAACTTTGCAAGGCAATGACAGTTTCCAGATTTTCTTCCACAACGGTTTCAACTGTTAGGATTAGTGCCCTTAAATCCTATTGAATGATGCTATGTATGATATTAAGTATGACATTGTGTTTGACATTATGTATGACTTAATATTGTGTTTAATAAATTTTTTTTATTATTATCTGAAATAGTGGTAACATGAATATTTGGACATTATCATATGGTCCATGAGATGCATAGTATGTGATTTATGTGATTTAGTCACAGAAGATATAAATCACAGGTTCTTTGTAAACTCAGAATCATAGTTCGTAGTCGGTGATGAAATTGGGCATTTTATCTGCGCAGACTATAACATATCAACTACGATGATTTGTCTTGATCATGGAAGTAGAGACTTCTAGTTGATGTGTTAATATGTTTTAAGAGTTAAGACATATTGAACTGGACCGCCATGAGATTTATTATTTGCCTAATGACTGTCAAATGAATAATAAATCTCATGACTTGTATTTGCATGAACTCTTAATCCTGAGAGAATAATGAACCTGATCATGAGGTGTAGGTTGCTTTGATATATTAGGAGTGAGATCTAAAGTAATGGTCAAAACCTCAGTATGTTGGGCAGCCACATTAAGTGTTGATAGAACATATATTCTCAAGATGGAATTCATAGTCTCTTAACGGAGATATAAAGTATTCCCTTGAGATAAGTTTAATGGGTTTGTTATTCAGAGAGTTAGGCCTAATCACTTTAGTAAGACTAAAGTATATATATTTATGGAATAGGATTTCATAAATATATAATGAATAACATTAAAGGATTAAACCGAGTACTCAAGGATCAAGATATAGTAATTTACAAAGTGACAGTCTAAATTAATGACTTTGTATTACTATGAATATTTTATGAAGGGGTTGCATGTATAATAAAATCTTAGGATGTAATATATAGATAAGACCTAGAGTGCAACTATATTTATATAGTGATATTAAATATAGTTAATGGTAACTTTGGACTTGTCAAGAGTTGACAGAAAAGCCCAAGGCCCATTGGAGCTAGTGTCTTATTGGTCCATTTTGGTCCCACTCCAAGCCACACACTTAAGCCCAATTGGTAAGGCCCTAAAGGCCAGCCCAATTAGATATATTGGTTAGATATAAAGGGAAAAACGTACAGAAAAATATAAGTAAGAAAAACATCATTGTAATGGTGTGGAAGTGAGAAAAAGTCACTCTCTAATAATCCCTTTGTTACCAATTGAGAGACCACACATCTTGGGCGTTAGTGGAATTGGAGTGAAGATTAAAAGTATTCCCAAGTGCTTCAATCTTCGGTTTTGGAATTCACCGCTTCAAGGTACGATCTCTTGTTCTCAAATTCTGAAATTTACTTTATGAATGTTATCAATATCGAATGAAGTAGATCCGTTCAAAACTTACTTTTCCGCTGCGTTCACATTTAATTCCATCAAATGGTATCAAAGCGGTCTTCAATTTCGTATTGTTTAACATGTTTGTGAGTTTTAGAATTGGAGAAGATAATTTCATATTGTTAGAAGATTATGTTTTAATTTTCTGCATGTTGTTGAAACTATGATTTGATGAAAACTGAAATTGATGTTGTGATGCTGTTTAAATTTAAATTTAAGTATGTTAAATTGAGTTTTAAGGCTATAGCATCAATAGAATTCAGTTTTGACATTGATCTCTATCTATCATGTTCGTTTTCAAGATGTTTGTTCATGAAAACACGTAGAAAACTGCCTTAGAAAATTTCTGGAAATTTGAGTTTCACGATTTTCGATCGATCGAAAATCACTTTCGATCGATCGAATGAGACAGTGATCAGACTCTTTAGAACGATAGATTTTCGATTGCTAGTCGATTAATCGAATCTGTTTTTCGATCGATCGAGAGGCAACCGAGTATCAATCGAAAGAGTCAGATGATCAAATTCGAATTTCTTAATTTTTTCGATCGATCGAGGGGCACTTTCGATCGATCGAAAGAAAGAAAATCAGAAATTTTTCTAAGTGTTTTCACATGTTAAAAGAGTAAGACAATGTGTAATTAAATTATGCTTGTTTTAAACCTAAAAACCTTTCTTTTAAAACATCTAGTGGGAGAGAGATACAAGGGTTGTATCTCACGGCCTCCATTGTTGGTTTAAAGTAGTGTGATTAAGCACCTCGCCTTGGCGTATATGCCTTACTCCCTTTGGAGGGTGTTTGATTTATGGTACTACAGGTTAAACTTCTTAGGGATAGATGAAATGTGTTTTTACACTGAGAACGACCACGCTTCCGTGGAGTTACTTGGTTATTCACATTGATTCTAGGCAATGGTGTACACTAGACTAAGTGTAATGTTAACCTTCCTTTGGAGCTATGTCATTATTACTTAGAGGCTGAAGGGAAAACGACAAATTATTTTTGTTTGGTAAGAGTTACCATGATAGCATTAATAATGAGAATGTTTCTCACCTAATCATAGTGATTGGTATGACCTCGCTTCCGAGGAATATTAATTGCGGGATTGGGTTGTCGTTGCATATATTATATTATGGTTTTATTAAGGTTCCATACTATATGTTTATATGCTAAATTGATAATGTTCAGTCTATTGATTATATTCATGTTTATTGTTTTCAGATTTAGAACATGGCATCATTTAGTCCACTTGTAACTATTCTTAATCAAAACAAACTGACTGGATCCAACTATGTTGATTGGAAAAGAAACTTGGACATAGTTCTTACTGCTGAAGAGCATAAGTATGTTCTTACTAAACCATGTCCTAGCTTTCCTTCATTAAATGCTCCTCTTGAGGAAAAACAACGATATGATCGTTGGCAGAAATCTAATGAGATGGCCAAGTGCTACATCCTAGCATCTATCTCAAATGTTCAACAGCATCAAATGCAGGATGTAGAACTAGCTTCAGACATTATGCAAAGTCTGAAGGAGATGTTTGGTGAGCAAGGCCGCTCTGCAAGGCAAGAGACCATGAGGCAAATTTATAATACCAGAATGGCTGAAGGAAGTTCAGTGAGAGAGCATTGTCTTACAATGATCTCTAATCTGAATACATTGGAAGTTTTAGGTGCCGATATAGATGGAAAATCCCAAGTGGATATGATACTCCAGTCGCTACCAGAATCATTCAAGGAATTCAAATTGAACTATAATATGAACAAAAAGATTTATATCTTGTCTGAATTAATGAATGAATTGGTAGCGGCAGAAGGCATTCTTGGTACTTCCAATGTTGAAGCCAATGTTGGTGAAGCTTCTACTTCTCAACCTAAGTCGAAAGGCAAAGGTAAGAAGAAGAAGAAGAAGGACTTTACCAAACAAGAGGGTAAACAAATTGCCTTAGGGGTTGCTGATAAAGAAAAGAAGATCAAAGGAAAGTGTTTCCATTGTGGTGAGAAAGGACATTGGAAGAGGAATTGTCCAGTATTCAAGGCTGCCAAGAATAAAGGTATGAATAATACATTCCTTCTTGAAATATGTTTGGTACAGAATCCCACGAATTCCTGGTGTGTGGATTCAGGTTGTACTAATCATATCTGCAATTCTTTGCAGGGGTTTCAGGAGACCAGAAAGCTTAAAGAAGGGGAGTTGTTTCTTACTTTGGCTGATGGGAGCAGGATTCCAGTTGTAGCTGTTGTGTTTATAATTTATGTTTTCAATCTAGAGTTCTAATATTAGAAGACTGTTTGTATGTACCTAATGTTCGTAGGAATTTAATTTCTGTTACTTACTTAGGTAAACAAGGATATTGTGTTATCCTAAAAGACAATGTTGTAATAAAGAAGGATAAAGTATTTATCTGTTATGGCAATATTGTGGATGATCTTTATATTTTAACTCCTGATAAGCATGAATTATATAATTCTGAATTAGATGCTAACTCTCATGTAAAATCATTAAAGAGAAAGTTTCCTTCTACTAATGATGCATATCTTTGGCACTTGCGTTTAGGTCATATTAATTCAAACAGAATTCAAAGACTAATCAAAGATGGACTCTTAGGGCCCATGGACTTTGATGGATTTCCAGTTTGTGAATCTTGTTTGGAAGGTAAAATGACCAAACGACCTTTTATTGCAAAAGGTAGAAGAGCCCAAGATTTGCTAGAGTTAGTGCATTCTGATATTTGTGGTCCTATGTCAATCCAAGTAAGAGGTGGCTATGAGTATTTCATTACTTTCATTGATGATTACTCAAGATATGGTTATGTGTACCTAATGAGACGGAAGTCCGAAGCCTTTGAAAAGTTCAAAGAATTTAAGACTGAAGTTGAGAATCAATTAGGTAAACACATAAAAGCCATTCGATCTGATCGAGGTGGTGAATACCTTTTTGGGGATTTCAAGGATTACTTAACTAAGAATGGGATTGTGTCCCAATTGACTGCACCTGGAACTCCACAACAAAATGGTGTAGCAGAAAGAAGGAATATGACTCTTTTAGATATGGTTAGGTCCATGATGAGTTATTCAACTCTACCTATTTCTTTTTGGGGATATGCCTTAAATACAGCAATACATTTTTTGAATTTAGTCCCATCAAAATCTGTTCCCAAAACACCCATGGAATTGTGGAATGGGCGTAAGCCTAGCATGAAATATCTCTACATTTGGGGTTGTCCTGCACATGTGTTAAAAGGGAAGCCTGCTAAGTTGGAACCAAAATCAGAAGTGTGTTTACTTGTAGGTTATCCAAAAGAAACTAGGGGTTATTTATTCTATAGTCATAAAGATAACAAAGTTTTTATTAGTACAAATGCTAAATTCTTGGAAAATGACTATATGAATAATTTTACTCCTAGAAGTAAAGTTGTGTTGGCTGAAATGAATGAACCTGTAAATAAACAACCAATAGATGAAACTAGGGATGATGTGGCTGTATTAGATACACCACAAGATACTACTCATGACATGTCTAGTACTCAGGTGCCTCGTCGTAGTAGGAGAATTGTTCGGCCTCCTATAAGATTCATAGGTTTGGGAGAAACTTATGAAGCTATCTCAGAAGAGGTTGAATCGGATCCCTACACATATGATGAAGCAATAAATGATATAGATGCACATCATTGGATCAAAGCTATGAAATCTGAATTAGATTCCATGTATTCCAATAAAGTTTGGGATCTTGTAAAGGCGCCTAACGATATTAAACCTATTGGTTGCAAATGGGTTTACAAGAGAAAGAGTGGGATAGATGGAAAGGTTGAAACCTTTAAAGCAAGGCTAGTGGCGAAAGGGTATACTCAAAAGGAAGGTATTGATTATGATGAAACCTTTTCTCCAGTAGCAATGCTTAAATCTATCAGAATTCTCTTATCCATTGCTGCTCATTTTGATTATGAGATTTGGCAAATGGATGTCAAGACTGCATTTCTTAATGGCAATCTTGAAAAGGAAATCTATATGTTGCAACCGGAAGGTTTCATAGCAAAGAACTAAGAGCATATGGTATGCAAGTTGCAAAGGTCCATTTATGGACTTAAGCAAGCATCTAGGTCATGGAACATCAGATTTGATCAAGGAATCAAGACATTAGGTTTTGAACAAAATCTTGATGAGCCATGTGTGTACAAAAGACATCAAGATAAAGTAGTAATGTTCCTAGTGCTTTATGTTGATGATATTCTACTCATTGGAAATGATGTAGGGGTAATGTCATCTGTAAAGGTTTGGTTGTCAAGCCAATTTGATATGAAGGACTTGGGTGAGGCTAACTTTATTCTAGGGATCAAGCTTTGGCGAGATCGCAAGAATAAGATGTTAGGCTTATCACAAGCTGGATATATAGATAAGGTTCTAGAACGGTTTAGCATGCAAAACTCCAAGAAAGGATTGCTTCCTTTTAGACATGGAGTTCCTCTGTCTGATGACCAAAGGCCTAAGACTCAAGAGGAAGTAGATATGATGAGACAAGTTCCTTATGCTTCTGTAGTAAGAAGTCTCATGTATGCCATGCTTTGTACTAGACCAGATATCTGCTATTCAGTTGGCATGGTCAGCCGATATCAATCAAATCCAGGACCAAAACATTGGCAAGCTGTAAAGCATATTCAAGTATCTACGGAGAACAAGATATTATATGCTTGTTTACCATTGTGAGGATTTGATTCCCATTGGCTATACAGATTCAGATTTTCAATCGGATCTAGATTTCAGAAAATCCACTTCAGGATGTGTTTTCACCTTAGGAGGTGGAGCCATTAGTTGGCGGAGTATTAAGCAATCTTGTATTGCAGACTCCACCATGGAGGCAAAATATGTTGCTGCTTGTGAAGTAGCAAAGGAAGCTGTATGGCTCAAGAAATTCCTTTCTGACCTTGGTGTGATAAGAATGGAGCAAGTTCCAATCACATTGTTTTGTGATAACAGTGGAGCAGTTGCACAATCTAAAGATCCAAGAGATCACAAGAAAGGAAAGCACATTGAGAGGAAGTACCATATCATTCGAGATATTGTTGCTCGTGGAGATGTAGGGGTAGCAAAGATTGAAAGTGCAAACAATCTAGCAGATCCATTTACTAAAGCCTTGCCTCAAAGGACTTTCGAGTCACATTTGGAGGGAATGGGAGTTAGATTAGTGCACAATAGTCTTTAGGGCAAGTGGGAGATTGTTAGGATTAATGCCCTTAAATCCTATTGAATGATGCTATGTATGATATTAAGTGTGACATTGTGTTTGACATTATGTATGACTTAATATTGTGTTTAATAAATTTGTTTTATTATTATCTGAAATAGTGGTAACATGAATATTTGGACATTATCATATGGTCCATGAGATGCATAGTATGTGATTTATGTGATTTAGTCACAGAAGATATAAATCACAGGTTCTTTGTAAACTCAGAATCATAGTTCGTAGTCGGTGATGAAATTGGGCATTTTATCTGCGAAGACTATAACATATCAACTACGATGATTTGTCTTGATCATGGAAGTAGAGACTTCTAGTTGATGTGTTAATATGTTTTAAGAGTTAAGACATATTGAACTGGACCGCCATGAGATTTATTATTTGCCTAATGACTGTCAAATGAATAATAAATCTCATGACTTGTATTTGCATGAACTCTTAATCCTGAGAGAATAATGAACCTGATCATGAGGTGTAGGTTGCTTTGATATATTAGGAGTGAGATCTAAAGTAATGGTCAAAATCTCAGTATGTTGGGCAGCCACATTAAGTGTCGATAGAATATATATTTTCAAGATGGAATTCATAGTCTCTTAACGGAGATATAAAGTATTTCCTTGAGATAAGTTTAATGGGTTTGTTATTCAGAGAGTTAGGCCTAACCACTTTAGTAAGACTAAAGTATATATATTTATGGAATAGGATTTCATAAATATATAATGAATAACATTAAAGGATTAAACCGGGTACTCAAGGATCAAGATATAGTAATTTACAAAGTGGCAGTCTAAATTAATGACTTTGTATTACTATGAATATTTTATGAAAGGGTTGCATGTATAATAAAATCTTGGGATATAATATATAGATAAGACCTAGAGTGCAACTATATTTATATAGTGGTATTAAATATAGTTAATAGTAACTTTGGACTTGTCAAGAGTTGACAGAAAAGCCCAAGGCCCATTGGAGCTAGTGTCTTATTGGTTCCTTTTGGTCCCACTCCAAGCCACACACTTAAGCCCAATTGGTAAAGCCCAAAAGGCCAGCCCAATTAGATATATTGGTTAGATACAAAGGGAAAAACGTACAGAAAAATATAAGTAAGAAAAACATCATTGTAATGGTGTGGAAGTGAGAAAAAGTCACTCTCTAATAATCCCTTTGTTACCAATTGAGAGACCACACATCTTGGGCGTTAGTGGAATTAGAGTGAAGATTAAAAGTATTCCCAAGTGCTTCAATCTTCGGTTTTGGAATTCACCGCTTCAAGGTACGATCTCTTGTTCTCAAATTCTGAAATTTACTTTATGAATGTTATCAATATCGAATGAAGTAGATCCGTTCAAAACTTACTTTTCCGCTGCGTTCACATTTAATTCCATCATCAACATCTCAAAGTGGCGATGGTTTGAAGGAGCAGAGTTTCGGGCTTCGGTTTTAGGGAAGTAATACCTAGACTTGGTTGTGTATTGCCCGGATTGCAAAAATGGCCAAAACAGAGCATCGTCCGAATAGACTCGACTAAGTGGAATTTTTTGAATTAATTTTGCTTTTTCAAAAGTGAATACAATGCCGCAAGGTTAAATTCCAAAGTTGAGTGGTAGGATCAAGGAGAGAACTTATAGTTGCGTCTTGTAATTCTACCTGCAAAGGTCCTTAAATCCTTGGGGAGGTTAAACAAGGCAGCCAATTGTCCCCCCAAAGCTTGATTGATTCCCCATTCCTAACTCTCCATTTAGCTCCTCTCCGAATGACCTCCCTGACTTTCACGATACTCCTCCAAGCATACGAGCCACTTTAACCCTCTTTAGCATCCATAATAGTGCAATTTGGGAAGAATTTTGATTTAAAAACTTTGTAAAACAAAGAGTTTTTATTACGCAATAGTCTCCAAGTTTGATTTGCCAAGAGAGTGTCATTGAACAAAGACAACTCCTTGAAACCCATACCACCCTCTGATTTGGCTCACACATATCCTCCCATTTAACCCAATGAATCTTCCTTCATTCTCCTCTTTGTCCCTACCAAAACCTACAGATAAGCCCCTCAATTTCATGACAAAGACCAAGTGGAAGCTTGAAACAACACATTGTGTATGTTGGAATAGCTTGAACCACTCCTTTTATTAGAACGTCCCAACCCGCTTATGATAGTAGTCTCTCTTCCCAAACTTGCAACTTCCTCCAAATCCTTTCTTTGATGTAATCAAAACTCACTTTTTTGTGCCTTCCTGCAAGTGATGGCAAACCCAAGTATTTGTCATAGTGCAAAATTTCAAGCACCCCCAAAGCTTCCTTGATTTCTATTATTATAGCATCCATGGTGGATCTACTAAAAAAGATAGATTTTTTTCCTCAGTTAATTTGTTTCCTTGAAATGCTTTCATAGGAAGCCAAAATTTTCAGCACCTTTTGACATTCATTCCTACTAGACCTGTAAAATAATAAGCTATCATCCGCAAAGAGCAGATGGGTCAATTTTGGGCTTCTCCTACACAAAGCACACCCATGAATGGAACTATCACTATTTGCCTTTGAAATAAGGCTATGGAGACCTTCTGTACATGATAGGAAGAGGAAGGGAGATAAGGGATCGCCTTGGCGAATACCCCTTGTAGGGTAGATCAATCCTTTTGGGTTCACCGTTCACAAGCACTGAATAAGAGACTGTTTTGACACAAGTCATCATGAGGTTTATCCATCTTTTATTAAACCTCAACTTTCTCGTAACCTCCTCCAAAAAAATCCACCCAACTCTGTCATAAGCTTTACTAATGTCTAGTTTGATGGCCATATAACCTGTTTGCCAGATTTGTGATTATTCATGCAATGCAAAGTTTCAAAAACGAGAAGAATATTATCTGAAATCAGGCGATTTTTTGTGAAAGCACTTTGTTGTTTGTTAATGATGAAGGGTAGGATTTTCTTAAGCCTATTTGCTAAGACCTTTGAAATTTTTTTATAAAGGACATTACATAGGCTTGTGGGGCTGTAATCAGAGACAAAAACAAGATTTTTGATTTTTGGTATTAAAGTGAGAAAGGTATGGTTTAGGGGATGGCATATGGTGGCTGTGTTTAGATAGGATAGAATTGTGTTTGTGACATCATCACCTACAAGACTCCAATAATTTTGGTAGAAGAGAGGAGGTATACCATCGGGATCAAGAGTTTTTAAATGAGCCATTTGTTTCAGGGCTACTTGTACTTCCCACTCCATGAATTCTTGTGACAATTGTGCATTCATATCATCGGTGACAATTTCAACCAATGGATTCATGGCTACTTCTCCAATGGTCGGATTTAAGGAGGCAAATAGGTTTTTGATAGAACTCAATGAAGGACTTAGCAATATCCTCCGGATGATGAACCCATCTCCCCATTGAATTTTGAATGCCCAAGATTCTGTTACGTTGATGCCTTTAGGTTGCCCTACTATGGAAGTATTTAGAATTTTTGTCTACATCCACCAGCCAAAATGATTTTGCTTGCTGTCTCCACATTTATTCTCCTTGATTAATAAATCATTAATCTCCATTTCTATCTCCCTAACCCAAAAATTGCAACCTGTTTGCATAGCTTCTTGTTGCCAGCAGCTTCTTCTTCTCGCCTATCTCCCTTCTTACATTCCCAAAATTCCTATGGCCCCATTGTGTTAATTCGCTACACACTTTGCTATCTTTTTTATCACTTGATTTTCGAGTTCACTAGGAATTGGGCTTCTCCATACCGCTTCACCTGTCTATCCACAACCTTTATCTAAAAGCCACAATTCTTCAAATCGAAAAGGCCTTACTACAAAAGGGGGATCAAGACCATTTGGAACAATCCATAGAGGAATATGATCGGACATAGTGCATGTAAGATGGATAACCTTTGTACCTGCAAACTGATGGAACCAATCATTAATGCAAAAAGCTCTATCCAATATCTCCTAGATTGACCTGCCGTTTGCATAATGTTTGATCCAAGTAAATTTTAAGCCCGAATAACCCAGGTCCATGAATCCACATTCATCGATTACATCTCTGAATAGTTGCATTTGATTGTAGCTTCGTCTATTGCCCCTTAATTTTTCTTCACTTCTAACCAATTCATTAAAGTCACCAGCACATAGCCATGGATTTTGGAATTTTTGGTTTAAACTCCTGAGTAGGTTCCAAGACTCATTCTGTTTCTAAATATCCGGTTCGCCATAATATCCGGTGAATCACCATGCATGTTCTTTATTTTTGTCTATTATTGCATCAATATGGTTCTTGTCGAAACCATCAATTGAGATATCAACTGACAATCTCCAAAATAAGACTAACCCGCGGCCCCTACTTGTTCTTGGTGACACAAACATGTTATCAAATTGAATCTTCATTTTCACATCTTTTAGCCTTGCTTTATCTGCCCATGTCAAGGCTCACTTTCTTAGCGATGGAGAGACACTATCGAAATTAGGCACCTCAATTGAAATCTTTGCCTTCAGACCTTTTTTTTTTTTTTTTTTTGGGTTAGAATAGTTATTATTATAAACAAGCTTATAAAAATACATCTTGATGATTTTTTTTTTTTAGGAGACATCTTGATGATGTTTTTGCTGAATATATTGCAGAAAATTAATTAATTAATTTTGACTATGTAAACAAAAACACAAACAGATCCAACCATAAAGAACACAAACATACACTTTAAATAACAATGATAACAAAATCTGAAAACAATACAACATATAAAAATCAATAAAATAAATAGAATTACTTATAGATCTAATGCATAAGAATTAAATTGTATTAAAAGTTTATGAATAGTTGAAGAGCCTTGTAAACTAACATCTCCTAGTATTTTTCTAATAAAAAATTTAATGATTCAAATCCCTTGTTTTTAATTATTCTAACTAGTCCTCCCTCTCGTCTATACGAGCTCTACCTCCTTTGGTTCTAAAGGTTTGAATTTATTTTTTACTGCTTAGTTCACTACTACTATTCATACTATGGCGGATGATGTGATTGATGGCTTAGAGAATATGAAGTTAACTGCTGAGGAGGAAGAAGTAATAGAGATCTCGGATGAGGGTAGACTGTCTGATATTGAAAGCTATAACTTGAGTTTGACTGGGAAGTTTCTGACTTGTAAAACTTTTAATAAGAGGGCAACGTTGACTACTCTACGTACAGCATGGGGAATGCAGTTAGGAATACAGATTTTAGAGGTTGGATCGAACCTTTTTCAGTTCAAGTTTCAATCTGAATTTGATTTGAATCGAGTTTTGAAAGGGGGACCGTGGTGTTTTGATAATCAATTGCTAATGCTTACCAAGTGGAGGAAAGGAATGACAGCGAGTAATGTGAAATTGGATTGTGCTTCTTTGTGGATACAAATTTGGGGAGCACCTTTTGATATGGTATCTCCCCAAGTGGCTACTGAAGTTGGGAGCAAATTAGGAGTTGTTGAGGACGTGGAGAGACGTAGAAGACAGGATGCCCCAAGTTATTTTATGAGGGTTCAAGTGGCATTGCCTGTATCAAAACCTCTGAGACGTGGTGGATTCATTGCAGATTTGGATGGGGGTAGAACGTGGGTCCATTTTAAGTACGAAAGACTTCCCATGTTTTGTCACTTTTGTGGAATCTTGGGACATGATTTTCACCATTGTGCGAGACACTTTGCTGCAGAAAAAAGCGATGGGGAGGTTGATTATCAATATGGAGATTGGCTGAGAGCATCCAGTGGAAGGCAAAGGTCTCCTCCTCGTGACAAAGCTGACAGTCCCAAGCAGCATCCATGGAGATCCGAAAAACATGGCAGTGATGGTAATTCAGATGTGCACAGCAAGAATTTTGGGATACATCCGGATTTTTGGCAGTCCAAGCCCGTAATTAATGAGATAGAGCAAAGCCAGGGCAGTAGGTCTAATGATAATGATGATGTGGTTATTTTAAACTCAAATAGTGATAATCCCGTGGAGGTGCATGACAATAATGTAGGGAATAGAGATATAGTTGAGACTAGCTTGGTTTCTAATAATCCGAAGGACGTGATGGCTCCTGAATTTGTGGAAGATATTGCTGGAAGTTTGGAGGAAAATTCTGGGAACTTGAAAGTGACGTGTGACATGCAAAGGGGGAATGTGAGTGGACCAATAGTCTCCAAACCAAAATCCACGTGGACTAGAATTGTGAGAATGGATTTTGGACTGGGGAATACATTGAAGGAAGCAGATGTACCAGTGCTTGGGAAGAGAATTAGTACACAAAATACTAACCTTTCCATGCAGAGAGATGAGGAGGAAATTCAGAAAATAAAGAGGGAGAAAGTGGGTTATGACTCTAATGATATATCGGCGAGGGTGGGCATGCACCCTTGCCGAGAACAATGAGGCTCTTAAGTTGGAACTGCCAAGGGCTTGGGAACCCTTGGACAGGTCGAAGCCTTCACAAAATTGTGAGGGAACATGCTCCCAATGTGTGTTTCCTTATAGAGACACGGCTAGATAAGGAAGGATTTGACAAGCTATATGGTGAATTACCTTTTCCAAATAAAATCATTGTTAAAAAGCCTGACTCAAGGGGAGGCTTAGCTTTAATTTGGAAGAATGAAGTGCAACAAGAGTTAATTAATTATACAGCCAACCATATTCTTGTTAAAGTTAGGGAAGAGGATGATTATGAGTGGTGGCTGACATGCTTCTATGGATGGCCGGATGTGACTCAAAAAAGTAAGTCTTGGGAATTGTTAGCTCATATTAAATCTTTTGTGGGTGAGTCTTGGATGTGCATTAGCGACTTTAATGCTATTCTTCACTCTACAGAGAAACTTAGTAAACGTCCACCACAGCTGAATCAATTGGATGCATTTCGTGAAGCTTTAGAAGGGTGCCAATTGGAGGATCTTGGGTTTAAGGGGTATCCATTTACATGGAATAATAAGAGACCGGGGGAGGCAAATACAAAGCTTAGGCTTGATAGAGCTGTAGCAACAGTAGAGTGGAAAAATAAATTTCAACTTAGTTCAGTTACTCACTTACCCCCCCCCCCCCCCATGCTTCGGACCATCTGCCTTTAATCCTCCAAACAGACCAATTTAGGAAGAATAGTATGTAGAGAAGGACCGGGTTTAAGTTTGAAGAGGCTTGGCTCTTATGGGAGGAATGTGAGGAGGTAGTTAGGAATTCTTGGGAGTATGCTGTGAATGGTGGTCACAGGTTGGAGGGTATCAAGGATAGAATCCGGGTTTGTGGAGAGAATCTGAGGATGTGGGGGCTGTCCAAAACAAAACCTAATGCTAAGGAAATAAAATTACTCCAGAAGAAACTTGAAGTATTAAATAGTGAGGCGGTCACTGAGGAGTCTAGGGCTGAATTTTTGGAAGTAAGCAAGAACTTAGATGATTTACTGATGAAGCAGGAGATTTATTGGGCTCAGAGATCGAGGGTTTCCTAGCTAAAGCATGGGGATAAAAACACTAAATTTTTCCATGCGAAAGCCTCACAGAGAAGGAGGAGAAATCATGTTCAAAGAATTAAAGATAGGGATGGTAATTGGGTGGAGGAGATGGAAGACATTGCTGGGGTGGCAACTAACTATTTTGATAGTTTGTTTAATACATGTACATGCTCTCAGATGGAGGAATGCCTTGACACGGTAATGAGCAAAGTGACCCCTGATATGCAACAGATGCTGTCCAGTGAGTTTACTGCTGATGAAATTAAGACTGCAGTGTTCCAAATGGGACCAACAAAGGCACTTGGACCTGATGGTATGAATGCACCTTTCTACCAAAAATTTTGGCATGTTGTGGGTGACAGTGTTATTGCTGCTATTATGGATTATTTGCATACGGGTTTTATGGCACCTGATATTAACCATACTAATATTGTTTTGATCCCTAAAGTAAAGCAACCTAAACAGATGTCTGATTTTCGACCTATTAGCCTATGTAATGTTATCTACAAAATTATTTCAAAGGTATTGGCTAACAGGGTAAAGCAAGTCCTCCCAAGTGTCATCTCAACTACTCATAGTGCTTTTATTCCAGGCAGGCTCATAATTGATAATGTTTTGGTGGCATATGAGTTACTACACACTATGCATTCTAGGAAGAAAGGCAAAAAAGGCTCTCTTGCTTTGAAGCTTGATATCAGTAAGGCGTATGATAGGGTGGAGTGGCCATTCTTGAAGGGTATTATGACAAAGTTGGGGTTCCCAGAGGTATGGATCAATTGGGTAATGGGATGTGTGACTACTCCCTCTTTCTCTGTTTTGATTAATGGGAAGCCTTTTGGGAATATCACACCTTTGAGGGGAATCCGGCAAGGTGATCCTCTTTCGCCATATTTATTTCTGTTGTGTGCAGAAGGTTTCAGTTCATTACTTCTTCAGGCTGAAATGGAAGGTCGTATTAAAGGGGTCTCTATATGTAGAAGGACCAGCTATTACAAATTTAATGTTTGCAGATGACTCAATCCTTTTTTGCCGAGCTACTCTTAGGGAAGTTGAAGTCATAAATGGGGTGTTGAACACGTATGCTAATGCATCAGGCCAATGTATTAATATGGAAAAATCTTCGGTATTTTTTAGCAGGAATACTCAAGTAAATCATAGAGCTGGCATTGTGTCTGTGCTTGGAGTGAAGGAGGTAGAGTGCTTTGAAACATATTTGGGGTTACCAACCCTAGTGGGAAGGGCGAAGTATCAAACTTTTTCCTATTTGAAGGATAGGGTTTTGAAGAAATTGCAGGGTTGGAAAGGATGTTTGTTATCAAAAGCTGGAAAAGAAGTACTTATCAAGGCTGTTGCTCAAGCTATCCCAACTTATACCATGGGTGTGTTTCAGCTACCTATAAAACTGTGTGATGAATTTAATGCTGTTTGTGCTAAATTTTGGTGGGGACAAGTGGGGAATGAAAGGAAGATTCATTGGAAGAGTTAGTCCTCTCTCTCTCAACCAAAATATGAAGGTGGGATGGGATTTAGAGATTTGAGATTATTTAACCTTGCAATGCTAGGAAAACAAGGGTGGAGATTGATACATGAGAAGGATTCGCTTTTTTATAAATGTTTTAAAGCCCAGTATTTCCCTCGGTGCCAATTTTTAGATGCAACTATTTCTCCTAATAGCTCTTTTGTTTGGAGGAGTATAATGGCTGCCATGCCAATTTTAAAGAGTGGCTATTGTTGAAGGGTGGGTAGTGGTGAGGATATTCGGATTAGGAAGGACAAATGGATCCCTAATTATCCTTCTAATATGGTGCTGCACCCTGTGGCTGAAGACATAGAGGATTGTATGGTCTCTGATCTCATAGACCCAGACTTACACTGTTGGAGGCGTGATTTCATAATGGAGACGTTTCAGCTAAATGATGCAAATGCAATTTGTAAAATCCCATTAAGCCGAAGAAGACCACTAGATTCTGTGGTTTGGTTGCATACAAAAAATGGATCTTATTCAGTTCGGTCAGGTTATCATACGGCTAGGAAGGTGTTGTTGAATGAGTCTCGGACAGAGAGTTCATGTAATGCAGAGGGACAGCAGATATGGAAGGTGTTGTGGGGCTTGAAGATTCCTAGTAAATTGAAGGTATTTGGATGGAGAGCTTGTCACGAAATTCTGCCGACTAGAGTGAACCTTGCAAAGCGAAAAATATTAGAAGATGTGATGTGCCATTGCTACAAAAGATTTGCTGAGACAGCATTACATGCCGTATGGGATTGTGGAGCTGCACAAGATGTTTAGGCTGGGAGTATTACTTCATTGCAGAAATGGTCCACGAGCTACCATGATTTCAGGTGCCTATTTGAGTCCTTAATGGAGAGATTACCGAAGGGAGAACTAGTAATTTTTCTGGTGCAGGCGTGGCTGTTATGGAACCAAAGGAATGCTGTGATACATGGTTGACAATTGAGGGAACCGGGTTGGCTGAACAAGAGGGCTAAAGAATTCCTTAATGAGTATAGGAAAGCACAGGTGGTTCTCACTCCCTCAAATGGGATTTTTGGTAGTTGTCTCTGGCGTGCTCCACCAGCAGAGGGGTTCAAACTGAACTTTGATGCTGCTGTTTTTTCAGACCAACATTGCTCGGGTTTTGGTGCTATTATCAGGAACTCTTTAGGTGAGGTTATGGCGGGTATGTCTGTAAAGGGTCCTCATGTGAATAGCGGTGAGGAGGCTGAGGTTATGGCTGTTGGAAAAATCTGGTTTTTGTATCTCATACAAAAACACACGCAGCGGAAGCAACAAAAAAAAACGGATCTACTTCAATCATGAATGATAAACATGTAACCATGAATTAAAGAACAAAGAAAATGATGCGTACCTTGATGCAGTGAATTTCAAAACCTTGAAGATCAAACATTCTTGGGAAGACTTTTAATCTTCACTCCAATTCCACTTGATGCCCAAGATGTGTGGTCTCTCAATTGGTAACAAAAGGGAGATTAGAGAGTGACAAAAACTCACATATTTTTCATTTCACAATGATGTTACTCTCATAAAATATTCTGAACGTTTTTTTCCTTTTGTATCTAACCAATTATCTAATTGGGTGGGCCTTTTGGGCCTTTCCAATTGGGCTTAAGTATGTGGCTTGGAGTGGGACCAAAAGGGACCAATAAGACACTAGCTCCAATGGGCCTTGGGCTTTTTCGTCAACTCTTGACAAGTCCAAAGTTACCATTAACTATATTTAATACCACTATATAAATATAGTTGCACTCTAGGCCTTATCAATAAATTATTTCCCAAGACTTTATTGTACATTCAACCCCTTCATTAAAATATTCGTAGTAATACAAAGTCATAAATATAGACTGCCACTTTGAAAATTACTACATCTTAATCCTTGAGTACCCGGTTTAATCCTTTATGTTATTCATATATTTATGAAATCCAATTCCATAAATATATACTTTAGTAACTCCTTACTAAAGTGGTTGGGCCCAACACTCTGAATAACAAAACCCATTAAACTTATCTTAAGGGAATATTTTATATCTCCGTGAAGAGATTATGAATTCCATCTTGAAAATATATGTTCCATCAACATTAAATGCAGCTGCCCAACATACTGAGGTTTTGACCATAACTAATAGATCTCACTCCTGATATATCAAAGCAACCTACATCTCATGATCAGGTCCATTATTCTCTCAGGATTTAGAGTTGATATAAATAGAAGTCGTGAGATTTATTATTCAATTGACAGTCATTTGGAGAATAATAAATCTCACAGCGGTCCAGTTCAATATGTCTTAACTCTTAAAACATATTAACATACCAACTAGAAATCTCCACTTCCATGATCAAGACAAATCATCGTAGTTGATATGTTATAGTCTTCGCAGATGAAATGTCCAATTTCATCACCGACTACGAACTAAAACTATGAGTTTACAAAGAACTTGTGATTTATATCTTTCTGTGACTTTTCACATAAATCACATACTATGCATCTCATGGACTAAGATAATGTCCCATTAGTTCATAAATAGTCTCATATAATTAAACAACTTAATTATTCATGACATGCCAATAAATTGGATTTTAGGGCACAAACCCTAACAATCTCCCACTTGCCCTCAAAGACAATTTACCACATATCCGACACTTATCTCCCTTTAGAGTAATTCAAAGTCACTCTAAGGCAAGGTTTGGAAACAAGTTTCAGCCAGATTTATTGCATAAATTATCTTTTCTACTACTACTACTCACGTACTCATATCTCTCTTTAATGAGATGATACTTACGCTTAATGTGTGTCTTCATCACCTAGGATGAACACATATCTTGAAGTCCAACGTTATGAATCACAATCAAACTACAAGTCAGTATTTGTACATCCAGTAAACATCAAAACTTCACTTTTGTGGACAAGCATATAATCCCTCATTCTCCTAAGATATTTGAGTATATGTTTTACTCCCACTAAATGAAGTGATCTTTGATTCACTTGATATTTGCTTACCATGCCCACCGCAAAATAGATATTTAGCCTAGTATTTAGCATAGCATAAAGACTTCCTATCATTTTGATATAAGGAACCGTCTTATATGCTCTTCCTTTTATATGGCTTAGGATTATAATCCTATATAAAGGACCCTCAAACTTAAAAGGAAAGAAATCATTTCTTGAAGTATTATATGCTATACTTGGCTAAAATCTAATCTATTTAAGCAGTTTGAGATAGACCCAACATCCTAATTTCTGAATTTTAACAAAGTTATAATTCTTAGGATGTGACTAGTTTTTCTCAAGTACTTTATATCAAACTGGACTAGACAACCAAAACTCTATTGATGACAATAACTCTAAATCATCCTAAATGATTAGAATGTCATCAATATACATTAAGAAATTTATTATTCTATATAACTTTTACACACTTAAGGCCTTTTAATACTTGATCAAAATCAAATAATTTGATTGCTTGATCAAAAATGATATTTATGACCTAGATGCTTGCATTAGTCCATAAATGGACTTTAAGCAACTTGCATGCTAATCACCATTGGTTCTTTGCTATGAACAAGTCTAGATACATCATATAGATGTCTTCCTCAAGATTGCTACTAAAAGAAGCTTTCTTGATATCCATTGCCATATTTCATCCAAATGAAATATAATGGATGAGAGAATCTAGATAGAGTCAAACTTAACTATTGGTGGAAAAATCTTTTCATAGTCGAACCATTTCTTTTGAATAGATCTTTTTGCCACTAGTCTTGACTTTGAAGGTTTGCACCTTCAAAACTATCAATCTCATTTACTTGTAGACCTATTTGAAAACAATAGGCTTAATGCAATTAAGCGCCTCTACAAGTTCTAGACTTTAAATAGAATCTAATTCTATTCACATAACCTTGATCCAATCATTCATATTCATATCATCTATGGCCTTTATGTAGGACCGAGGATCAAATTCATATCCTTGTGGAATGATTTCAAAAGTTTATCCCAAAAGTATGAATTTACAATCCTCCCACTACGATATTGTACCCGTGTACTAGCTATATATCTAGAATAATATCTTGTGGTGTATCTAATACAACCATCTTATTTCTAAATGTATTTTATAGTTGTCCTATAACAAATTTTGACATTTTTCTTCTAGAACAATCTACCTTTACTTTGAAAGAGCCATATTCCTCCTTTATGTATGCATTAACTTAAAGAAGTCATTGGAACTTTGTTCCTTTACAAAAAGGAGCCCTAGATCATATTATCCTCTAAATAGAATTCATAGATTGTGAATATAATAAAACAATGGTTCTAAAAGCCCATCTTTCACCAATCTTGAATAACACTTAGATTAATAAGATCTAGTCATAAGTGCCAAAACATACAAAACAAAAGGATGGAAACTTTCTCTTAACAAAGTAAAACATGTAAATTTCCATCTAGAAAACAATCATGGACAATGCTTAGCTTTACCAAAACAGAAACACTTTCCTTTTGGTCATGCTTTTAAGTCTAATTTCCTTTTGGCAACTACTAGGGCAACTAACTTGTCCAATTGTTTGGTATTTTAATTCCTCTTCTTATCTCCCTTACCTTTCGGTTTAGGCTAAGAATTTGAATTAAATCATATTGATCTTAGCCTTAGCTTTTAGGATATCTTCCGTTGCGTAGAACTCACTCATCAATTCAGATAATATAAAAAATTTATTTTCAAAAACAATCTGAATTGTTCAAATGATTCTAACAAGGACTTGTGGATCATATCCACATGAGATTAACATTTAATCTCTACATCCAAGAATTCCAATTCATTTTAAAATTAAAATATTTTCATAAAATGACATAGAATTGGAACTTCTTAAGCTTTTCTTAGCACTCAATATGATTTATACCAAACATCTCATTTAGACTTGTCTAAGTTTAGTACTAACTCTTGCATCTCATGCTATAGCACAATTGAGATAGTAGCCAAGGTAACATATTAGCATTTCAATGGAAACTATGATCTCATCATAAGCTATCTTCCATAAATGCATCATGTATAGGAAATTATGACAATGCTGAATCAAAACATGAAAATGTAATTCAGCTCCTTCAAGCACCACGTCCAAAATTATTTCTTAGTTAATGTGATTCAACTAAAATAGTAGCTAGAGGACAAAATTTATGACAACATTATATTGAGACCATGAACTTAAATACTAGGACATTATCATTTTGCATCCTTAACCATATAATATGGAACCCGAAAACCATACTATACTAGGTGCAACGACAACCTTATCCCGCAATTAATATTCCTCAGCATAGAGTGAATACCAATCACTATGATCAGGCGAGAATTATTCTCATTATTAATGCTATCATGGTAACTCTTACCAAACAAAAATAATTTGCCGCTTTTCCTTTGGCCTCTAAGTAATAATAGCAAGAACTCAGCATAGAGGATACTATTAAACTTAGTCTAGTGTACACCATTGTCTAGAATCATGTGTAGCCACATTTCATCCCTTTAACAGGCTTATTTTGTAGTACCATGATAAAAACACCCTCCGCATGGAATGCAAAGCTCGAAGCTAAGACAAGGTGTTTGATCAAACCACTATAAACCAAGAAATTCAATCTTGTAGTACCATGAAATAAACATCCTCCGCATGGAACGCAAGGCTCAAGGCCAAGACGAGATGTTTACCCCACACCACTATGAACCAACAATGGAGGCCGTGAGATCCAACCCTTGTATCTCTCTCCCACTAGAAATTTTAAAACAAGTGGATTGTCTTGAAATCATTGTGATCTAATCACAATTTTAACCCTACACATTAAATGTGTTTAATTGTTTAATTTCAATGTGATGTAACTAAGTCACGTCACAATATTGTAACGAACATTCGCGCAATCACAAATAAGTTTAACCTTGTATTCCGTGAAGTAAATACCCTCCGCATGGAATGCAAGACTCGAAGTCAAGACGAGGTATCTACTCACATTACAATAAACTTAACAAAAGGGTTATTTCAAGAACTCCCACTCATTATTTAGGTTTTTCTTAAATAATTGTGATCCAATCACAACTAATAACCTTGCACTTATTGAATCTTATTAGAATCACTAACTAAAATGGAAGTCCTAAACTATTTAGGATTCCTTAAACACTAATGATTCAAAAATTAGTTATATAGAACTCTATCCCTAATTTACTAAACAAAGTATTCTAATCTCATTAGAAACTATATAACTTTAATTAGAATTTTAATCTCATTAAAAACCTCTAATTAAAATAAATTAAGGACTTTTAATCATAAAATGATTTAGTACCAAGAGTTCTATTTAACTAACATCTTTGATCTCATTAGGTCTTTTAGTTAGAATCATGTGTAATCTAATCACACATAACCTTACTCTTAAAAAACTTGAAAACACTTAGAAAAAATTCTGATTTTCTTTCTTTCGATCGATCGAATGTATTCCTCGATCGATCGAAAAAATTAAAAATTCGAACTTGACCTCCTGACTTGTTCGATTGATACTTGATTGCCTCTCGATCGATCGAAAAACAAATTCGATCGATCGACTATCAATCGAAAATCAATCTACTTAAAAAGTCTAATCACTGTTTCACTCGATCGATCGAAAGTGATTTTCGATCGATCGAAACTCGTGAAACTCGAATTTCCAGAAATTTTCTAAGGCAGTTTTCTACAGTTTTTCTTGAACAAACAACTAACTGTTTTGACATCTTCATTGTTCTTCCATCAAAAACACTTTTTGATTTTATCAACGAAGATTTTCAGATCAAACATTAAGGTTTTCAAGATCATTATCAAGAACCCTAATATGCTAGAAACCTTGAAAACCATAATCCTAATCTCATTAGGAGTAAATTTCAAAATCCTAGCAATAAACTTACTGTTTGATCATAAAAATAATATAATGCAAGGCAAGCATAAAAGCTACTTTCATCATTCAAACCTTAATATATATATTAATCAATTCATGATGAAGCCTTGAATGCATATGAACCCATATATATCTTTATCCATTCGGTGCATTAACATCCAAGCCATGCAATGAAGAATCACAGTGGTGCAATGCATATGAAATATAATATACGGATTTAATGAATCCTTTATAACACATGCAAGATGGCCATCAAGACAATTAACATTAAATTGTCTTACTATACATCCAAGCAGTGCAATACGAAGTGCACGCACATGACAGTTATAATTATATTTTTAAACCTAAAGCCATTACGTCAACTATTGAAAACACCATTGCCTTTACGAATCCTTGCAGTGGTTTCCGAATCAATAATCAACAATCAATATATCATATATATTAATCATGGCATCTGGTTTTCACAAACAGTGATTCTGAAACAAAATTATGCAGAAACTTTATTGCAGAAAATTAAATCACCAAGAAAACGTTTTTCTTTGATTCTAAAATTCAATCACATGTTATACAAGCATGATATTGAAGACCGCTCTGATACCATTGTTGGAAAAATCTGGTTTTTGTATCTCATACAAAAACACACGCAGCGGAAGCAACAAAAAAAAAACGGATCTACTTCAATCATGAATGATAAACATGTAACCATGAATTAAAGAACAAAGAAAATGATGCGTACCTTGATGCAGTGAATTTCAAAACCTTGAAGATCAAACATTCTTGGGAAGACTTTTAATCTTCACTCCAATTCCACTTGATGCCCAAGATGTGTGGTCTCTCAATTGGTAACAAAAGGGTGATTAGAGAGTGACAAAAACTCACATATTTTTCATTTCACAATGATGTTACTCTCATAAAATATTCTGAACGTTTTTTTCCTTTTGTATCTAACCAATTATCTAATTAGGTGGGCCTTTTGGGCCTTTCCAATTGGGCTTAAGTATGTGGCTTGGAGTGGGACCAAAAGGGACCAATAAGACACTAGCTCCAATGGGCCTTGGGCTTTTCCGTCAACTCTTGACAAGTCCAAAGTTACCATTAACTATATTTAATACCACTATATAAATATAGTTGCACTCTAGGCCTTATTAATAAATTATTTCCCAAGACTTTATTGTACATTCAACCCCTTCATTAAAATATTCGTAGTAATACAAAGTCATAAATATAGACTGCCACTTTGAAAATTACTACATCTTAATCCTTGAGTACCCGGTTTAATCCTTTATGTTATTCATATATTTATGAAATCCAATTCCATAAATATATACTTTAGTAACTCCTTACTAAAGTGGTTGGGCCCAACACTCTGAATAACAAAACCCATTAAACTTATCTCAAGGGAATATTTTATATCTCCGTGAAGAGATTATGAATTCCATCTTGAAAATATATGTTCCATCAACATTAAATGCAGCTGCCCAACATACTGAGGTTTTGACCATAACTAATAGATCTCACTCCTGATATATCAAAGCAACCTACATCTCATGATCAGGTCCATTATTCTCTCAGGATTTAGAGTTGATATAAATAGAAGTTGTGAGATTTATTATTCAATTGACAGTCATTTGGAGAATAATAAATCTCACAGCGGTCCAGTTCAATATGTCTTAACTCTTAAAACATATTAACATACCAACTAGAAGTCTCCACTTCCATGATTAAGACAAATCATCGTAGTTGATATGTTATAGTCTTCGCAGATGAAATGTCCAATTTCATCACCGACTACGAACTAAAACTATGAGTTTACAAAGAACTTGTGATTTATATCTTTCTATGACTTTTCACATAAATCACATACTATGCATCTCGTGGACTAAGATAATGTCCCATTAGTTCATAAATAGTCTCATATAATTAAACAACTTAATTATTCATGACATGCCAATAAATTGGATTTTAGGGCACAAACCCTAACAATGGCATGTCGAAGAGCTATGGAATTCTCAAGGGAAGTTGGATTTTCTCGGTTGATTGTTGAAGGGGACTGCCTAAATGTGATGCGGGCTCTATTTATATCTACAGAGAACGGCTCATTGCTTGGCCACATCTATGAAGACATCAAGTTCAACCTGAGAGGAATGCAAGTCCTATCCATTAATTGGGTAAAGAGAAGTGGAAACATGGTTGCTCATGCTTTAGCAAAACATGATAGGAATTTAATTGATGATTTGTATTGGATTGAAGATACTCCACCACCTGCGGCGGATGCTATGTATTATGATTCTTTACATATCAATGGATGATTAATTGTTTCGCCTTCAAAAAAAAAAAAATTTATTCTAACTATAGAATTATTATGATATTCTAACTTTTCTTAAAAAAAAAAATAAATAAAAAAAGTGACAGCCCAACGCTCAAATTGGGTCAGCTTGGGTCCAAAAAAAAAAAAAAAGGAGGAGCTTTTCTACTAATAAGTAATAACTATATAAAAAGTGCTTAAAAAAAAAAAAAAAAAAAAAAAAACTACTACTACTACTACTATATAAAAGGTGTAAATAGCCTTCTCTACTACAATAAACACTTTTGGTTTAGTGAAGTTTGGTCTTATTTGTACAGAGCCAAAACGGTGCGTTTTTACTTGTGAGAAAAAGAAGAGAGAGAGAGGTGGGAGGTGGGAGCAAGGGGGTGATTTTCTTCCAATCACTGTGTTGTTGGGCTTCGGCTTCGGCTTCGCTCCAAGGTTCGATTTTTAATATATCTTGTTAGTCATACCAAATATCGGCCTAGAAATTTTTTGGATTTTGTTTATATAATTGGGTAAAACTCGCCTATGATTAAAGAAAAAGCTTTGACTCGATCTTCTTTTCTATTGTTTCTCAATTTTCTTCTGTCTTTTCTCGATAATAGTCTGCTTGCTTGGTAATTGGTATGGGACGTAAGATTCTGAACTCGATGTAACTTTTTATCAATTGTTTCGTTTGCTTTTACATTGAAAAATAATATCTTAAAATGAAACTTCAAATATTTATAACTACAGCATTTAGATTTTCACATCTTCAGATCTAAATCACTCACCTCACGTGTCGTGTGGCATTTGAGTTGTGGAGTTAGATACATTCAGCCTCAGGATGATTATTATGTGGGTGGCGGAGCAAGGTCCTTTATGTCTATGGTTAAGGACTGTGTGTGTGTATATATGGAGGGAAAGAAATCTGTGCACTTCCAACACTTAGTTGCAACCAACCAAGCATCCTTCATTAGTTCTCTTCTCTTTATGACTGCTCTTTTGTATTTAGTCGATCCACATTTTTCCATTTGTAATTCTTTGTATCTATTTTCGTGCACTAGTCTAGTATCATTTATTTTTACCTATAAAATTAAATAAATTAATACAGTGGCATTTACTCATATAATGATAATTTTTGCTTCATTAACTCTTCTAATATTATTTCATCCTTTATACTTTAATGAGACACACTACATGTTCGACTCAATGGAATTCCATTATTTTTGGTTCTTTACTGTTGCAGCTCTTACTTGATTACTTATGAAATAACATGTGCTGCTTTTATTGGTTCTGTATGCTATTTGAATGTAAGCTTAAAATGGTATGTGATAGGGAAACTCTTTAACTAACTGAATTTTGTATTTAACCATTTCTTCATCCAAACACATGCTTGAGAGTATATTCTTATTCCAAGGTTGTTTTTTAATGCTTCTAATGAGTCAATCTTTGATTGTAATATCAGTATATTTTTAACCTTATTTTGTTTATATATATATATATATTATTGATATTTTGGTCTTACCACGTGCCACTGGATCGAATGTGGAGGCAGCTCTTTCAACAAGACATCAGATTTCACATACAGTAGTGAATGTGAAGAGGGTTATTATAGTTTTCCAGGTCAAGAACTTTGAAGATACTTTAAAGAATACTTTACAGAAAAAGGAGAAAAACAAAATATTGTTTCAGTTTGTTATTTATGTCTCTTTGTTTACCTTGAGGTCGAGTTTACATTATTATTGCTGATGATTAGGTGAGAACTGGGAAGTAAGGTATTAGAATACAGAGGGGCTACTTGTCGCTAATTTCTCAAGGTGTGGAGATAGTGTGGTGCTTGGGATGTACTGGTTGGCCTTGATGTATAATTTCTTGGTTGGAAGGAATGAAGAGGTTGTTCCCGTTCGCACTCAGCAGCAGGCAGGTGCTAGAGCAGCTCTGGTCTTGAATTCTGCCTCCACCAATGCTGCTGACGATTGGAGCATCACCTTTGGTGATTGCCGCAATAATTAGCTTGGCATGAATAGTTCTTTGTTGTGTACTTTTATTTGTTTCTTTTTATGTTTAAAATTGTATATGAGAAGATAGCTCGATTGCCCATAATTTGGTGAGCGAAAACACACCAATTAACTTAACAAAATACAATACCATTTAACAAGGTTTTATTGTGTTGGGCAGAGACTCACCATTTTGGTGAAAAACTGTGGTTGTGCAAAAAGATGGTGAGAGAGACAGAGAGGGGGCAAGAGGAGGATGGCAACACATGGGATTGATAAAAGGGGAAGAGAGGATAGAAAATACCAAATAGTGCATTTCTACCCCATGTGGATGTAATAAATATTCATTTCATTTCTACATAATCATTTTTTGGCTCTTATAAATATTAGATTGTCTTCATAAACTAATATGCTTTGCCAATAATGGGAAAATTACTGAGAGCTTTTAAACAAATATAGTTTAATTCTATACTTACAACATCTAGGCAAGTTCTTGGAGGATTATACCTTTTGCAATTTTGTTTTTGCTATAATCTTGTCTCCTATCCATGTGTGATCTCATTCTTGTCTACCTTTTTAAGTTATGCTTATGGTGATAGACATCTGCTTCCATAAACTGTAATTTACTTTGCAAATTTGAAAATACCTTATGTATATAGTTCACTTTTGGCTGTCAAGCTGGTCTAAGTGGGTTAAAATGAAAAAAAAAAACCAATGATATGATTGTTTCAGATAGTAAATTGCTGTAGATTTTTTTATTTTTTTGCTTGCAATAACTAGGGAATATTATATAGTTTATGTTCTTCTATTTACTAAGAGCTTTTTGAGGGGTTAGTTAAAGCTTATTTTCATGTGGTTTTCTAGAAAGTTGGGGACTAACATTAACCTTTGGTCTTGTGCTAATTATGCGAGCTGATTCATGAGAGCTTATAAGCCAGTGTGTTTGATGAAGAGCTTCAATTGCTGCATATGGAGTCATTCATTTTGAAAATCTAACTATTGTGACAATGTCTTAGCTAAACTTAGTTATTTATTGTTGGAAGATGATGGTATATGTTATCATTTTTAGAATTTTTTAGTGAGTGTATGTTGCTTTTAGCAAATAGGTTCTAAGAAACTATCATAGTAAAATAAATATTCTTATATTAAATAGCTTCTCTAAGTTTTTGTATAATCAAAATTCGTGTATAAATGAGATTAGCATTGTATGATATACATTTTATGGTACATGGTTTCACAATTTTTTAAATAGAAGTTCTATATTAAATTTCTTATTCAGGGGGGCTGCACATGCCACCCAAACTAGTATAAATACAAAAAGCATAAAATAAAATTAGGGTAGAACAGAAGAGAAGAAGGGTAGCGAAGTAATTGTAAAAAAAAAAAAATCCCCAAATTCTGATTTGTGGAAGAATCCTCAAACACAAAAACAAACTCATAAAACTGAGAAACCAAAGAAAACACAATCCGAATTTTCAAACTTATTTGCTTTTTTTGTATAACTAGCTAATCCACAGCCTAAAGGGGATATAGAGAGTAATTGGAGAGCAAAGGGTATTGAGAAAAGAAAGATGGCAGGAAGAGAGGTCCGTGAATACACCAATCTTACCGACCCTAAAGGTTTCTCTCTTTCTTTCTTTCTTTCTTTCTTTCTATCTCCATTGAGAGTCATTTTTTAACATTTAGTATAGTGAAAAAGAAAAAAAAATGGATTTGATTGAACAGATAAGAAATGGGGGAAAGGAAAGGAGAAGATAGATGATGAAGACACCACTTTCCAACGCATGGTTGCCAAGGTTAGCGCATTGCCTCACTTTCTCTTTCTCTTTCTCTGTGAACAATTTGCTTCCCTTTACACTCTCATTATTCTAGACTTCATCATAGTTGATACTACATGATCTCTTTCATCTTTATTATTTCCATATATACATTTCTCCCAAAACTAAACTATATGATCCTGCTCCATAATAAAAATATATAAAATGGGCTTAAAAATTTCCAAACATGTATATATTTTATTTCCTTTTCTTTCTTTTGTAAACTCCCAAACACATTACAAAAAGGAATGTCTCTCTTGATTCATTCCATTCTGTTATGTTTTGAACTCCCAAATTTAGTCCTAAACATAATATTATGCTGTTACAGCCAATGAGCTATGCCTCAAATCGTACTTCCTCTCTTAGTAACGGGATGGATATTATGAGACCCATTGCATGCCGTTATGATAATAATAATAATAATAATAATAACATACTATACCGGTGTGATATAGTTTAGGTTTTTTTGCTCTTTTGTGCAAAACCTTGAGGGGAGTTTTCTGATAACACGCCCCGGCAGGGATCTTGGCTTCCTCTACCGGGCGGTTGATGCAAGCAGATGCAAGAGGTTGCAGGAGAGCGTGGAGGCTACCTTCATGGGCGAGGCGGGTAACAATCCTTTTTCCTTGTCTCTGTCTGTGTGTTATCCTTTCTTTTTGTTTTTACCTTTTGTTTCTTCAACTTCATTTTGTTTGAGTATGCAGCCTTGGACAGTGATGATCTACTCTATCTCAAGGAGCAAATGGAAGCTGAGGAGGATGCAGAACGCCTCCTACGTCGAACTGAGAAACGGGCATTTGCTGCGTTTAAGATATCCTTTTATGTTGTTGAAAGAGGGAGAGTACTGTTGGTCTGTAATGAAACTTTTGTAATGTTCTCATATGCATAGTTTTCCCTTGATTTACTGGTAACCAACATTATACTTAATCTTGCTATAGGCTATACCTTTTTTTTTTTTTTTTTTTTGAAAAAGGTAGAATTATATAGGCTATCCCTTGACTTGGCTGTTGTTCCATGATTCTGTTAAAGAGGAAGAAGACTTGCTTATTTCTGTGTAGTGCGATCGTTAAAAAATGTCGAACTTCATAATGTAGTTTAATTTTTATGGCAGCTAAGGGAGTTGATTTAAATGGCTTGGACAAATAGTCACTACAGGCTTAATTGCTTCCTTACATGTATGCTTGATTGTTAGATTCTTCTGACCACTGTATGCTTTATGAGAAGCCAGGTCATTATGTGAACTTACTAATTCTATTTAAATTGAAACCTATGGTATGTTTATGCCTATTTGTTGAATGAACTCTCTAGCGCTTGCTATATTTTACATGGCAAACTTGTGAAATGCTGTTAAGGTGAATTATGAAAACATCTATGGAGAGAACTGCTTGGGGTCTGTTGAAATTTTGTTCTATGTTGAAGCTAATGTTGTTTCTAGTTTTTCTTTCTCTTCCTTAACCAATGGACACAAAGCTGCAAGTTTAGCAGATTCTTCACCTGCATCAGTCCCCTTGCCACTTCGAGTTGAGCCCAAGCCCAAGAGTGGAATCAGGTCTCTCTCTCTCTCTCAACACAGGCACACACAAAATGTGTGCATTTTGAACAATCTTTGCACTTTGTAGTAAAAAAAAAAAAAAACTAGACACTTTTTAGTTTCCTTTTTTTTTTTGGGTTTCTGAAATATGTATTTTATCTGGATTGCAGACAGCAATATTTATTGAAAAAGGTCGTGGAAATCAAACCCAAACGGAAGAGAACTTCTAGTCCATCTGATGGGAATCAGTCAACTCCTGCTTCAAATGATTCTGCTTTAAAAAGCCTTGAGTCTGAGTCTCACCAGGAGAAAGAGCAGCCTAAGACTGACCGGGAGGAGAAAGAGTGGCCTTTGTCAAGATTGAATAAAGCAGAGGGAGATGCTAATACAGAAAACCCTGTTAAAAGTTTACTAGGCCTAGCATATGCAAGTTCTGAGGATGATGAAGACTGAAGAATGCATTGATACCTGTGGTGCGATACTAGAACTGTTCATTTTTCTTTTCCTTGTTGATAAGTAGTTCATTAAATAAAAAAAAATCTTTATTGATAAGTACAGTATGCTTTCTCTGTTCAAATACTACCAGGACTAATTGAGTGAATTCTATGTTGGTCAAAGTGAAGTCAGGATACATATTTAACCTTCAATTTGATGTGCCTGCTATTCTCTTTGATATCCCCTATACTCTTTGATTCAGTATCTAGATCCTTCAGTGCATCATAAAGCTCCTGGTGATTTTGTTAATGAACTCAAAGCTCTGGATTCTGCAGCCCAGAAAACTTGTTGAGGGTTATTGTGTGGTTTTGCCCCTCTGGCATCTGCTTTTAGCTCCTATTCTTGTAGCTACTCTTTGATTCATTATTGCTTTTAGCTCCTATCCTTTTTCGTATTTCTTATTGTTCCAGTTTTTAAAACTATGATATTGACGAGTTATGTTTTTCGTATCTTTGATTGTTACGGTTTTTAAAATTATGATATTGATACCTTCATAAGGATTTATGAATATGATAATGGAAAAATTGAAATTAACTTGTTCGCTTGATTTTAGTGCAACAAAGAGGCTGGCTTGATTGCTGACGGGGGCATTCATGCTTCTACCCACGGCATGCTGCATCCATGGTGGAGGTTGATTACAAATACATATGCATACCTACGTGATTGACTTTATTTGAAAATCTAAACAGTTTAGAGTAATTGTAATTCCATCTTAAATAATGTAAAATTTGCTTTAAATGCAAAATTTATGGACCCAAAGCAGGACTAATATGGATGAGATATACCAAGTCTTAAAACAGGATTGATTTAGTGATATGGATGAGATATTGCAAAATGAAGAAAAATGACTTAAGTCTGAGAAAAACATTCTAGGCAATTCATAAGAATTAAATATTTTACTTCTATATGATACGATTTTGATGTAACTTGAGCTTAAGTTCTTTAAAAAAATACATGCGCGCACGCATTGGAAATTCCTTGTAAATAAAGAAGCAAGAGCAAAGCACTGATGCAAGTACTCCAAAGTTAAAAGTAAAGCGAACAATTTCAGATAATGGATTTTGACATTAGAACTAAATTGAATGCATTTTATTTGAAGTTCAAGAAGGGGAAAGGGAAACCAAACGCTAAGCATTGGTGAGCTTTGAAAATAGACCCACTTCACACGAGTTCTCCAATTGAATTCCCGTATGTATATTAGCTTAATAGCTTTTCACTTTCAGACTTTGCAAATATTTTATTTTATTTTTAATAATAATATTTTTGCGTTGGGTGGGAATAACTGAGCCGTCTTGTCATTACGAACCCATTTAGAGTCTAGCCCAGCCCAAAATAGAAAACCATTTATGGGCCTCATCACTCATGACTCATCAGCCCAACCCCTACCTAACAAATCAACATAACAAAATGCTTCTCAAATATCTTCTTTCAATGTAACTACTAACTAGTAACTAGAACATACTCGGTCCGAGCATTATTCATGTCATTCAAAAAAATTTTGAGACTTAGGCTATTCCTAAAGATTGGGGTATCACAAATCTTGTCCTTATCCCAAAATGGATCATCCAAATATAATCACACAATTTCGTCCGATTAGTTTATGCATCACTCTTCATAAATTGGTCTCTAGAATCATCCTGTAGAGGTTAAAACCGTACATTATTGAAATCATCAACCCTTGCCAAGTAGGTTTTGTTCTAGGTTGTGGGTCAAGTGGCAATATTATACTGGTTCAGGAAATTATACGTACAATGGTAAGGAAGATTGGGCCTAAGGGTCACGTGGCACTCAAACTGGATCTTGATAAAGCTTATGATCGACTAGAATGGTCGTTCATACAGGAAACTCTTGAGTTTTTCCCAGTCCCTCCAAATCTAATTAAGCCTATTATGAACATGATCTCCTCAACTCGTTTTTACATTTTGTGGAATGGATCTCCTATACTGGATATTGTCATAGGGGGGGGGGGGGGTGCGTCAAGGAGATCCATTATCTCCTTGTCTGTTTATTTTGTGTTTGGAGCGATTATCCATTCTTTTGGAAGAGGCGGTAAATCCACCCCATGACTTTTAGGGGACAAATTAAAATTTTGCATTTATTTTTCGCTGATGATATATTTCTTTTCTCTAAGTCGAAGATTGTGGAGTGCCAAAATCTTAAAACTATTCTACAAAATTTTTGTTCTTGCTCAGGCCAAATCATTAGTACACAAAAATCACGCCTCTAGTTTTCACCAAATACAACCAGGCGTACTAAAGAACCGATTGCTGGTATTTTTTATATTCCTACTACTACTCAAATTGGTACTTATTTAGGGACTCCAATTTTTACTACCTGCCGAAAGGCTAATGCTTATCAATACTTAATTGATAAAATCCAAAAGAAAATTGAAGGTTGGCAAGTCAAATAACTTTCTGTTGTGGGTCGCGTTACATTAATCAAATCCACCTCAGCCTTCATCCCTATCCATGCCATGCAAACGACCCTTCTCCCACAAAAATATTAGTCGACATCTGGATACACTAAATTGTCGGTTTTTATGGGGAGACACCACCCATCACAGACATTGTCACATGATTAGTTGGGAAGTCATAACTACTCCAAAAGATGCTAATGGTTTGGGCATTAAATCTTCTCTTCACACGAATATGGCTTTGCTCATGAATCAAGCCTGAAGGCTTCAGCAACGGCCAACCACACTATGGGCTCAAGTTTTGAAAACCAAATTCTTTCCCCAGACGAACCTTTTTGAGAGTGTCGTTAGTCCCAGAGCATCTCATATCCGGAAAGCTATACATTTAGGTATGTAATGGCTTAAGAAAGGAATGAAATGGATAATAGGGGATGGTCAAACCATTCGGGTTTGAGAGGATCATTGGATCCTTGTCGATTCTTTGAGAAGTCGTATTGTAGATCTACTTATGCCAAATGAGGAGTAGAGAATGGTGAGTTCCTTATGGGATAATCATATATGGAGGTTAGAGGGTCTTCAAATTCCCCTATCGATGCAATTTAAACAACTTATTAAAGGTATTCTTGTGGCCCAGCTGACTAAGTTATCTGATTCCTTTATTTGGGCTCAAAATAACAATGCTTGTTCGGTAAAGTTTTTATACCAACAAGCTAATGTCCCTTTTAATAATTCTATGTGGAATTGGATTTGGAAATTTCATTGCCCTAAGAAAATCCAATTTTTCATTTCGAAGTCTATGCTCAATCGGCTACCTACTCGTCAATATCTAGCTTTCTTTAGCTCGGATGTTGATGATCGTTGTCCAAGGTGTAATACTCTTGAAACCACTATTCATATCTTACGAGATTGCCCTTGGGCTAAGATGATTTAGCTTCTATCTCCAGGTATCTTGCCTTTATCGTTTTTCCACCTACCACTCCAATCTTGGCTTAAAACAAATGCTATATTGGATAGTATTATCCAGGGTCAGCTTCCTTGGAATATTTTCTTTTGCTTCCTTTGTTAGCAATTATGGTTAGTTAGGAATGAGCGTATTTTCCAAAATCAATCTAGCTCCCAATCTTACTTAGTCCACAAAGTTGTTCAGTTAGCTATAGAATTTTTTCATTTAGCTTGCCCTACTAAGACAATTAAAATTTGGTATTCCCAGAATTGTTAAATAGATCGCTCCACTAGAGCCTTTTATAAAATTAAATACAGATGGCAGCTCTTCAGGTAATCCTGGGCAGGCTAGTGCAGGTGGTTTGTTACGAAATAACGTGGCATCCAGCTCATTATTATGTGGCCTCCAAGGAACCTTAAATAGAAAATACTTGTGACACACGATTAGCCCTGGTTTGTAGAGTCCCAACATAAGTAGAATTCTAGAATATACACGCATGAATGAGTATCTTCCCCATAAGGAAAGGACTTGTTCTGCAAACAAAGGAGTCGGGCCTTACGCTACTATAAAAACCCAAAGACCCTCAAGAAAAAGGGACGCGTAATTTCTCTAAAGCTCATACTCTCTAGCATTGTTGGAGCTCTCTTCTGACTCAACCTTCGAAAGGTCTTTGGCCGGTACCACACCAGTACTCTTTGTAAGGTCTTCTTCTTTTTCTGTGTTGGGCAGGTCTGGTATTGAGCGAATTGGAACCGTGTGGCACACTGGTGATTTTTTCGGCATCATCAATTGGCGCCGTCTGTGTGAAATGCAGTTGAGATTCGTAAGCCGTATTATCTTTTCCCGGACAAAAGGGTTGCATGGTACTTACTTGATCTATGGCAACCACTAACAACGTTCAAGGAGAGGAACCACCCACGACAGCTTTGGAGAGACAAGTCCAAACTCTCCCTGCTGCCATGGAGCGCCTAACCAAACAGAACCACGACCTGGAAGAACAGTTGCACCAGAAGAATGCAGCACCAAATGACCAACGAGAAGATCAAGAAGGGACCACCGCTGAAAGGAGGAACCTAGAAAGACCTAAGGGCAGCAACGCCCCGAGCAGACCGGAGAGGCAACACATGAGCCCCTTATCCCTCATGGACGTGGCTCCACCCTCTATTGTCGCAAAGATGGAGGCGATGAAGGAACAGATGGAAGTCATGATGAACGCTCTCAAAGGATGAGTATCTAGCGACCTTGACGACCTAGTCAACAAAACCGACTCATCGTTCATTGCCCCCATTAATGCCTTTTCTCTACCTCATAAATTTCGCATACCGCACATAGACAATTATGACGGAGTAAAGAATCCACTAGATCACCTAGAGACCTTCAAGACCCTAATGCACCTTCAAGGGGTAGCAGACAAGATCAAGTGTAGGGCTTTCCCTACAACGCTTAAGGGCCCCGTACGGGTATGGTTCAGCCGACTGACGCCGAACTCCATCAGCACTTTCAAGGAGCTAAGCACTCAGTTCACTACACATTTCATCGGGGGACATAGGTATAAGAAGTCCACAGTGTGCTTGATGAGCATCAGGCAACGAGAGGACGAGATGCTGAGATCCTACATAATGCGCTTCAATAAGGAAGCGCTTTCGATCGATGAAGCTGATGATAAGATACTGGTAGCAGCCTTCACAAACAGGTTGCGAAAGGGTAAGTTCCTTTTCCCTCTATACAAAAATGACCCAAAAACGATGTCGGAGGTCCTCTACAAGGCTATTAAGTACATGAACGCTGAGGATGCATTTTTGGCTCGAGACGAAAAGCCAAGAAAAAGAGAGAGGCAAGAAAATGCCTGACAAGACCGAGATCAAAAGGATGACAAACGCTCCAAGCCCCCTGCAGGGAAATTCATGAATTTCACCCCGTTGATTGTCTCAATAGACCAGGTACTAATGCAGATCAAGGACGAAGGATCCCTGACCTTTCCCGAAAAGTTAAAGGGAGATCCCAATAGGCGATCTAGGGACAAGCATTGCCGTTTTCACCGTGATCACGGACATGATACGGCTGACTGCTATGACTTAAAACAGCAAATCGAGGCCCTTATTAGACAAGAAAAATTGCAGAAGTTTGTCAGTAAGGAAAGGGCGGATCAACAACATCAGGAGCAGCCACCTCGACGAGAAAATGATCGCCCCAGACCACCTATAGGGGATATAAGAATGATCGTAGGGGGCACGACAACTATGGGGTCGTCCAAGAAGGCCAGAAAGACATACCTCAGGAAGGTTCATAACGTTCAGCTAACGGGTTCCGTACAAAAGATAGCACGGATAGAGAACCCGATCGTAGGATTCTCAGAAGAGGATACTCGACTTCTTCACCACCTTCATGATGATGCGCTTGTCATCACCTTACGAGTGAGGGACTTTAACATGCACCGGGTGCTGATCGACAATGGTAGCTCAGCAAACATCCTATACTACCTAGCATTCCAGCAAATGAGGATTGATAGAGAACGGTTAATATCGACAAATGCTCCGTTGGTTGGTTTTGGAGGTACGAGGGTATTCCCATTGGGCGCGGTTACGCTTTCGGTAACATTAGGTGATTATCCTCAACAGATCACTAAAGATGTGACTTTCCTTGTGGTCGACTGCTCATCCGCTTATAATGCTATCATCAGATGACCCACCTTTAATTCATGGAAGGCGGTAACGTTAACATACCACATAATGATCAAGTTTCCTACGGAGTACGGGTTGGAGAGCTACGAGGAAATCAGGTGGCCGCACGCGAGTGCTACATTGCCATGATGGAGATGGAAGATCATCAGCAGACTATGTGCATAGAAGAGCAACGAACCATGGCAGAGGAAGGGAACCTACCACCTCGAAACGCTGGATGGGCAAAAACTGCAGCACCCATGGAACATGGAGCACGTACGAAAATACTACCAGTAGAGATAATATGAAGAACAATGGCGCTCACTAATTTCCCAGTTTATTTAGTTTTTCTACAATTACTAGTTTTACTTAGTACAATATGTTTTTAAGCCTAAGGGGGCAAGTAATTTTCTACAAATGCATGATTTTTTTTTTTTATTAATAAGAGGAATATTCAGACACAACTATGTTTTCCTACCTGCATTCCTACAAAGTCCACAAGATGGACGGATCACCTCAAGAGGGTGAACACTCCTACAAAGTAGACGGATCATCCTAAGAGGATGAAAATTTTAAGTCTACAAAGTGGACGGATCATCCCAAGAGGATGAAAATTACAAGTCCACGACCCAAGTGGATGACTAACAAGGTAACGAGGTAACACTTAGTCACCTCAACAAGTCCACGACCCCAAGTGGACGACCAACAAAGGGACGAGGTAATACTTAGTCACCTCAACAAGTCCACGACCCCAAGTGGACGACTGACAGGGTAACACTTAGTCACTTCAACAAGTCCACAACCCCAAGTAGACGACCAACAAGGTGACGAGGTAACACTTAGTCTCCTTAATAAGTCCGCGACCCTAAGTGGACGACCAACAAGGTGACGAGGTAACACTTAGTGACGAGGTAACACTTAGTCACCTCAACAAGTCCACGACCCCAAGTAGACGACTGTTGAGGTTCAAAAAGAAATTAGACAGCCCACCAGTAGGCCCACAGAGAAAGAAAAGGTGTTCAAACAAAGAAAAGGAAGAAAAAAAGAATAATGGGCCGTCACAAAAAAAAGAAGAAAGAAAAAGCCCAGAGGGCTGGGATCCAGAGAAAGAAGCCCAACCAGCGAACTAGGCCTAACTGAGAAAGGAAGAAGCTGGGCCGGAATCCCAGAGAACCTCCCAGAGGTATCCTAAGGCGCGCAGGGGGGTCATAACAGAAAGAAATTAAAGAAAAGAGGCACGCGGACCTTGTGACCCAGACAAGCAGAGGAGGTACAGAGCATGCAAAACGCAGAAAACATGATTCAACCATTTGGAGAAAAGACAAGGAAGAGTACAACTGTGAAAGGCTGGGACGCTGAGAAGAAGAAGCCAAAAGGAGCCTCAGGCCAGCCAACGGGGAAACCCGGAAATGGAAAGGAGCCGAGGGACTTTCACTTGGTCGGAACAAAAGCAAGGAAACTATGAAGAAAGAGGAAACGACACGATCCTGAAGCAGCCAGGCATGGTACAAGCTTCAGAGGGTAAAACAGGGGAATCGCTGGTTCACCAGGGAGGCCGAAGTTGTGCTATAAAAGGAGGAAGGGATCCATGCTACGAGGAATTCACTCATTTTCAGAACAATCAAACCATTCTTAGGCATTCAGCTTTGCTTTCCCAAAATCCCAGAAAATCACGAAAAATACTCTGTAACTTAATAGAAAAAAATAGAGGAACCGCCCCGGTGTCCTCAGTGCAGCCACTATTGAACGAGCTCGGATTTAACAAGTTCAAATTTTGCAAGACTTTGAAGCTCGAATAGCTATCAAAGTCTGTAACTTATGAGCTTAGTTGAACCTTGCACCACGTCCAAGTGAGCATTGCAACCATAGCTTAATGAAATCAATGAAATATACCTCACTTAATTAGAGGATCCTCAGCTTGTCCTTATGTTATATTCTTTTCATTTTTGTCATTTGTATTAATCCTTTACTGCATGAATGTCGTTCAAATGCAAATATTCCAGCTTCTTTTTTTTTTGCTAACCATTTGTATTATGGAAAGTATGTTTTGTGCACCAATTGATTCTTAAAACAGCCCTTTTAGCTGCGGAGAATCAATCCCAGTCCACCAAGAACATCTCACAAGGCCCAGAATCCTTGGGCCATAGTGCTGAAAAAAAAGGCACCCTCACATTTTGGCGACTCCACTGGGGACTGGGTAAAGAAAAGGGAAGAAGCAATCCCTTCGCAAAACATGCCTCCAAGACAAAGGAACAGTAAAGGCGCAAACATGCCACCCACGGCCTCTGAACCCGTGGGAGAAAATGAAGTAGCCTCCAGACAAAGGGGCGAGGTGCCCCTAACAGAGCACGAGGCCGTGTCAGAACAGAGGAATGCAAGGCAAGAGCTAGACCCTATGGCTCAAATGACCGCGATGTTGAAAGAGTTGCAACAAGAAGTTCACTTGCTCAAAGAAAGTAAGACGCAAGAAATCAGAGACAATGCCCCCCATGTGGGTAACCAAGACAGAACCCAGCCAGAGGGAGGATCAGCAGTGGGAGGAGGAACTAACCCCCAATATCTGACAATGGCAGATGTCAGTACCCTCCTGGACCAAGAAAGGGAAAAACTTTCCAGGACCCCCAAGCAATTTTCTCGGGATCCCCCATTCCCACTGGAACTCCTCGGCAAGCCATACCCCAAGGGATATGAGCCACGAAAGTTCCATCATTTTGATGGAAGGAATGGAAGTGCAGTAGAACACGTGAGTAGGTTCGTCCACACTATGGGCCCCTACGCAGGAGACTGGGAGCTGTGCCTAAGAGAATTTGCTAAGTCCCTGGTGGACAGAGCATACACTTGGTACACTACACTGAGGCCTGGGTCCATTAAGACCTGGGACGAAATGATGGAAAGATTTTGTGCAAAATATTACCCCGGTGAGGACAAGGTCACTTTCCAAAGCCTTCAGATGGTGAGACAGAGACCTGGAGAGGATCCTGTCCAGTTCATCAAAAGATTTGAAGATGTGTCCCTAGACTGTTATGGGGACCATGAAGAAAAGGAGCTCGCGGAGACTTGCATCTCTAACATGCTTTTCGATTACAGGCTCAACCTCGAAAACTTATGTATCACACAGTTCGCTGACCTGTTGCAGAGAACAAGAAGGACAGCACAAACTATGAGGGCGAAAAGGGCACCAGCATCCCAAGCCATGACAGCATCAGTGGGAGAAAAAAGGAAGAGGCCTGATGGAAAAATGTTCGAGGAACCACCAGTGATCCCATGTACTGTAGAAGAATTAAACCACGTCCTGGACAAATGGATCGGGGATGGAGTGATCAGGCCATTCACTGTGTCCAGGCCACCCACCGAAGAAGAAAGGAAAAATCCTTTGTTTTGCAAGATTCACAATTACGTTAAGCATTCCACCAAGGATTGCTGGACCCTCCGCAGGCTTTTCCACAGGAAGCTAAGAGAAGGAACCCTGGAACTCACCCAGAAGGAGCCAAAAGTACAAAGAAACCCCCTGCCTAACCATAAAGGAAAGGGGGTAGTAGTTGTGGTGATCCATGGGAACTCGGCAGAAGCAGAAGAGTCAGGAGGATCCTTCCACCCAAACACAGTCAGGACCCTCCAAAAGAATCCCAAGTTCAGGTCATTATTCAATCAGCTGGGATTTGGACCAGAAGCAAGAAGGGTGGCCACGGAATCCCTCATGACTATAGCAGCAGAGTCAGGAATGGAATGTTTCACGGCAGAATCACATGCCAGCCGAGCTTTCCTGGAGACAACAAATGCCATAACTTTCACTGATGAAGACATGGAGGTTGAGCATCCAGACCACCGCAGACCTCTTTATCTAATGGCCACCATAAATGGTGTCCAAATCAGAAGAGCACTTGTAGACACAGGGGCATCACTCAACCTCATAGCCCTGAGCACCTTGGAAGCCGTGGGCCTAGCTGGAAGGAGGATCCTAGGGGCTCCCATGGAGATAACCGGATTTGGAGGATCAGCAGAATCAACTGAAGGCTATATATAGCTGGCCCTAAGGGTGGGGCCAATAGTGGCCTTAACCAGATTTCACGTAATCAATTCAGAAGTGTCCTACCATGTACTCTTGGGACGGCCATGGCTCCATAAGCACCGCCTTATACCATCCACATACCACCAGTGCGTTAAGGGGAGATTGAATGGGAGGCCTGTAAGGATCCCTGCCAACCACAACCCTTTCAACCAAGGAGAAGTAAACTTTGTAGAAACAATGTTTTAGATGAGTTGGGACCAGATGATGAAAGTCCCATGTCAGGGACCCCAAGAACACCTATTTTGGAAAAAGAAGAGGGAGGAGGTACCCATGACTTGAGGGACCTCCTAAAGAGAAAAAGACAAAAGAAAGAGCCCAGCGCCTCAGGATCCCGGGAGTGTGTAGTAGTACGAGAGCCCGGGGGAAGATTAATATATCGTTTGTGAAGGTGCGCGGGACCTGAGTGCATCATGCAGGAGGGTCCCGGACCACCAGAATGTATGATGGCCCAGGAGGAAGTCCAAGAGGAACCAGTCAAAGAGACACAAATCCAGCCTGAGGAAGAATTACAGGAAGTAAACTTAGGAGTTGAACTGGGATCCCAGAAACCGGTTTTCATCAGTAGTCGGTTGACAACACAAGAAAGGGGGCCACTGCTGGCTTTGCTCAAAGAATACGCAGATGTGTTTGCATGGACCTATGATGAGATGCCCGGTCTGGATCCTGGATTAGTGGTCCATGCCCTCAATGTGGACCCAGGAGTTAAACCAGTGATCCAACCAGCTCGGGTCTTCCACACTGATATAGAAGCCCAGATAACTCAAGAGGTCAAGAAGCTACTAGCAGCTGGCTTTATCAAGCCCATCCAGCACCCCAGATGGCTTTCTAACATAGTACCTGTGAAGAAAAAGAATGGCCAGATCCGCTGCTGTGTAGATTTCCGCAACTTGAATAAAGCATGTCCAAAAGATGAGTTCCCCCTGCCTAATATTGACCTCCTTGTGGACTCAGCTGCAGGAAGTTCCATGTTCTCATTCATGGACGGGTATAGTGGGTACAACCAGATTCGCATGGCTGCCAAGGATGCCGAGAAAACAGCATTCAGGACACCAATCGAAAATTTTTATTATACTGTAATGCCCTTTGGTCTTAAAAATGCAGGAGCCACATACCAGCGAACCATGACAGCCATCTTCCATGACATGATGCATGAGGAAATGGAGGATTATGTGGATGATATTGTGGTCAAATCAAAAACTAGGACAGGGCACCTTCAGATACTTGAACAGGTTTTCAAAAGATGCAGAGAATACAAGCTACGCATGAACCCCATGAAATGCGCTTTTGGGGTATCTGCAGGAAAGTTCCTCGGGTTCCTGGTGCATCACAGAGGCATAAGTGTAGATCCAGTCAAAGCTGCAGCCATTGCTACTATGAGAAGACCAACGACAGTAAAGGAGCTCAAAAGCTTCCTGGGAAGGGTTTCCTACATCAGGAGATTCGTGCCAGGACTGGCTTCGGTCACAGGAGGCTTATCCAAGCTGTTAAAAAAGGGAACTGAGTTCACCTGGGGAGCAGAACAGCAGGAAGCCTTCCAAAGGGTCCAACAAATCATGAATCATCTACCCACTCTCCAGGCACCAGTACGTGGGCGACCCTTGCTATTATACTTGGCATTAAATGCCCAAGCAATAGGAGCCCTGTTAGCCCAAGAGGATGATGGTGGGAACGAGCAGCCCGTTTACTATGTGAGCAGAACACTCAAGGATGCCGAAACCAGATATCCCAGGATAGAAAAGGCTTGCCTAGTGGTTATTTACGCATCTCAGAGGCTGAAGAGATATTTCTCAGCCCACCAGATCCTGCTGGTAACTAAATCACATCCCATAAAAGCACTCCTGCATCAGCCCCTCCTAACAGGGAGAATAGCACAATGGCTGGTCCTGCTTTCTCAATATGACATAGGCCTAAGGACCCCCAAGGCCGTCAAAAGTCAAGTCATAGCTGATCTCCTGGCACAATTCCCAGGGAAGAAGGAAAGCCCACTAAGCGAAGAGATCCCAGGTGAAGTGGCAGTAGCAGAAATCCCAGGGAAGAAATGGACAATGAGGTTTGATGGGTCAGCTACAGCAACTTCAAATGGGGTAGGAATTGTACTAAGTTGTGAAAACGGAGACACCATACCTCTATCCTTCAAGCTTGGTTTCTCCTGCTCCAATAATGCAGCTGAATACGAGGCGTACCTAAGCGAGCTAACTATAGCACTAAATATTGGGGTGAAACACATGAGAGTATTGGGAGATTCCAATCTTGTGGTATCCCAGGTGAAAGGCGACTTTGCATTAAGGGAACAAAGCTTGGCAGCCTACAGAACATGGGCACAAAGGCTGGAGCAGGAATTCCTGACCTTTAGCATAGAGTACACGCAGAGAAGTGAAAACAGATTTGCAGATGCGCTTGCCACCCTGGGATCCCAAGTACCATTCAAGGGAAAAGACAATCTAGTCAGAATAGGAAGGCAGGAGCATTCCGTCTTAAAAATCCTCCAACAAATATCCCCCGAAGAGTCCAAGCAATGGGACTGGAGGAGCGAAGTGAAAGAAAAAATGAGAGAAACAGTGTCTGGAGGGAATGTCAAGGAGCTGAGAGACTACACTCTAATAGAAGGAGAACTATACAGAAGACTGCCCGGAGGAATCCTATCCAGATGTATCAATGAGAAAGAGGGAAAGCTGAGGTTGGAAGAACTACATACCCAAGTTTGCGGGACCTCAGAAAAGATCAGTCTATACAGGAGGATGCAACGCATGGGGTACTACTGGCCAGACATGAGCAAAGAAGCATCAACTATACAGGAAAAATGCCAAGAATGCCAACCTTCGATAGACAGGGGAGAAAGCTATGCTGTATTCGTTACAGAAGACTGGAGGACCCCTTTTATGGAATACTTGGCTCAAGGGATCCTGCCAACTGACAGGACGCTGGCCTACCAGCTCAAGAAGCTCGCGGTCAGGTATTTCTTACAGGACAAGATCCTATTCAAAAGGGGATACAGTGGAGATCCCTTAAGATGCCTGGGACCAAGGGAAGCCAGGGAAGTGGTCAGGGAAGTCCATTCTGGTGATTGTGGAAGTCACCCAGGTAAAAGGAGGCTCTATAAACAGTTACTACTACTGGGATACTACTGGCCAACAATGAAAAAGGACTCCGAAGAGGTAGTCAAAACCTGCCACGCATGCCAAGTCCTTGGAGATGCAATCCATACTCACCCAAATACGTTACAAGACATGACAACCCCATGGCCTTTCCACACTTGGGGGCTTGATCTCATAGGGCCTATAAATCCTCCATCCAGTGGTTACATATGGATCTTGGCAGCCACTGAATATTTTACAAAATGGGTAGAGGCCATCCCCTTGAAGAAAGCCACTAGAGCAGCTGTAGCAAACTTCATTCGAGGCCATATCATTACGAGGTTTGGGATCCCCAGGAGGTTGATCAGTGACAACGGGACCCCCTTCATAAATAAAGACATGAAGGGGTTAACAGAAGCTTACTACATCAAGCATGGAAGGTCTACACCATACTACCCACAAGGGAATGGCCAGGCAGAGGCCACTAATAGGGTAATCCTGAAGATCCTTAAAAAAATGAAGCAAGAATATGGAGGAAAATGGAGTGATCACCTGGCAGATGTACTTTGGGCATGCAGGAGCTCTGTGAAAACAGCTACGGGATTTTCACCATTCTCCCTAGTCTATGGGACAGAAGCTGTCAGCCCAGTAGAGTTAGTTGTTCCCACACCAAGAGTAGTACTTGAGGAAAGTCAGGAGGACACCGAAGACACAAACGATGAAAGGAGGCTAACAGACCTGGAAGGGGTAGAGGAAGAAAGAGAGCTGGCCAAAAGAAGAAGCCAGAGGTACCAGCAAAGGATGACAAGAGCATATGCACAAGCAGTACGTCCGAGGACTTTCACTAAAGGGCAGTTGGTACTAAGGACAGCAGAACATGTGAGAAGAAACCTACCGGGACCCTCCAAGTTTGCCCCAAAGTGGGAAGGACCCTACATCATCAGGGAGGCCCATGATAGTGGGTACTACTACCTCACGAAGGAAGATGGAACAATCCTGACAGAGCCCATAAATGGGAAGTGGCTGAAACAATACTACGCATGAGAGGGGAACGGTCTCAGTACCCTGGACTCCTTTTGGCAAAAAAAAAATTGCTCCAACCTGCTAAGTGTTCCTCTTCTTTCTTTCTTTCATATATACTATTATTTGAGTAGTTCTGTTCAAAAAAAACTGGAGGTAGAAGGACATTCTAGGATCCTTACTATCTTGGTTAGATTTGTTGTATTCCTTAAATGACATTTACGTTTTTTTTTAAGGTTCAATGAAATTTTTGCTTTTCCTTTTTCAGTTATTAAAATCTAAGTATCACAAAATTCCTAACATGGACAAAATCAGGGGAGGATACCTAAGGAAATCTTCTTACATAACCCAGGATCACCCCACGGATGACTACAATTAGTTGAAATTAAATACATGGTCTAGGACCTCAAGCATGAGCTGAGAGTACCTAGCCCAGTACTTGATGCAAAAAAAAAAACTCGCCAAGATTCATGAGCTGGGACAAGTAAGAATACATTACCAAACGTACCCAGCTCAGTACTTGTGCAACAAAAGAAGGGGATACCTGGGGAAATCTTTTGATACATAACCCAGGATCACCCCACAGATAGCTGCGAAGCAACCAAATCTCAAATACATGATCTAGGATCTCAAGCATAAACTGAAGATACCTAGCCCAGTACTTGATATAAAAGAAACCTGCCAAGTTCATGAGTTGGGACAAAAAAAAAAGAGCACAACAATACGTTGTCAAATGTACCCAGTTCAGTACTTGCGCAACTAGGAAGGAAAAGAATGAGTACCTAGTGGGAACCTGCAACAAAAAATTTTTGTGGGGATCACAGGCTAGGACTCAGCAAAAAAAAAAAAAAAAGGAGAGAAGACAAGAAAAGAAGATCCACATGCCACTTGAAAAAGATTAGAAGCAGAGCTATACTAAAGCATAAACACATAGAAGTAGTCTCAAAGCACAAGTGCAGATCTAAACAAAAAAAAAAAACAGAAACATTGTTCAACCAAAATAGAAAATTATACAATCCCAAATTGTCCACGCATATCCAGACAGTTTTTAAAAAAAAAAAGAAGGAAAAGCTAAGTAAGGAGGCCAGCCAACAAAGAGCCACTCGAAGGAAGAGCAAGTGCAGCTGAAGAAAGAACCCTCTGCCTTTTGACTTTCAGATCTTGCAAAGTCTTGTGAGCACGGGCCAGAGCTTCCTCAGCAGCAGCAATCTCAGCATCAATACTCTCAGAAGCTTGCCTCTGGAAGAGCGCTTGGGCTAGTGATCGCAGGTACTCCAACAAAAAGGATAAGCTAAACTTGGCCTCCAAAAGATCTTGAACAACTCCCCTCCATTCCAAGAGCTTCTCCTCAGAAAGAGAGTCCAGTGAGGAATCTCTCATAGAAATCAACACAGCACACAGCAGCTCCAGCAGAATGTTCCCCAAGAATACTCCTCCTCTGAAACCAAGGGTAAAGTCCCCATGACTTTTATGCAGCCCTTCTAGCAATGGCAGACATTCCATAGGCACGGAGAACCGCAAGAAGTTGCCATAGGAGAATCCAAAGCGGCAGAAATGACTGGCAGGAAGGCTGTTGAATTCCAAGAGATCAAAACGAGCCAAAAAGGTGGGGAGCCTTGAAGCAGGGTCTGAAGCAACCACCTCTGGGGCCTTCCCCTTTGCTACATCATCGCCCGGGGTCCCAAAGAAACCTTCAACCTCCTGAACAGCATAAGGAGCAGCAGCTTGAGCAGGTGCAGCTTGAGCAGACCCTACACCTCCTTCAGGAGTCACGATTTCAGGATTTTTGATTTCAACCCCTGCAAAAAAAAGAAAGGGGGGTGGGGGGAATTTAGCTTCTAAAAAAAAAAGGGGGAAAAGAAATGAAAGGAGGGAACAAAAAGTGATAGAAAAAAGAACCAGTGTCAGCCTCTTGAGGCGAAATTTCCTCCTCTTCCTCCTCTGATTTCTTGAAAGATTCTGGTAAAGAACACAGGGCAAGTTGAAGAAAAGGTGAGGAAGCCCCAGCAAAATGGCTAAAAGAAGGCAGGGACATAGGGGGCTTCGCCATAACAAAGAAAAGCAACACAAAAAAAAGGGGGGGACAAAAAAAGAAGAAGAAAGAAAGAATGCAGTAAGTACAGTCAACACCCCACCTTCAGAATCCTCCGATTCCGAAGAAGTAGCAGCACCAGAAGCAGATCTTGCAGTAGCTTGGCCTGGAAAGAAGAAGAACTCAAAAAAAAAAAAAAGAAGGGGTGCAAAAGAGATAAAGATAAAAGGCTATATATATATATAAAAAAAAAAAAAAAAAAAAGGCTCACCTGTTTGCCCAGATGATGATACGCCTCCCAAGGTCCTTGTACTTAACCCAGTCTGAGGTAGCACGGTCCTGACAGGGCTAGGAATCTGTTCAAAGTGAGAACCTGGGGATGCGGGAAGCTTGGGAGCCTCAGGATCTTGGACAGCCTGAACATCCTGCGTTGGTTGCCCGGTTTCCTCAGCTATGTCACCAATGGGAACCTCTTCCTCTTTACTCTGAGATGCAGCTTCAGCCATCTCCTCCTCCAAAGTCTCACCAACCACAGGGGGAGGAACCTCAACCTAAAAAAAAAAGGGGATGAGCAAAAGGACAGCACGAGTGAATGACACTCGTGAAATAAATATAAGGAAGCAGCAAAAGACACAGATAAGGAAAACATACCACATTTTCACCAGAAGATTGACTCTTACCCTTCCTGGGATCTAGCTTACGTTTGGACTGCACAAGAAAAATTTTACTCGTTAGTTCAAAAAAAAAAAAAACAACAAAGCCACAAAAGAGCAAAAGAGGAAAGAGGCCTTGCCCTTCTTTCTCTTTCAACAGGGTCTCCAAGTTTCTGTTGTCTACTACGGGTACGTCCAGAGGGTCCCAAGGAACCATGAACTGAAGGACTCACAGGAGCTGGGGGAAAAAAAGGCTCTACCTTAGTCTTCACCCGGCCCTTTATGGCCAAAGGTTGCTCCACTTCTTTCTCCTCAGCAAGTACCAACTGTTTCCGGGATTTTCCAGCCTTCTTCTTCTTTGGCTTAGGGCCAACATCCTCTGCACTCTCTTCAGCCGCGGTTTCCTTCAACTTCTCCTGTTTGATTGCTTTTCCTTTACTCATGCCTATGGGGGCGCCGGGACTTATGGCTTCTACTGCACCTTTCTTAATTGGTACCCCAGCAGAAGCACCAACAACAAGGTCACACCCCAACCAGTTCTCTGGGAAATCCTGCGCATAAGTCACCCAGCCTTCTCTGGAAGCATGCCATTCTGCAAAGCCAGTTTTGCTGCTCACAGCAGCAGAAACAATACCAGCAGTAGGCAGGGACAGGCGCCTGTTGGATGTTGGAGCAGAAGAGATGTCAGGGTTAGGCACTCTCCCAATTGTCTCAGAACCAGCATAATCAGCAAAGGATTTCTGAACCCTCCTCCAATAACCAGCATAGCCATAGAGGCAAAAACTCCTCTCTGAGAATTAGGCACAACAAACTGAGGACTCCACCGAGACCAATAAGAAAAGGCCTGAAGTCTCATGAAGGGATCCAAGGAGGGAAGAGAAGGAACTATGTCATTGAATACTGGGGGAATATCCTGGTCAAAACCGAACTGCCGAAGTACTCGATGCGCCGAGTAATGGGTGTACCGTGGACCAGTCGAAGAAAGCACAGGAAGCCAGGAAGGACTAATGCAAGCCAAATAGGCTAAACTACCCTTATCATCACGACGTAAATCAAAAGTATTTCCTGTAGAAGTCAGAAAAGGAGATAACACAGAATCGCAAACAAAACCAGGGCCAAACTCCCGAGGGGAGCGCCAATTCAAATGGCCCGCTTGATCAAACAACTCAACCAAGTTAAGATTGCCACCTTTTAGACTCAGCCAACGAAAAATAATGGGGTGGCTGTCAGTAGAGCTGCCACAAAGCCCTTTTATCACATCAGGGGAACCCTGAAACTTATCTTTCACAAATTTTAAATTTCTGCATTTTGCCAATGTAACTGAAGAACGATCCCACATAAATACCTGGAGAATAGCGCAGTGAAGCGAAGAAGTGATAACATAACAAGAATCACCCTCTGCCTCATCTCCATGGAGTTGATCCAATTGAGAGTAAACGTGGCCCAAAAACATGGGGGCTAAAGGATATTGAGCACCCTGAGCCAACTTAATCGCCAAAGGAAAAAGAGTGGACTTGATTCCATACCCAGGGAACTCGCTGAACAGGAACTTGCTAAGTCAGAATGCAAGGAACCCAGCACGCCTGACTTCCTTATCCTTCTCGCGCGAAAGAGTCATAACCCACCTGCCCATCCTGGCCGGTTTCCCACCAGAAGAAGCAGTACGCCCACCAAAATGAGCAAATAACTTCTCTTCAACTTCGAGATCCTCGTCGGAAAGCTTGATATCAAAGGGGTTTTCATCCCCAAGCACAGGAAGGAGAAAATTGTTGACTACATCTTCCAAGGGAACAGTCAACTCACCAACAGAAAAAGAAAAGGTGTGCAGAGAAGGACACCAGCGGCGCACCAAATGCCTAAGCCCTTTGGCATCTCTGAAACCCTCAAGGTTTCTGGAAATAGCCACCGCCTTCAGGACGCCGGCATGCTCCAAGCGACCCATAAACTCTTTATCAGAAAGCTCATTATCCACCCAAATAGGCCAGCCCTGAATCTTTCCAGCAACGAAATCAAAGAAGATAGGAACCGCTTCTCGAAGTCCTCGCCTGATTTGGAGATCAAAAATCTCCCTAGGGTCTGGGACTTGTGCAGAACCAACAAAACCTGCTTGACCAGAGAAAACCCAGGTGTGCGGGGATGGAGGAGTCTCGCCATGAGACACTCGAGGAAAGAATAAGCTAGGAGTGTACCAAGGGTCTCGCAAAGGGAAAGCAGGGCGCACAGTGACGGACTCATCCTGTGCAGAACTAGAAGAGCCCTCACCTTCAAAAGGATTGGGAGTACGCTCCTTCCTTTTTCGAGAAGAAGAAGAGGCCATTGGAGTAATGGGTATCTGAAGAAAGAAAAAGAAAGAAAATGGCAACGATACTGATTGAAAGAGAGGTTTATTACAGAGAACTCAGGAAGACAAGGAAGAAGAATAATGAGAAGAACGCTAAAAGGGAAGGAATAAGAACAGTTAAAGAAGGCAATATATGGAAAGACGCGCCAGTTGCCAGGAATTAAATTTAAAAAGAAGGAGGTTATCAGCAGTTATTAATGAGTGTATGGGAAACGTAAAAGTAGGTGGTGGGAGTTTTATTTCAACCCAACTGCCACGTACCACAAAAAGGGGAAGAGTCACAAAAAAAAAAAAAAAAAAAGAGAGAAACAAAAGAGACAGGATACCAAAAAAAAAAGAGAAGGAGAAAGTAGAAGATCAGGATCTCCGAGGCAAAAATCAAAACAAAAAGGGATCCTGTAAAGAACTCACGCATGGGCTGCGGGCAACCCATGAGCTCGGGGGGCTAAATGTTGAGGTTCAAAAAGAAATTAGACAGCCCACCAGTAGGCCCACAGAGAAAGAAAAGGTGTTCACACAAAGAAAAGGAAGAAAAAAAGAATAATGGGCCGTCACAAAAAAAAAGAAGAAAGAAAAAGCCCAGAGGCCTGGGATCCAGAGAAAGAAGCCCAACCAGCGAACTAGGCCAAACTGAGAAAGGAAGAAGCTGGGCCGGAATCCCAGAGAACCTCCCAGAGGTATCCTAAGGCGCGCAGGGGGGTCATAACAGAAAGAAATTAAAGAAAAGAGGCACGCGGACCTTGTGACCCAGACAAGCAGAGGAGGTACAGAGCATGCAAAACGCAGAAAACTTGATTCAACCATTTGGAGAAAAGACAAGGAAGAGTACAACTATGAAAGGCTGGGACGCTGAGAAGAAGAAGCCAAAAGGAGCCTCAGGCCAGCCAACGGGGAAACCCGGAAATGGAAAGGAGCCGAGGGACTTTCACTTGGTCGGAACAAAAGCAAGGAAACTATGAAGAAAGAGGAAACGACACGATCCTGAAGCAGCCAGGCATGGTACAAGCTTCAGAGGGTAAAACAGGGGAATCGCTGGTTCACCAGGGAGGCCAAAGTTGTGCTATAAAAGGAGGAAGGGATCCATGCTATGAGGCATTCACTCATTTTCAGAACAATCAGACCATTCTTAGGCATTCAGCTTTGCTTTCCCAAAATCCCAGAAAATCACGAAAAATACTCTGTAACTTAATAGAAAAAAACAGAGGAACCGCCCCGGTGTCCTCAGTGCAGCCACTATTGAACGAGCTCGGATTTAACAAGTTCAAATTTTGCAAGACTTTGAAGCTCGAATAGCTATCAAAGTCTGTAACTTATGAGCTTAGTTGAACCTTGCACCACGTCCAAGTGAGCATTGCAACCATAGCTTAATGAAATCAATGAAATATACCTCACTTAATTAGAGGATCCTCAGCTTGTCCTTATGTTATATTCTTTTCATTTTTGTCATTTGTATTAATCCTTTACTGCATGAATGTCGTTCAAATGCAAATATTCCAGCTTCTTTTTTTTTTGCTAACCATTTGTATTATGGAAAGTATGTTCTGTGCACCAATTGATTCTTAAAACAGCCCTTTTAGCTGCGGAGAATCAATCCCAGTCCACCAAGAACATCTCACAAGGCCCAGAATCCTTGGGCCATAGTGCTGAAAAAAAAGGCACCCTCACAACGACTAACAAGATGACGAGGTAACACTTAGTTGCCTCAACAAGTCCACGACCTCAAGTGGACGACTAACAAAGTGACGAGGTAACACTTAGTCACCTCAACAAGTTCACGACCCCAAGTGGACAACTAACAAGGTGACGAGGTAACACTTAGTCACCTCAACAAATCCATGACCTCAAGTGCACGACTAACAAGGTGACGAGGTAACACTTAGTCACCTCAACAAGTCCGCGACCAAAAAATGACAACCCAAAAAAAAAAAAAAAAAGGACAGATGCATGTCCATGAAGAAAGTGGACGAACATCCACAAAAAAAAAAAAAAAAAAAAAAAAAAAAAAAAAAAAAAAAGAAGAAGAAGAAGAAGAAGAAGAAGGAAGAAGGACGGATGCATGTCCATTAACAAAAAAAATAGACGGATGCATGTCCATGAAAAAAGTGGATGGACATCAAAATAATAATAATAATAATAATTTTGATGACGAGGTAACACTCAGTCACATCGGCAAGTCCATGACCCAAAGTAGATGAATAAAATACCTTAAGAATTGGACGCTAATAGAGGACTACAACGCGTTCTGAAGGTTGAAAATTCCATCACGCATCCCGAGGGCAGTGTATCAATGGCCTATCATGTAGAAGGATGCCTAATCCTACGTATAAGCATAAGACAAATGCCAACGCTTCAGCAAGACCTCAGGGCTAAACACTACAAAAGGAAGCCGACGGACACCTAATCCTCATCCTAATGGGATGGATCGACAACCAAGGATACCGACAATCAAGGATGCCAACGACATCTGATTTTCATTCAAAATTGAAGTCCTACTACCTACAGGTGAAAGGACGAATCAAGTCACTCACAAGTGCCTTGGTACAAATTTTAAGTCCTACTACCAACGGGTGGAAGGACGAACCAAGCCACCAATGAGTGCCTTGGTAAAAAATTTTAAGTCCTACTACCTACGGGTGGAAGGACGAATCAAGCCACCAACGAGTGTCTTGGTAAAAAATTTTAAGTCCTACTACCTACGGGTGGAAGGATGAACTAAGTTACTCACAAGTGCCTTAGTACAAAATTTAAGACCTTCTACCTACAGGTAGAAGAACGAACCAAGCCACCAACGAGTGTCTTGGTAAAAAATTATAAGTCCTACTACTTACGGGTGGAAGGACGAATCAAGTCACCCGCGAATGCCTTGGTGAAAATTCAAAGTCCTACTACCTACAGGTGGAAGGACGAACCAAGTCACCCACGAGTGCCTTGGTGAAAATTCTGAGTTCTACTACCTACAGGTGGAAGGACGAACCAAGTCACCCACAAGTGCCTTGGTGAAAATTCTAAGTCTTCCTACCTACGGAAGGACAAACAAACCATGTCACCCAAAGTGCCTTGGTCAAAATTTAAGTCCCCTGCGCCATAAATAATGTCAGGCCAGCCTATCAAAGACTGACAAGTCTCTCAGGATCCAAATCGAACCGTCACCCCACGGGTCCTTTCACTCCGAGATCACGGACCCATAGGGTGAAGGGGGCAACTAAAGAGGAAAAATTATGCATGACAGAGCTATCTGGACGGAGGTGGTACGAACAGATGTGACGTGTACGGACCGAACGGCCACGTGGCATCCAGCCTATTATTATGTGGTCTCCAAGGAACCTTAAATGGAAAATACTTGTGACACACGATTAGCCATAGTATATAGAGTCCCAACATAAGTAGAATTCTAGAATATGCACGCATTAATGAGTATCTTCCTTATAACGAAAAGACTTGTTCTGCAAACAAAGGAGTCGAGCTCTACGCTATTATAAAAACCCAAAAACCCTCAAGAAAAAGGTACGTATAATTTCTCTAAAGCTCATACTCTCTAGCATTGTTGGAGCTCTCTTCTGACTCAACCTTCGGAGAGTCTTTGGCCGGTACCATACCGATACTCTCTGTAAGGTCTTCTTCTTTTTCTGTGTTAGGCAGGTCTGGTATCGAGCAAGTTGGAACCGTGTGGCTCACTGGTGATTTTTTCGGTATCATCAGTTTATCCCTGTATTTTACTAAAAAAAACGAAGGAAAAATCATTTGACTAATATCTTCCACTAATTCAGAAATCATTGGCACACAAATAACAATTAAGTCATCACCTAATAGTTGGATTTTAATAAAAACCAACAAATAACAAGTTTGCATCTTACCAACTTGGAAACAATGTTTAGCAAATACAGTACCAGAGTTTATAAAAAAAAATAAAAAATAAAAAAATACCGTACCTGAGGCAACCAAGGGAGAGAGAGAGAGCGCATATTGTGTGTTTACTGAATTTTTTTCCCTTTGGGCAGTTTTTACAAACAAATTTGTTATGTGACTGGGTTTAGTGGTGTCTTGAGTCTTAGAGACCAGAGTTCCAAGAGTAGGCAAATCTGAAATTCATGTGGAACTCAAATTTTTAAAACTCGAGTTCCTTAAGAGGAGACTGACTCTCTAATATTTGAGTTCATTCCTAGAAAACACAGAAATTAACCAAGGATGGAGCTATATACAAGAATGATGGAAGAGATAACAGTCTTCACGGGGCTATGACCGAAAGTCTTCTTCACCATCACAGCTCTGATTGTTGTTTATACAATAGTGTGTGGCATGTTCGTTGCTCCTAAGGATTTCAATAAGCCTCCCATAATCACTGCCTCTGCCCGCAACATTAGCAACAACTTCAACAACAGTTTCAGCAACTTGCAGTTGAACGATTCCGCCAATGAAAAACTTGTTCATTTTGGGAGATGTAATTGAGTAACAACTCAAACCTTATGATGGGTCTGACCCTAATAAGCCCATCTTGATGTCCATCAAAGGTCAGATCTATGATGTCTCAAGCTCCAAGCATTTACCGTTTCTCTAATCTCTCTCAAATTTTTTTAATATTAATAGAATCCCAACTTAGTAAATAAACCCAATTTATTGTATTAGGCTTAAAGGAACTAAAAGAACTTAAGTCTTGAGTTCCATGTGGATTTTTTAATCCACATTAGCTCTGCCAATTATTGGAATTCGAAATTCTATATACTATTTTCGTGTTTGTATATTCTAATAAGTATTACTGTTTCCTAAAAAAAAAAAAACTATTAGAACTCAAAACTTAGAAACTCGAGTTCCTTCAGTGAACTCAAGACTCTAAGACTCGATATGCTACTTAATTAATATGTTTGCTTTTTGGCCATATAACGAAATTGTTTGCAAAAATTTCCCAAATGGTGTTAGAACTATGGTTAAGCGATTAAACTCACCAGTCACCATTTTCTAATAGCTTAAACTTTTGGGACAATCGGTAATTTAACATGGTATCAAGACATGAGATCCTAAGTTCGATTCTTGTCTTCACTTTACCTTCTATTTAAAATGTTAAATTCCCACTAGTTGGGCCCCCACTTATTCAGGGGAAAATTTGTGTATTGACTAAGTTGTTTCTAGGTTTTTTGTTTCAATGGAACTTGACATTAATTAAGAGTGTCAATTTTCACTTAAAATTGTTTTGCACAAACTCGACATTAATTAAGAATGTTGAGTTCCACGTGTCAATTTTTATTTTAAAAAGCCACATTAGTCATTGCCATAGTAGTAAAACATGCATGGAACTTGACACTACTAATATCGAGTTCCACGCAAAACTCAATATCACCAATGTCAAGTTTTAAAAAAGGGTATTTTGTTAAATAGTTTCAAAATGGCTACATAGTTAAAAAGAAAGGTTAAATAATAATTTTTCCCTAAAATATGGTACTTCAGAACTGTAGGGGATGCTTTTTTATTTTTATTTTTAATAGAGTTTCAACATATGACGTCCACTTTTAATGATTGTGTTATTTATTGTTAGTCGATTTTTGATGTAGGTAGAGATTAAACCCAAATCTCTTATTCAGGAGGAGTTTGGATTTAATTTCAAGGAAAAAAAGTAAGCAGGGTTGGGCTTGCAAAAGGCCTAACCCATTTGACAATGAGACGAAAAAGAAAGGGTTTTGATATCTATTACTATTATTTAAGGGGCTTACTCTATTTGGATTCCTCAATTTTTATGCCTAAAATACCCTCATCATACTCACTTACAAGTTTTCAACTAACATGAATAAATATGTAAATTAAAACTCCTGTACTTTAAGACCCACAAACTTACATACACTTTGCCAGTTTCTCTCATTCTTCTTCAATTGAAAACATTCAGTTAAGCTTTACATCCTCTCCCTTCTTCTTCTTCTTCTTCTTCTTCTTCTTCTGCTTTCAGATTTGGTTTCTAAACAATTTAAATAGACTTTTTCATAGGCTCCAACGGCTTTTTAGGTTCTATCTTTTGTAAGTTCCTCTTTCTTTTCTTTTCTTTTGTTTATCATTAACTTTCTTTGATTCTTTTCTTTTATTTATCATTGACTTTTTTGAGTTCTTACCTGCCATGGCTACCAAGTATTCATAGTTTGAGGAGTACTTACTTTTGGGCGAATGTGAACAGTTACTTATTACCCATGGTTGACTTAGAAATTTCAAAATGGAGGATTTGTGCTTGAATTGGCTACTTGAGAAAGGATATTGGTAAAGGTTCTTCTTCTTTTTCTTCTTCTTCTTCTTTTTTTCTTTTTTTGAGGGGATTGCTTTACGCTACCAGGTTTGGTTTTTATTTTAATTTTTTATAGGAATTTATGTTACTTTTTTTAGGGGATTATGTTGCTACTTGGTTTCCCAATCAAACACAAACTCTAATAAAGTATCTTAGAATCATTGATGGTGGATTTATAGTAAACTCTTTAATTAATAACACTCATGCTAGCTACTTGTTTTGTTGATTAAAGTTTTTTTTTTTAAAAATACTTGGTTTAACCCTAATTCTTTTATTTTCTCAGGTTGATGTACACACAAGTTTATTGGATTGCATTGAAGAGGCATTGAAATGGAATATTAGATAAGTTCGGGTGAAATATTTTAAAACAATTATTTTAAAAAAATTTCTTTTGTAACGGAAACTATATTTATCGTTTGTATAATTCTATGTGAAAATTCAATTTACATTGTTTTTATAAGTATTAATTTACTACTTCATAAAAAATGTTACGTACTTTTTCTCAGTTTTAGCTCTTTTAAACTTTTGTTATGGATGTGTAGTAAGTGGCTAACTTTTAGGACTAAAAAACTAAAATTTTGGATTAAACAAAAATTGATATCTGTTATTAAAATTTTTTTTTTATAAAAGAACAACAATACAAAAAAAAAAAAAAAAAAGAAAAAAAAAAAGAAGAGGTTACAGGAGCCTTTCCTTTTAACACAAAAAAAAAAAAAATTTAGTTGCAAAATTTTAAAATTTTCTTTTATTTACTTATGTTATGAATGTGTAGTAAGTGGCTAAATTTTAGGATTAAACAAAAATTGATAAATGCCATGCATAAAATTTGTAAAAAAGAACAACAACACCACCTGAAAGAAAAAAAAGTGGATGTAGTCTTTAATAGCATTACAGAACTCAAAGGATGATTATATGAATATAGATAAGCACTATGTGATCCAATTCCAACACTAACATACTGAAAAGATTTCCTAATGATAATGATAATCATAAGTTAACCCCCTTATTCAAAACGGTAACAACTGAAAAGAAAAGATAAAGTGATCCACATCTAATATGGATGAGTGCCACAGCACTGCTGCATAGTTGTCACCACTGAGTGGACTTTACAGCCCATAGAGATTGAGATTACTACATTTTTCAATTACAAATGAGGGGTGTGATGAAAAATTATTTTTCCTACAAACACATAATACTCATTATACCTTTAGGTGAAATAATTTTTCATCACACTCTTAGGTATTTTTGTAATTGAAAAATATAGTAATACCAAATTATAATGAAGGTAAATTATTAACTTTTTTTTCAAAGAAATAGAAGAGTCTCTAAGCACGCGCGAGGGAGGCTAGGTTATTTTTAGATTTATACGGGCTGAGTGGAGGGGAGGAGTTAATTTTAACTTTTTTTTCCCTCCCAAATCCCCTATTATTATCGCATTCGCACAACGTCTGAGAAAATTTTCAACGCTTTGGTTCAGAACAAGCACTACTCTACGGTTTGGTTTCAACTTCAAGAACAGTCAAACTAGATTTTGGGGTTGTATCCAATGTGTTTACTTCTATTTCTAACATTTTGATCAAAGCCCATTCCATATGTAAGAAGAATTATCTCTGAAGGGTGCACTCCAGGTGCTCGATCAAATGCCTGTGCCTAATTTGGTTACTTTTTTCGTAGTGTGAGCCGAACCGATGACTATTCTTTGTTTTTAGTTCACAGATTTGGTTATAGTAGGCAGACGAATCATTCATCATTTATTGGATGGATTCTTCTTCTTGTACAAACAATACTAACACCAATAATAAGAAGAAGAAGAAGAAGAGAGGCAGTTGTTATTGCACGATCTTGCATCCTCATCCTCCTCCCAGTAAGAAAAACAAATCCGGAAAGGCAGCATTGCTTCATCTCAAACCTCTCATCTCCACATCTGAGTCTTCATCCCACTCTTCCATTTCCATATCTCTTGAGCCAAATCGACCCTTCACCATTGGTCGCAGCACTCGCCACTGCAATTTAGTCTTTGATGACCGCCGTGTCAGCAACCAACATTGCTTCATTCTCTTCGATGCTTCCCTTCTTAAGCTCTATCTTCTTGACGGGTCTTCTTTGAATGGAGTTTTTGTCAATGGGGTTAGGATTGGAAAACCCGAGGAATTGTCTGCAGGCGATGAGGTTCTCCTTGTTTGCGCCAAAAATCAATGTCTTTGTTGCTCTCGTCTTCGCATTGGTTTTATTATTCTAAGCATTGTTTTTGAGAATAATGTGGAAGAGGATATGCTTGTTGTACAAGCGTGCAGCAATAATCGGAAAATTAACAAACGGATTGTCGCTTATAATCCCATAATTGGAAGGGCAACCTCTCTTCTAACTCGCTGTAGAAACATATTACAAAGTCATGACCCCATTTTGCATTTATGTGGTGCTGCTATTTACAATGACAATACGACTGATATTTCATCATTGAATTCTTTTAGCAAAGACAACAATGCTCCTCATTTTGATGGAGTTGTGCAGAATATACCTTGCTGCAATTTTGTTCCGCCACCTGGGAAGAATTTTTATTTGAATCGCCTTGAATTTATGCACCACACTCCATTGAGTCATCGTCCTGTTGTTTCCTTGCTGGAACTTCTATACCCTGTGGAAAGCCTCTCACGATTGTTTATTGCGACATTTACAAGCGACATCTTATGGTATGATTACCCTTATCTTTCCACACTTTGCCTTTTCTTTTATTATATTATGTTGTCTAGTCAAGGCTCCCACCCCCTGAACTTTTTAATGTTTTGAAGATAGTGGGCTCAGAATTTATTTCTGTTACAGATTTGGTGTTAGGCTTCTAATTGTGTCAATCAAAGTCCCAAACTTATGAGATTGTCTCAATATATAACTCCTATCCATATTTGTTTATTCATTTCTGTTATGTTGGGTTGTAACAAAGTATAGAAAAACTAGAAATTGATGATAAAATTTTATGTTTCACCTAGCTAATCAGTTTTGATATTTTTTGGTAATCACTTTCTCACTCCAAGTGAAGTTTTCTACTTTTCTCGGTTTAAACTTTAAACAGAGCCTTCTCTCTCTACCCTTTCTATTCAATGGCTAAAAATTTGAATTCTGAACAAGCCCTAGGTGAAATACACAGTTTAATGAATGGTTTCCTACTTTTAATTGTTTAATTATTACCTAGACATAAATGAATAACGGAGATGAACAAAGACTTCAAATTGAAATGCTTTCTTAAATTTGGGACAATTTAAAAAATTAAAAACCGAGGATTTAATCTAAAACAAGGTATGAACTCTATGCATTTTTATGTATACGGTCCCTTTCTATTTCATGAGTGATAATGAATTTCATTGAAGAAAGTAGAAATAGGGGGTCAACCCTAGTACACGGGATGTATATTTAACCTTTTGTTTTTTGGGTTTAAAATTTTAAATAATGCACCCATTCATTTTGGGTGTATATTGCTGTTAAGCTCCTTTTTTCTTTTGGTTTCCATTTTTATATTATGTGTTAACTCCTGTTATGTTTCTGTTTATTGTTTTGAAGTCTAAGTAAGGTTTCATGATAGGTTTTTATCATATTGTGAGATTCCTTTCCATCTACCGGTTACAATTGCATGCCATAACACTGAGAGATGCTGGAGTTCAGGCCCTAATAAAAGATCGTCTATTCCATACCCAGAATTTCCAAACTTAGTTGTAGTGTAAGTGTCATACTTGTTCTTCATTCTTTAAAGAGGAAATATGTGTGCTCAGATGCCAATGGGCTCCAGCTCAAGTGGTAACTCCATGGTTGGAGGGTGATTTCATGATTTTGGCAGCATGCCAAAGTATATCTTTTATATTAATAATTTATACTTTTCTAATGTAGTCCATGGTTGTAATAGGTATCCCCCATTCCCTGAGGCTATAGCTTTTGGTAAAGACTGCAAGAAACAAGGCATTGCTTGCCATCATCCAAAATTGCTTGTTTTACAAAGACAAGATAGTATTCGTGTTATCATTACTTCAGCTAATTTAGTGGCAAACCAGGTGAATACTAAGCCAAGGATCTTTTAATTTATGTTTTATGAGGTGTTTGTTGCATATTTTGCTAATAACTTTGTTATGTGAAACGAAAGACCGTACTATATGTCAAGCACTTTGTGGCTGCTTAACAAGTATGATACTGAATTTGAATGTCTCTGTGTATACTGTACACTTATTATTGAAATATTCCTTGTAGTTCAAGAGTTTTAATCTCTTGAATGTTTTTGCCCGAGTTTTTTTATGGAGGATTTGTAAGCCATTATCTAACTCACTAGAAACTTTAACTGGATTTGGTTGTGCCCTTTTTGTTTGATGCAATTATTTTGTATGTGTTTGCCTGATCTGGCAACTGATAGGACTATGTTAAGTATGTCTTGTAAGATTGTGGCCTTGATGGTCTCTATTTGATTGTTATATCAAATAAATGAAAAAGGGTCAACTGCACAAGCATCACCATATGTTTTTAATTTTTGTGAGGAGCAAGAAAGGCCAGTGATGAAGAGGATAGGATTATCATATGTATTAAATCATGCAACATTTTTTGTTGTTGTGTAATGCTCAAGTTTTTCAGGTTAATTCAAATGTTAACATGCAATGCATTAAAAGAAAAATTGGAAGACAAGAAACTGGAAGAAAATAATAATGGCTAAGCTCTAACGTTTTGCAATTGATATGTGCCATTTTTGTTTGTAGCGTGCTAGAAATTTCAATAGAATGTGTGGTTTCTTGCTTTCCAATTTGAAGGAAAGCCTTTGGTAATGGAGACTGATTTATATTTTTGCAGTTCTATTTTCTCATGTTAATTTTAGTTTGAGTTATCTTGGTAAAAACTGTTTTATTATTTATTTCTATATGTTTTATCTTTTGTATAGTGTCACTCATTGGTTGTTACGAATTTTCAGTGGAACAGAGTGACAAATACAGTTTGGTGGCAAGATTTCCCTCGCACAAGTTCACCTGACTATTCATCCCTTTTTAGCCATATTTATCATGGGGATACAAATAAAGATTCAAAACCTGATTTTGCTGCTCAGCTGGCTGGATTTATGGCGTCGCTTTTGACTGACGTACCCAGTCAGGTCCATTGGATTGTTGAGTTGACAAAGTATGACTTTGGAGGGGCTAAGGGACATCTAATTGCTTCAGTACCCGGGATTCATTCTGACAGAGTTCCCTCTATGATTGAAACCATGCAATTCTTACCTGTGAGTGTTGTCATTTGTGTTGAGTGCGTGCTTGTGTTTCTCAATTGTAAAAAGTTGATTTTATAATTGTTAAAATTTCCTTATCAGTTTAACTATACATGTATAATGTATTGATTTATTGATTTGTTTGATTATAAGATTCTGACTTTTCTTGTATATGAGTGTCTTCTTGGAAGTTGAACATCAACCTCAATCCTGGATACCAATCAAGCTTTTCCAATATTTTTTCATTCTATTGTATTTAAATCATAAGTTTGTCACATTTTTTTTTCTAAATGTGCTGTGCATAGAAAGGTTTTTTTTTTTTTTTTTTTTTTTCCCATAACTGGAAGGACTTGGCCACTGTGTGTGTTTGAAGGATGTCTGATAAGACGGGTTTAATTGTCTCATTTGGCTCTCATGACAGGCTAATCAAGCATTTAGCGTGAAATTCCTTGGTTTAGTTGAAGCATCTGTTGTTGGTTTAAGTCACCTTTTTCGAACTGCAGCAGACTCAAATGGTGCACAGCTTAAGAAACTGGCTGCTTTTCTGAGGAAATATTGTGAAAAAGCATATGGGGTTTTGGAGATTCTTTTAATAAGAAACAAAAATGTGCCTGCAGATGCAAATGCTGTGAGCGTTTTTGTTCCTAATCCCAATGAGTTCTCAAAGGGAGGTAAGATGTACAATGCTTTATTAGGTACATGTCTACTATATAGTTTTATGCTACGGGATGGTAAATAGGAGAGGATGTGTGTTTTTTTGGTTTGGTCTTTGAGTTACGGATTTCATAAGGGAATTGTATTTGGCTGTGTTGAGTGCTTGAAAATTTTATTTTATTGGCTCTTAGTCTGCCTAGATTTTGTTTCTTCTCTCTTCTTCTTCATGCTTGGTACTGATTTTTTCTGCCTGCAAAATATAGGTGGGAAGAGAGAGAGAGGGGGGTGGGGGGAGGAAGTGGTGCGTATGTGTGTTCTGTTTACTATGGCTTTCCCCTGTTGTTCTATGAAACTAATTTATAATGAGTAAAAGAAGGGTTCTCTTTTGCGTTTCTATCATGATTTTGGGTGTTTTCCCATTGCACAATAACAATAGGTGTGTTGGATATAATTTCTCAATATAATAGGCATATATCACCAGTAGCTGTTGGGGGTCGCTGTAGGGGAGGTACATTAATAACTTGACTGCTAAATGCTTATCGTTATCTTTATGTAGTAGGTATTTCTTGTGCATGGACTGCTCTCTGGTGGGGCTTAGTTGCAGTAGGCTTCAATTAGAAGATAATCTGGGATAAAGGTAAAAGCGCCTCTGAGGTGTAATGATTTCCATGCTGCCTAAGATTTAGGTGCTATTGTCCCCTTGAACGAGAATAACATTAGAAAGCACTTGCCTTTATCATGACTGAGGCTCTCACATGGCACTAAAGAGAAGCTGATGCAGGGCAACCAGAACAGTTGAACAGTAAAATTAAAAGATAGGAAAATAAAGGAACATGATCTAGGAGTCAGTACCAAGGCCTGTCTTGGAGTCAACACCAAGCGGGAGAACTACTGGTAGTTAGTACCAAATAAACCAAAAGGCCATTTTTTTTTCATTTATCAAAATATCAACTAACTCCAAAAGGGGTACAATAGATTGGTTATACAGGGAGAACTAAACTCTAATTCAAATTGGCTTAGGAAACCCTAATTACCTTATTACAAAAATAACATTGCTTCCAAAAATTAAAATACTAATAGTGTAATAAACTACTAGGATTTCACATAAAAATAGAATTGACTGGGAAATATAGATAATACTCTCTCTATCCTAATTTGTTTGTTCTGTTTCAAAAGTCTAATTTTTAAAGGGAACATCATTTATTGTCTTGTTTGTTGTATAAAAATGTATAAATTTCCAATATTACCCTTAAATAAATTTATCAAAAAAGGTTTTGGAAACAACGTAGAGGCATAATATGAACATTAGTAAATTAATGGTTTTTAATAACAAGACAATATTTTGGGATATCCCAAAATAGAATAAATGACAAACAAATTGGGATGGTGGGAGTACTAAATTTAAATAATGGGAAAATTACAACTTAACCACTTTTAGTTTAAAATTTGGCACTTTGCCTACCTAAGGTCCATTTTGTTAGGGGTCCGCAGCCCACCTTTGGACTTTCTCCAATAAAAACATAAAAAATATAACAAAACCAAAGAAAACAAGATCAAAGAGTGGTTTTGTAAAAATTTAGAAACTTGCTCAAGAACTTCAATAGAACACAAAAATTATCCAATTGAACTATTCTAGCTAATGCTAACACTCTCTACAACAATTATACATATCCAAAACCTACTAACCTTTCATACAAATTAGAACAACTATACAACAGAACTAGCCAAACACAAAAAATAATCACTAATCAGAGATAATGGATGGAAAATTAGACAAAATCAGTGAAGAACAATGAAACATGAAACCTGAAACTCCAACCCCACCTCTCTATTCCTTCCTCCAACCCTCCATCTTTTCTCTTAACAAAACAACAAACCCACTAAAAAAATCCCAATACCTTTCTCTAAACAAAAACAACAAACCCACTTAAAAAATCCAAACTTTTTACATCATCAAATGATCTAGTCAAACGAAAACAAAAATAAGAAGTGAAAGTACCCAGCAATAGCATTGTGAACTGAACAAATGTGTGTTTTGTGCCCATCAAAATTAGAACACGCTCAAATGGAACCCAAAAAATTCCAGGTGGTCCTTGTAGCAGATTGTGCTCCAAATCCCAATTGATACTATCGAGGATGAGATGGTGAAGATACCACCTCAACACAACCCGATCTTCACGTTACACGCCTTCAACAACACAAATCTAACCTTCATGTCGTTTCCCCTTGGGTTTGGGTTGGCATAGGAGAGATTGGGTTTTAACAGATGGGGGGGGAAGGGAATGCCACTGCTGTTGGTGGCAGTGGCGATAAGCAACGGAGAACAAGCCTTTGAGGCTTTCGACCAGTCCTGTTTGGCTGTATGTAGGAGAGGGAGAGAGGGAGAGATATGGTTACATTGTGAGAGAGAGATAAATATCCTGTTGGTACAAATTGATATGATAGAGAGATAAAATAAAACATCATCTTTACAAGCCTAAATTGCCAGTTTTTGTGTTCCATTGAAGTTCTTGAACCAATTTTTACAAAGAGCCACTCTTTGATCTTGTTTTCTTTGGTTTTGTTATTTTTATTTTTTAATGGAGAAAGTCTAGAAGTGGGTTACAGACCCCCTAACGGAGCAGACCCTAGGTGGGCAAAGTGCTAAATTTCAAACTACAGGTAGACAACTTAAATTTCGGCTAAATCATAGATGTGTAAGCTGTAATTTGCCCTTAAATAAAAGTCTTCTTGTGTCTTCACATCAGAAGCAGTTGCCTGAATAATTGGGCTCCCCCTTTAATGTGCAATAAAGCATTTTTGTTTTTGTTTTGTTTTTGTGGTAAATGTAATTTTATTTAAAATTTATCTAATTCTAGCGATTATGTGGAAGTGGAGCCATTGATGATCTTATCCTAGCTCAGGATAGTTTTTCTTGTTAGCATATTTGTCATTACTGTTATCTTTATCTTTCTTCAATGTGTGTTTAAAATTATAATTATTCATGTTGTTAGCTAACCAATTTCTTTGTTTCTTGCACTAGATTGCATGCAGCTTGGCTTTCTGCCTAGAAATGTTGCAAAGTGGGTTTCTCCACTGTGGGATATTGGATTCTTCAGATTCTCTGGATATGTTTGTCCTAAAGAAGCCCTTGCAGCTGCTTTAGGCAGAAACAGTGTGAAAGTACAATTGATACTGCATGTGTCTCAGGCATGCTATTTCTGCTATTTATTGGACATTTTATTTGATATGCAACTTGCAGCTTTATATTAATGGTGGCATTTTTCGGTTTTGAAGTATCTATAAAAGACAAGGTGTTGACTTGTGCAGGGGCCTCATTTTCAAGATATATCAAGAATGATGCAACCTGAACATGTGATTTCATTATGCTCTCTCATTGCTTCAGTTCAAAGGTGTTCAGGCCTATGGCGATTGCAGGAGGTAATGGTAAATTCTAGATGAGGTTTTTTCGGAATGAAGAACAATGGGGGGGGGGGGGGGGGGGGGGCGGCTTAGAAATCTTAGGAGGGCCGTGGATCTTCTCATTCCCTCTTCTCCCAATGCTCCTTTGCTAATGGTTATCGTGTCTTGCACAACCACTGCAACAAATGTGATGACTTACCCCTTTTAATAGTTGACACAGAACATGTTTAAATTTTCTAGTGAGGCTTTGAAATAAATTGAAGGGTTGGTTTGAGACTTCAAAATGGTGGCAAGTACCTTTAAATTTGTAAATCCATTGTTTCAGACAATGGAGTTTTTAGATCTGGTGTCCTAAATAATTAAAACAACCCAAAGAATTTGCTTGATTAATAAGTTGGTTGCATCAATCAGTTCGGTTCGGTGAACTTCTATTCTGTTACATTATTTTCAGAAGACTTCATATGTATCTTCTAATTTGCTTCATTTCTACTAGGTCTTAGGTCAATATAGATGGCCAGAATCATTAGAGTCTGATTTTATCTATGGTAAGTGTATTTTGCGCAATTTTAATTTTTATGCCAAAGTTTTTTAAAATATTTCCTTTCTAACATTTTCTTCTTCTTTTTTAAGGTGCATCCTCCATTGGGTCATCGATGAGTTCACAATTTCTAGCTGCATTCTCAGCAGCTTCTGGAAAGAGATCATTGCAATCCTTTGAGTCTGAAGAGTCCGATCCAGAGGTGACTTATTAACTTTTTTGATTTTTAATAGACATGCTTGACAATTTGAAGATACATTGATTTTAGCTGTTCACTTGTACTCTTGATAGTGGGGCTGCTGGAGTGCTAGTCAAGAATCAAAATGTCCATCCATCAGGATCATTTTTCCTACAATTGAACGGGTGAAAAATGCATGTAATGGAATCTTGCCTTCAAAACGCGTTCTTTGCTTCTCGGAGGTATGACAGCTCTCAATAGATTATTTATCTGATTTTCTTTTCACTATTCTGTTTATAAGTCGAGTATTAAATGGGTGAGGTTATGGGTTCAAGGCCCACAAGATGCATGTATAACTTACCAAACAAAAAAAGAAAAAAAGAATATTAAGTGGGCTATGTTGGGGTTGAGTCCTGGTTGGTCAATAAGCTGGTCTTGTGGCTGCATTTAAAGGCATTGGCAGCTACAAGTTGGATGGGATCCTAGGAAAAGAGAGGGAACGGCATACCATAGTTATCTTTATATTTCAAGCTTAATGCTCTCATATACCTGAAAAAAGCCTATATTAAAATTGCAGAAGATTCTCCTTTTTGTTTATGCACCTATAAACTAATTTCCATATTGTCTAATCCATGATGATTAGTATAATCAACTGTTCATTTGATTGGAATATCCATAGTTATTAATTATATCTCGCACATGATACATTAGTATGTTACATATAAGTTTGTACGTAGAATTTTCCATATTTCTCATAAGACTGGCCATACAGCTTGTGTTCTAACATATAACTTACATTCATAATTCGATTATCTTACCAATTTGTAAGAAAGAATACTGTAATGTAATATTTTCTTGGAGTTTCTTAAAATCGCAAAAAAGAAGATAAATTTAATTAGGGGGTCTCTTTTTATCTTTTACATTTGTTTCTCACTTTTATTGTTACATAAATTTAATGCGAATTTATATGTTCTATTATGTGGCCGATCGTGATTAGTCTGCTAAGGATCTAGAGTCTACCCCAAAGTTTTGGGATTAAAGCTTGATTGTTGTTGTTGAGTAATTATTAGGTAAATTGAAATAGTAGACATGGTATTCCTCACCAATAAATACAAGCCAAATATAAGATTTGACCTTTTCATATTAGTTCTTTAGTCCATGTCATATTTTTATAAAATCAGGCATTTATTGGAGTGGACTACCATGTTATTTCACTTCTAGAGTATCTAATAATTTTCCATTGTTATGTAAATTGAGAGACTTTTGAATTAAGGGATAGATTCAGTTTTCAAAATGTTGAATTTTTAAACTTTTGGAGCACAAAAATGTGCTTAACACATCTTATATTTCGGAGTCTATTTTTTATTTTTAAATGACGTATCTAAAAGTGTATATTAAAATACTTCTTCCTTCTCATTTTGTTTGTCCACCTTAAAAAATCCATGCTTTTAAGGGGCATCATTTAATGCATTATCTTTGAATTAAAAAGTTATTAGTTTCCAAAATTGCTGTTTTATGTTAAACTTAAAGCAATGAAGTATTAACTTTTCAAATAAAATAAACGGTATTACGGTAATTTAGGAAAGTGATGAAAACTGTATCTATTGGCTTTTCAAAGTAGACAATATTTTGGGACTTCTCAAAATTTAATAGTGAATGAATAATCTAGGATGGAGGGGGTATGAATATGATAGATGGTTGTGACCACCATTATATTTCAGGTTTGTAAACATATGTGAGCAGTCTATGTCTAATGTCTTTTCTTTTAATCAGTCATACATTTTATCCTAAGTTTGTTTATTTGTAATTTTCTAAATAGAGAACATGGCAAAGGTTGAGGACTGCAAACATACTTCATGATGCTGTTCCTCATCCCTACAATAGAGTAGGACATCCAATGCATGTCAAGGTAAGAATATTTCCTCATTTTAAATGAACTGAATTTTTGTTTTATTGAAAATGTTATGAATTTGGTATCTGTTTTCCTTTTTCTTTTTTTAATCTTTTGATGTGGCATTATCATGAAAGTTGATGCTTTGAAGAGGTCATGTTCTATTTATATTAGTACAATAAATAAGTTTACGGTTGAGGGGATGTCTTATTCTCCAACTATTATTTGTATGAACCCTAAACCATTTATCGACATGGCTGCTCTTATGAAATTAGATTGGGTAACTCAAAATAAGTCATGAGATGAATTAGGCAGCTGCTGGAAGAATGTGTGGCATAGAATGCTTGATTTAGGAAAGTAATATAGAACCTTTTAGCATTAATGCGTAATTAACTTTGAATATTCTGGAACATAAAGCTTTGTGCCCTTTTTTCTTTCATTGTAGCCATCAGTGGCAAAGCCAGCTAATTTTTTGGCAAGGGTGCCCCCCTGTGAAAATTCTAAAAATAAATGGTTATATGTATGAAATCCTATATAGGGTGGGGGTTCTTCAAATCCCAAGGGGCCATTGCAACTGATAGCCCCAGAATCCTCTTCTTAAGTCTCATTTTTAGTGACTGTACAAGAGTAAGATGATTTAATCCTGGACCATGAGTTTTATAACTTGCTTCCTTTCTCTCTCCTTTTAAAAGTCCAACTTACCATCTTCCTTTATTTTTCCATGACAGCTGAGAATTTAAGACTGACTTTGCTTCTGCAAAAAATAAATGATGATGCTAGATATGCACTGCATCTTCTCTAATGATTATCAGTCATCATTTGCTTATTCTTATGCTGAATCTCTCATGTACTTATTGGGATCTAGTTGTGTTCACCTGTCATTTTCTGTTGTAAGCTCTGGTTTCCTTGCAATCTTTATAATCTGATCATCATCATCTTTTATTTATTTTATTTTATATATATATCTATATATGTACGTATGTATATATTCTTTTTTATGTAATATGAAAAAAGTTTCATTAAAGTGCAAACCAGATCAGATTCAAGCTGTAATGCAGCCAGCTTGATATGATTAAGAAGGATGTCTTAAGTATTTTTGCAGAATTACTATTTATCCTGTTTTGGGAAGTATTTTTGCAGAGTTACTAGTAAGTCTTAAATCTTAATGTGAGTCAAGAAAGCTTATCTGACCTTTTGGCTTCATGTTTTTGGAATGAGGGATTAGTTATTATGCAAGCTGTCCTAGAGAATTCAGTGCTATAGAAGTTAGATCTGGCTAATGTAAAGCAATCTGTGCTGATTAATTTATCTATTTGAGAGAATTATTCTATAGCACTACTTTGGATATGTCTTTTCATGTACTTCTATTTTCCTATTTCTTGCCCTTTATCAGTTCCAAGTTCCAACAGGTCTTTGGGTACTGTGGATTGCATTATTTGGTATCAGAGCCCATGGGATTGACTAAGGTGTGATTTCTGTGAAAATGGCTGGTTGAGGGCATGGTAGAAAACCTATAGAACAATCGACTGACCCCAATTCTGGTGCCTCTGATGCTGAACAGTTGAACAACCATTTCTGAGATTATCCTCATTTTGGCTGTACACCCTGGTATAAGCCTACTTGAAGCCATCCTCCACATTCTTCAATAAGATACAAAGAACATGCCCACTGAAGCCTCAATTTTGTCCAACACCCTTCTATCTCACATTAGCAGTATGTTCCCTTGCTGTATGCAAAGCTTGTACTGCCACCTAGTCTATAAAAGGGTTACCCAAAGGCTTCTAAGTTCTAAAAATATACTGCTCCATTTTATGAATCTTTTTCTGTTGTAAGCAAACTAAATTACATTTCTACTCCTGAACCACATTCTTCACCACTGCTCTCTTGTTGTGGTTGTTCAACCCTTGAAAGTTCCATATAAGAATTCGCAGCTTCATAAAGACAATTTTATTATGCATGCCCCCAGTTCTAAAAAACACTATTCACAGCACAATGGGCTGATGTCATCCTTTCCTGCTAAATCGTCAAATGCACTCCCCAGAAACCATTCCAGTAAGTTGATCTCCCCAACTTCGCAACCAGACAATGGTGTGATTATTGAGGGGCTCGGTAATCGTGAACGAAGCTTCATCACCAAGCAGTACTCTAGGTTCGATTGCAAACCCAGAACCACCTTGGAGTTAAATGGGGTCTTGGTTGACCCAAGGCTTAGGTCAATTTTGTGGTTTGGGGAAGGGATTATCCACCAAGTGGACTGCCTGCTACTCTTTGGGTCTCCCTCACCACTGAGCTTTATCCCCTTGACTCTCCTTCGTCAAAATTTTTTAGCCTGCTTGTCAATAGTCGACTCAACCTCATGTGTCATTCCCTCATTCTCCTCTGCCTTCATTGCTATCAACGAGCTTGTTTCCACAGTATCACTATTGGAACAAGCCAATATCCCCAATATATGCTCAAACACCAAGTTACCCAACAAAATGGTTAGTCCTTAAAATTTTGGGTCAGTTTTAGAATCCTTAGTTGCGTGTTTCGTTCCAGCAGGCTCACTTATTTTATTTGGGTCGGTCTGGTAAGCCAGATGCTTGCCTTCTGTTCAACTACTACCCATAATATTTTGTTTTTAAAGAATTATATGCATGGATTCACAGTTTTTCTGGGGTTTAGAGGTTTGCAGTTGTACTTGTTTACAGCAAACAGCCACTCTACTTTGTTTTTGCCCTTATGTTGGTAAAAGAGCAAAGCAATAGGCCTTTAACACCCTTTGCTTCTAAAGCAAAATGTATTTGCATAGGTGCATCTATGATGCACTTTTTGGAGCTTTTTCAACAACCGTAGAGCGCACCTTTTTATTTTTATTTTTTTTTTAATAAAAAAAATATTTAAATAAAAAATCAGTTATTAGAGATCGGGGCTTGTTGCGATAACTAGTGCCTTCCACCAAAAGCGACAAGTCGCAGTTTCGATAACAAGAATCAACCTCTCCAAACTAAATTGGGGGTAAAACTGTCTACCATGACCTCTCTCAAACCCTGTAAAAGTGGGAACTCTGTGCATTGGGTACATCCTTAAAAAAAAAAACAAATCAATTATTAAATGTAATCACAAGATCTCACTGGTATTAATATACACTCTTGATTTCTTGTACATTGATCAATTTTGTGTATGATATTATATACATAAAGATCACCCCTAACCTGTCCCACCACCATACAGCACCTTATGGAAAACTCCCAAGCCAATGACAAGGTTTCCCTTTTCCCATTACAACGTCCCTCTCTCTCTTAATCCAGTGGTTAGTTTCTTTTTGTTTTTCAAAATTTTTCTTGGTCTTTGTAGTTAACTTCAAAATCCAAACCGCCCCATATTTTTTTCCTTGATCTTCCTAATTTCTCTTGAAACCCACTTTTTTTAAAATCTCCCTTTTCATCAAATAAGAAATTTACTCATGAAAAAACAAATATTTATATCTTATCTATCAAATATCATGGTTGTGTATATTTTGTTAATCACAATAGAATTATATAAAATGCAATCTTTCAATTTTGTTGGATTAGTTGATCCTTCCCAATGGGATAAGAGAATTCCTATTATTCTGTTGCTTACTATTCTCTTTGCTTCTCTTAATTGAAGAAATAATTATTTGATTGTTGTATTGTCCAGTAATAATTGCGTCAAATTTACTAAATTATATATATATATATATATTTTTTAAATTTGCACATTACTTCAATTAGGTCTGCATTTGCACTTTGCTCCTTGGCTCCAAGATGCATTTGCGCTTAAGTTTGGCCCATGGTTTTACCAACACTGCCATACCCCCCAAAGGAATGTCAACCTTTTTTGAACACTAACTACTTCCTCTGATCTAGCGGTAGGCCAATTCCAGTGCCCATTCAAGGATAAAACTTGAAAATTTTGTAGAGGAATTACTTGCTGGGTCATATTTGATTCTATGGCCATAGCTTTCCAGCAATTTCCCATCTAGATGCCAATGGTCATGCTGCATGAAAATACGTTCACCATCCCCAACTTGATGCTTCAAAAGTGGCCTCACTTCCTTCCTCAAACAGAGTATCTTCCTACAACCCCATGAGCTGTTATCCCTTCAAAAAAGAAAAAAGAAAAGAAAAAATATACATGCGCACACACACATGTATCCAATTAAAAAATATTGAGTGATGTAAGTGTAACATTGCTTAAAGTTACACTAAATATAACTTGAAACCAACACACACACATAGATTTGCTACTATATACTTCATTCTGAAGTATTCCCCAATGCTGCTTCTTGGCACTGATTTCTTCACTGTCACTTTCCACCTTCATCATGTTGTCCTTTCTTCTTCAAAATGCTATATTTCAGTTTTATATGATTTGTTGATTACCTGATTGTCATATTTCATTAATAACTGATTTCAAATTTACTACATTATATTTCAAAAAATGTACACTTTATTTTAATTAGGTGTGCACTTGCAATTTGCCCCTAGGCTCTAGGATGCATTTGCACTTAAGTATGGCCTACACTTTTACCAACACTGCGTCATTGCCATACTTGAGTACTAATTAATTCATCTGATCTTGCATTACGCCAATTCTAGTGCCCATTAGAGATAAAACCTGACAATTTTGTGGAGGAATTACTTATTGAGTCATATATGATTCTATAACTATAGTTTTCTAGGAATGCCATTTGGATGCAAATGGTCTTGCCACGTGAAAATATGTTCACCATCCCCTACTTGAAGCTTCAAAAGCAGCCTTCTTTCCTCAAATGGAGTTTTTTTCCTCCAACCCCATGAGCTGTCATCTTTTTTTTTTTTTTTTTTTGGTAAAATAATATTTCTTTATATACTTCAGAATGAAGTAATCCCTAATTCTACTTCTGTGGCGTGATTTCTTCATTCTCAATTTCCGTCCTCATCATGTTGTCCTTTCTTTTTTATTTTATCTACATTTTAAATTTACAACATCAAATCAGGTGCAGAAAGGATTCAGTTTCTGCTTAATGTTTTAATCAGTGTGTAAAGGAAGAATAACAAAGCATATGCATATCATACACTGCTGTGAGTGCAATTACATGAAGTACAGTAAGAATGCACCTCTTTGAGTTGCATCTTTAACTTGAAGTTTGCATTTTATCTTATATTCAAGTATTGGTTCGATCCTCAAAATTGTGGTCACCTTTGTTGATATCTTCTAATGCTTGTATAGACATTCGTGTATATAAAAAGTAAATGCTAATGTGTAAGCAGGTGGCACGGAGACGCTTCCAGTCTAAGATGGATGCACCTTCCTCTGGTTGGGTTTACTGTGGGTCACATAATTTCAGTGCAGCTGCTTGGGGACGACCAATTTCCAATTCAGGTAGTCAAGCCAATAGACTTGAGAAGGGCAACTCTTCTTTGGGTTTGAGGCTTCACATATGCAACTATGAACTTGGGATCGTATTCATCTTTCCCCCAACAGAGACAAAGGGTGACACTGGCGAAAACTGTACAAACTTGGATGATGTTGTTTTGCCTTATGTTGTGCCTGCTCCAAAATATGGTTTCAAAGATAGGCCAGCAACAATGCAGGCTATGAGGCAGGCGTTAGCTGAACTTACTAAGCAAGAGAGAGAAAAATTTGCAGAAATAATTGCTACAGAAGAAATGGTGGAAGAGATCTTGGATGAAGAGGGGGAGGAGGAGGAAGCAATTGAGGAAACTAGTTATGCTGTAGAGGAGAAGGAAGATGAGAAGGTTTATGCGGAGCAGTTGTGGAGCCAAGTTGACTCATCACAAAGTTGCTGATGCTGAATAATTATTAAGGGAAAGAGTTTTGAGTCACTGTTGGGAGCATAATTCACTACTAATACTTGTTGCCAGTGATGTAGGCGTTATAGCTGTTTTTTTTCCCGTTATGAAAGATTGATATATCCATCCACCTACATGTATTGTCACTTGTGAGAGTGGTATATATATATATATTTTTTTTGTGGTGGTACATACAAATATTAAAAAATGATCCCCCCTCACATGTGTGTACCTTTTAGGCCCATCGAGCATTCCTTAAAAAAAAGAAAGTTTATATACATATAAATATCAGTTACAACTTACAATTAAGAATACGGCTAGACATTGATTTTGGCTTAGTTGGCTCCCGTTTTGTATTCTTTACTTCTTTTTTTTTTTTTTTTTTTTTTGATAAGTAATAAGATTTTCATGCAGCTTCTGAATTGAAATCCGGTCATTCAAATGACTTCACCTCAGTGTTGGATAAAACCCACTCAACAAGTTTGTATTCTTTAGTTATTTGCCCTTCTCCTACAAAAATATATATTTTTTCCTCCATTCCAAACGGACCCAAATGGATGGTCTGATAGAACATCTATTTGAGTCCGTTTGGAATCTGCTTATTTTGTTGAACGTACTGTAGATAAAAGTAAAAGTTAGCTCAAATAGTATAGTAGGACTCATAAATAGTATCAAAAAGTGCAGTGAAACTTTTTGCCAAATGCACACTACTTCTATATTTTATTTCCACTTGTAGGTGTGTAACTGTAGAGTTTTTAGGGTAATTTCATTTTAAAATAAAAAATTTTATCCATTTATTTTAAAATGAGTGGATGACATTTTAGTTTTTATTTTTATTTTTTTTGAGAAGAAGATTTCGGTATTTATTAATTTAAATAATTGGTGACTATTATCATCTGGCCGAGGGTCCTACTTTAAAAATGTAACTCTCGCCCAATATGAAGTTCCACATACCTTCTTGTCTTTCCATATTCATTATTGTTTATCCCGGTTATTGATGCACCACTACACAGAGTTATAAACCTCTGAGGTCAGAGCTACCTCTTGGAATTCACAAAGTTTAACAAAAAAAAAAATGCAATTCCAACATTTCGCATTCTTTTCTAAACTCTCTACTTGTATTACTTTATTAGAATATGTAAAGTTGTATAAAAATGCATAGTTAATAGGCGAAAATACACTTTTGGTTTCTACATTTTGGATCAATTCTTGATTTAGTCCATAAATTGATTTCGCCCTTAGGTCAGTCCCTAATTTTAGAAAATCATTTTTATTTTTGTCCTTACCATCAACCCAATAACAGAAAAATCTGAGGTGGCAAATGGAGTGTATAGGTGGTATGTTGAATGCTAATGTGGCAAATAAAATAATATTAAAAAAATTTATTTTGCTTTTAAAAACGACAAATCAGTATTTTAATTAATAAAAAAAATTAAAAAGAAATTTAAACTAAAAAAATTCAAAAAAAAAAAACTTTTTCAATTTTAAAGATTGAGAAAACAATTTATAGAAACTATTTCAATTTTTCTTGAACTTTCTTAAGAAACAGGATTAACACCCCTTCTCATTCTAGGTTGGCGTGTCTGTGTTTGTGTTTGTATCTATTTCATTTTCTTCTTTCTTTTAAGATGAACCAAAAAAGAAAAAAAAAAAAAAAAAACTTAATAAATAAATCTTCTTGGTGAGTGTTTTTGTGTTTGTATCTTTCTTCTTTTCTTTTTCTTTTCACATGTGTGTTTCCTTCTCATTTTTTTTCCTTTTAGATCCTCTCTTTCTCTCTCTCTCTCTCTGGGTGTGTATTTGTGTTTGTATCTTTCTTTTTCTTCTTTTTTTGTTCAAGCTTTCAATCCCCCTCTCTTTCTTAATCTCTGACTTTTTTTTCCCTCTTTCTCTCTCTCTCTCTAAACCAGACTCTCTAATCTCTAGGTTTTCTAGTTTTCAGTGAGGGTGGGTGGTCAGTAATGGAGGTGGAGATTGGTGGTTAGGGTGGAGATCGGCGTGCCCATGGGTCTTGGATTGTGGGTTTGGTTGGAGATGGAGATGGCTGGGTTTTTTTGGGTTTCAATAGGGGTGAGTTGTGGCTGTGGAGATCAGTGTGGCCTTGGAGATTGGTGTGGGTTTGGGATTGTAAGTCTTGGATTTATGTTTACAGCTTTGGTTGGAGGTGGGGTTTTTCTAGATTTTCGTGAGGGTGGGTGGTTAGTAGTGGAGGTGGAGATCAATGTGGCTGTGCAGATTGGTGTGGCTATGGGTCTTGGTTTCATGTTTACAAATTTGGGTCTTGGTGAGTTTGGTTTCATGTTTACGGTTTTTATTTTTTTATTTTTTTTATTATTATTATTTTTAAATGTGGATTTGTATGTTTATTTATTGGATTTATTTGATTTGATTTACTAGAGGTTTATGGGTTTGATTTCTTGGATTTATTGGGTTTGATTTACTAGACGTTTATGGGTTTGATTTCTTGGATTTATTGGGTTTGATTTGGGAAGGAATATGAAGTATGAAGTTCATGTTCTGCGGAAGAAGAAGAACATTGTTCTTCCAAAAAAATAATGAAAATCAAAAAGAAAAAGGAAAAAAAAAAAAGATTTAAGATGTTTTAAAAAAATTTATTTCATAATTTGTTTTTTAATTGTCTGAGGTGGCTTTTTTATTTATTAAAATGCTGACATGGATGTTGACGTGGTATTTATTAATGTTATTTTAATAGCCACATCAGCATCTAACATGCCACCTATGCACTCTGTTTGCCACCTCAGATTTATTTGTTACAGGGTTAACGGCAGGGACCAAAATAAAAACAATTATCTGAAATCAGGGACTAACCTAGGAGCGAAATCAATTGTTGAATAGTTATATACTTTACTAGAGGTTATATAGAGAGTGGAACATATCACCATATTGCCGGATCTTATTCTTTACTTGCTTTACGAACTCCTCATGATCTCCTTTGTGAAACACCTTCAAGTCGCAGGAGAGGCTACTAGAGTCTCTCATAATTTCCATGCTCCAAATTCTAGGGAACAGTAAATAGTGTCCCGGAAAGATGGCTTATTTTGAGAGAACACTAAAAAACTATACGTATGTTCACTCACTGCATCTCTTATTAATCTGACTGATGTAGGAGTATTTTAAATACTAGTAGAGATTCACTTACTATCAGATATATGTGATCCCTAAAAGATCTTATCTGTTAAGTTTAAATTACTCCACTACTAATATTGATAACTCATACCAATATCAGTTAGTTTAAATTTAAACTTACTTATCAGTTAACCCATGTGGACGATCCATGGGCCATGGTTTATGGGTTGGATCAAAACCAGCCCAATTTCTAACATCTCCTACTCGTCCACACTAGGTACTACAGTTAGAACTGGCTCCTCTCAATCTCTTGTCTAATCCTCTCTTTATACAGAAAAATGGAGTGTGCGACCTAGTACATCACTCACCATCTAAACTAACGTAGTACATCACTCATAATATCTCGCTTATGCCCCAGATTATTTAATCACACCTAATCAAGTTTCTTTAATCCCTCATGAGTTCAAAACTCAAAGCAACACTTGATCTTATATCATATTGCTCATGATTATGTTGAAAAACAAATTCCTCATAATCGCTCAGGCTATGAGCCATAAAATAAATGGTGTGTTCTAAATAATCTTCCCCAAACACTCATGTCAATTCATTCACACTTGATTGCTATCCTAGACATGCTCTGCGAGACCGTATATATAATGGTCCTGAGATGACATGCTAAAGTAGCGACATCAAACATTCACTTCATGACATAGTTCTAGGTCGAAAAAAGGGCACAGAATGGATCATATAATGGTCGACTAGGGCTCACATAGTGACGAAGTAGGGATCTATCCAATCACTCCCTTAATTGGTTGGCTATAACACATACAGTATAATTTGTATGCTACGGTGGAGCTCCCACTCAACTGGGCTTGTCACACTCAAACACTGTACAAATCTTAGCCCAATTGCCATAAAGGCAACCAACCTGAGTTTCTCAATATAGTTCCACATCAAGTTCCTGTCCAAGATCTCACATTTGGCTTTATTCAGGCTTCATGAAGTTGTGGATACACTTCAAGTGGGACTCCCATAAGTCTCATCTTAACCTAGCTAAGGCGACATTCATTATATTATCTTGCACACCTCCCTAAGCGTCAAGATGATCACTTATTTGATTTAACGAAAAACATGATCACTATGTCTCATCCTACTCGCTACTCAAGCGCTAGGGTGATCGTTTATGTGAGTTGGGTGATCTAAGCTTGGGGACATATTCTCAAATAATGTGTGCTCAGTATGCAATATCAATCACATCACAAGATGAATCAAAATGAATAACATCATTATTGCATAAAGTATGAATAAACATAAATGTCCATAAGGTATCCAAAAACATATCAAATCCTACAAAGTCCCAAACTCCTAACATGAGCCTGAAAGGCATCTCTAGCAATGGCTTTAGTAAGTGGATTAGTCACCATCCTGCTAGTGGAGACATGTTGGAGGATCGCCTCTCCTTGTGTAATAGCAAGATGAATGTAGTTATAACGAGTCTGTATGTGTTTGCTTTTGCTATGATACTTAGGATCTTTAGCATGAGCCTAGGCTGCCATACTATCACAATACATCTTTACAGTTTCATTTGTAAGAGATGTCACCCTTAGACTTTGGAAAAATCTCTTTAACCAAACAGCTTCTTGTGCTACTATTGAACAAGCAACATACTCAGACTCAATTGTGGATAAAGCAATGCAAGACTATTTCTTAATGCACCAAGAGATAACATCACCATTAAGTAGAAATGCATAACTTGTAGTGGACTTGCGCTTATCTTTATCACTGGCCCAATTAGCATCAAAATAACCTCTCAATCTCAAATCTCCACCCTAATAGCAAAGAATGAGATCCGATGACCCACGAAGGTATCAAAAAATGCTCTTAACTGCTTGCTAATGAAAAGGTCTTGGATTACTTTGATAACGACTAACCATACCAATTGCAAAACAAATATCTGGTCAAGTACATAACATAGCATACATCAGACTTCCAACTGCACTTACATAGGGAAACTCTTGCCATTTCTCTCTTTTCCTTTTCTAATTTAGGGCAATCTTCAAGGCTTAATGTATGTCCCTTCTCAATTAGAGTGTCTATGGGTTTGGAATTATGCATACGAAATCGCTCTAAAATCATCTCTATGTAAGTTTTTTGAGACAAACCAAGAAGCTTCTTTGAGCAATCCCTGAAAATCTTAACTCCAAACACATAATTAGCCTCTCCCATGTCCTTCATTTCAAAATAGAGGACAACCACCTTTTGGTGGTGACAATCATCTCCATATCATTTCCAGCTAACAAAATGCCGTCCACATACAAAGACAGGATAAGTAAACTTTTTCCTGATCGTTTGACATACACATAATGGTCTTTTTCCATCATTTTGAAACCAATCGAAATAATAGCCTTATGAAATTTGAAATACCATTGTCTAGACGCTTGCTTTAGGCCATAAATGGAATGCTTAAGGCGGCACACTTTGCGCCCTTGTTCCTTGACCTCAAAGCCAATAGGTTGATCCATATAGATCTTTTTGTCTAGTTCTTCATTGAGAAATACAGTCTTCACATCCATTTGGAAGAGTTCCAAATCCAAATGTGTAACAATAGCTAGAATAAGGTGAATAGAGACAAATCTCACTACTTGGGAGAAAGTCTCTTCATAGTCTATCCTTTCTCTTTGGGTATAGCCTTTCACCACGAGACGAGCCTTATATTTGTCAATTGATCCATTTTCCTTGTGCTTTATTTTTAAAACCCCCTTGTTTCCAATGGTCTTGCACCCAAGTAGAAGGTCAACTAGCTCCCAAACTTAATTCTTTGCCATAGAATCCATCTCATCCCTCATAGCAACTATCCATTCATGTGAAGCAGGCGAAGCTAATGCTTCCTCATAGGAAGTAGGCTCATCAAGGTCTAGTGAACCACAAATAAAAGATTCCCCCTCAATCTCAAAATGATGACCGGGAATAGTTCCATGTTCACTTCTACATACCTTGGATTCTTGTGTGTCACTATCTAACGGTTTGCTCCTACTAGGAGCCAAATCACTTCCACTATCTTTGGTGATTTCAAGATGAAGTTGTCATTCTCCACCCTCGCCCAAAGATGGTATGACACCTTCAAGTTCTTGCAGCTTATAAAGCTAAAGATTTTGTTTTGCTTCACTAATGCTAGGAAAATCATCTTCAATGAAGTTGACATCACGAGACACTATCTCAGTCATTCCATTATCAGAATGTTCACCATACATTACATACCCCTTTGAGCTTTCTGAATATCTTATATAGATTTTCTTACTTGCTCTAGGGCCCAATTTCCCATACTTATGGGAAGTACTATGAACAAAACCTGCATAACCCCAAGGCCATAAGTTCTCCAAATTGGGTTTTGCACCAGTCCATAACTCATATGGTGTTGTGGGAATTGACTTAGAAGGCACACGATTAAGGATGTAGGCAGCAATCAACAATGCATCCCCCTAAAACAAAATTGGAAGGTTAGCTTGAGCCATCATCGATCTAACCATCTTTAATAGAGTACGATTCCTTCTCTCTACAACACCATTTTATTGTGAAGTAACAAGAATCGTCAATTGCCTGCGTATCCCTTTTTCCTCACACAGTTCCTGAAACTACTTAGACAAATATTCGCGACCCCTATCAGTTCAAAAAACCTTTAGGTTTCTTTCTGATTCTCAACCTCTGCCACAAAGAGCTTTAAGCAATCTAATGCTTCAAAGTGATGGGAGATCAGATAGACATAACTAAAACGTGAATAGTCATCTATAAATGTGAGAAAATAAGAGGCGCCATGGCGTGCCTTAACATTCATAGGTCCACATATGTTCGAATGGACTAGTTCTAAAGGATGAGTTGCCCTTGGAGCCTTACCAAAAGGCTTCCTATAGGTCTTTCCAGCTAGACAAGGTTTACACATAGGTAGGCTTACATTAGTGATAGACCCCAATAGGCCTTCTCTAGCTAGTCTAGCCAATCTATCTTTTCCTATTTGTCCAAGTCTAGCATGCCACATTAAAAAATCAGAAACATTATCATTATGAGCAATAAAAGAAAAAAGAAATGATATAAATCCAACATAAAGAAATCATTAGATAAATAACCATGTCAATACAAGGTTTTATTTAAATAAAAATCCAACTGAGGACCATCGAAACGGAAACTAAATCCAAGTCTAAGCATAGTAAGTACTGAAAATAGATTACATTGGACACTAGGTGATGGAGCACATCATAAAGAAGTAACGTACGTCCCAGACGCAATTTGTGTTGGTATGTTCCAACTCCTATGACTTCTTCTTGAGCTCTGTTACCCAAAATAACATATTGTGTGCCTGTGGATATCTTTTTGTAATCCACACACCCAACTCTATCTTTGGCTATATGTTTGGTTGCTCCTGAGTCTACAATCCACTAAGGAATAGTATGAGCAACAAAAACATGTGTACAAACATAAGTAATAGCAGAGTCATTAAGAATGAATACCTTCTTCAGCATAGTGCACTCATAAGTGAAGTGACCCTTCTTACCACAGTTGTAGCACTTGATCTTTGCCTTGTCCTTCTTAGCACGCTTGCCCTTTTGGCGCTTTGCTATCTTGCCTTCTTTAGGCCCAAGATTACCAGCTCCTTTGGCATTCCTCCCTTGTTTTTTGCATTTAGGCCTGAATGCCTTCTGCTACCCAGATTGGGCAGATGACGAGAAATATCAGCAAAAGTCTTGATATTCTCACTATGTGTCAGAACAAGCTTCGTTTGCCCCCAAGTAGGTTCAGGCAATGAACGTATCACTACTGTAACTTGTTGTTCATCAGAGAGATTATTGCCAGCAGCCGTTAGGTCACAGATCAATGCAGACATTGTCCTTAGATGTTCAACCATGCTATGCTTTAAAATCCATAACATATTGCTCAAATTTCAAAGTAAGAGCTCGCAACCTAGAGGCAATCTTAAGCGGGTTCCACGGCTCTTGTGCATTTGGGTAGTCCTCAAACTTCCCAATAAGATCATTGTGCTTACTACTCAGCATAGTGAAGCGTGCACAACGATCTTTCTTAACCCAAGACTCAATCTAAGTCACGGAAATGTTGGGCAGTATTCCCATTTTCTGGTCGCATCATCACACATTGGTTAGGGTTTTCAGGACCTCTTATTGATTAAGTAGATATTGAATTTTTCTATGCCACATATCATAGTTGGTTCCATCTAGTTTCTCTCCCTTAGTTAGATCGGCAACTACATTCTTAGTCATGTTCACTACATTCGTTACACAAGTTGACATTAGCACATACATTTTTAAATTTTATTTCCAAAAATCCAACTAGACCATGATATTCCTTTCTACATAGTGAGATCGAAAATTTCGCTAAGCTCATAATCATCTCTCACTATGTAAATTGGAACAACACGTCTAATTGATTTTAAATAAAATTTTGTGAAGAATAAAACATCACACCATCCACATATTAAATCATACATATAGCATGTGTCCATACATCTTTGTGCATAGCACATTATGCATGAGCTTCACTATAAGCCTTATTGGTAATTTCATACAACATGCTAAGACAAAATTTGAAAATTATAGGTAACAATGAAACATGTCCCCTTGCATGGCTTCCAAAATTAAATTACATAGCCTTAAATTACATTGCCAAAAACAATGGCCCAAAAATAAATAAATAAATAAATAAATAAATAAAAGAAAAGAAATTGCCAAAAACATTGGCCCAAAATTTTACATATTCAAGTACCCTACTACAAAGATTCTATTTGTAATTAAAAAAATTGGGGATGCCACATTACCAAATAATTTCAAAAATTGTCTTATCCACCCATAATAACAATAAATAAAAATATGCATGTTGCAAAAATTACCAATACAATCTCTAACTATATAGATGAGCCAAAGAGTCTCATAAACCCTTTGGACACATATTCATCAATGCATTCATATTATATCAATTCAATCATATCACAATATGTTAAAAAGACATCATAAATTAATTCAAAAATTAAATAAATTCCATGCATAATTATATAGAAAATTAGAAAACTAATTTCACAATTTTATTTTAACATCATAGTTAAAAAAAAAAATTTCATCACAATTACATGTATTAAATATATGTCATACTAGAAAAGGAGGTCTAATAAACAAGAACATTTATAATATAATAAGAAAACCCACTGTGCATGTTATAACATTTGATTTTCATATAATTTTCTGTATTGTCATAACTTATAAGTTATTGCTACATAAGCGATAACTACAAAATCCATATCTTGCAAAGTTATCCTTTGTAAACTACTAAAAACAAATCCACATAGCATTTGTAAACAATAGTGTCAAACCCACATAGCCACTCAACGTGTGGCTTATTTCATTGCACAGTTTCCTTGTTGAAGGAAACAACAAGTACAAGAATTGGTGTGTAACTAATACACCAAGTCACCAATGAGGGCTCATCACTTTAATTTATGGATAACCAGTCAAGCACTAAGCAGAGTGGTACACGCATGGTAAACTACTACAAGACAATTTTAAATGAGTGAAAAATGTATTTTCTTTTACTGTTCATCACAATAGTTTTTCGGATTACATGTAAACATTCAAAAAATTACAGCTTTTTATTTCTCTTTCTACATGCCATAACATGCTTCTAAAAATTACAGATCTGAAAATTAAAAATTACTTAAACTTTTAATTTTAGCATGCATATAGGACTACATATATCAGAGATCATGGCATCATTCAAGAGTGAAACAGATCACCAAATTGCCGGATCTTATTCTTTGCTTCCTTTACAAACTCCTCATGATCTCATTTGTGAAACACCTCCAAGTCGCAGGAGAGGCTACTAAAGTCTCTTCTAATTTCCATGCTCCAAATTCTAGGGAATAGTAGATGGTGTCCTGGAGAGATGGCTTATTTTAAGAGAGCACTAAAAAACTATACGTATGTTCTCTCACTGTATCTCTTATTAATCTAACTGATGTAGGAGTATTTTAAATACTAATAGAGATTCACTTACTATCAGATATATATGATCCCTAAAAGATCTCATATGTTAAGTTTAAATTACTTCACTACTGATATTGATAACTCATATAAATATCTGTTAAGTTTAAATTACTCTACTACTGATATTGATAACTCATACCAATATCAGTTAGTTTAAATTTAAACTTACTTATCAGATAACCCATGTGGAAGATCCATGGGCCATGGTTTATGGGTTTGATCAAAACCAGCCCAATTTCTAACACTAATGATGAAGAAAGAGACTGGATGATAGTTGTTATGTGTAAAGACAAATAAACAAATAAAAAAAAGGAAGAAAAATTAAAATTTTAATAAAATATTGTGTAAAATAAATAATTCAATGTGAGGTATTTTGAAAAATGAAATATGTAAAATAGGAAAATGTAGGTTTTTGTCTTAGAACAGTCAAGAATTTTTTCATGAGCTGATCCGAATGTCTGTGAGATGGTTCAAATTTATAAGTACTATGAAATTATGAAAAAAAAAAAAAGATGGTGTGAGTCAGTAAAATAATAGTAAACTCATTCATTAATATATTATTTAGATAGGAATACATGTACCCATTGTTTTGGTAATTGGGTAAGAAGAGGCTAGGAGGAGTCCAACAGATGAAGTTAAATGGACAATGCAGAAAGAGCAACATCCACAGCATCATTGGTTTTTGGCACTTGTAATTGCTTATTGCTCCACAACTCAATAACTCGCAACGACTTGATTGGTGACACTGTGAGAGAATCTTGTCTTTAATGGCCCCCTTGTCTGAACCCTTACGTGGGGCCCCTATGAAGGACTACAAGTGGGGCCTCTTGGTTTCCCTCATCTTCTTCTGCCACCTCACCACTTCCTGCTTAAATTTGATTGGGTGGAAATATGAAGGGTATGGAATTCGTTATGCCTCGACCCACCTCTCCAAGTCCAAGGTTGTGTCTTTCTACGGTCGGCACCGACACGTTTTTGACAACTGGCAGGTTTAGGAGTCTGTTTGCTCTGTACTTCACGTCGTTGTCGCGTTATAAAGGACGGGTGCATTTTCGGATTCGGGTACAGGTATGAGATTCGAAAATTTTTGAAAAAATAGGGTGCGGGTGCGGCAATTAAAAAATTATCAAAAAAATTTTTATTTGTATTTTCTTTATATTTTTACTATTAAAATATTCTTAAAAAACACATTATATGTCCGTGGTTCACAAAACAAAGAAAGAAGAAGGCAAGAAACACAAAAGAAATAACAAATATTTAGAATAAAATTGAGGAATGACAAATTTAGGATGTTTGGGCCTAATTCAAAGCTGATTTTGGTTGTTCCAGTATGATTCAAGGTTGATTTTGGCCTGTTTCGGTCAGTTTTGGCCGCTGGCCAATATGCTCCGATTTGGCCGATATGACCTGATTTTGGCTAAATCAGCCCGGTTCGGCGCGAATCAGCTCGAATTGGTGTGAATTGAAGCCGAGTCAGCGCGAATTCATTAAAAAAAAAAAAAAAAAACTCAAATGCGGCACCGACGCGCAGGCAGCTGCACCCGGCGTCGAGCTGTGTCGGACTCCGGTGCAGCACCCTTCCAGCCGCGTTGATGCTTCCAAGGTTGTCGGTCCTTATGAAATCCCATGTCGTTCTTCCTAACACCATGAAGTGGTCCTTCGCCTTCTAATTTCGCCATGTCTCTTGACTTTCTATGTATTTAGCTAATCAAATAGCTAAGGCGCCCCTTGCTTTTAGATCAGACTCACGCGCTATACTGGATGCATAAAGGCCAGCATAGAAGGGAACGTAGAACAAGTTAGCATGCTTGGGATCCCACGTGCGACATGGGTGGTTCTCCACATGTGCGTGGAAAATCATCTCGGCTATGAATTGGTAGGTAGTGAACCATGTTGATATTAAGGTTGAGGTTGAGGTTGAGGAATTATTATTATTATTAGCAGAGGAAGAAGCAGAAGAATATTCTTGTGGAAGTGGTCAAAGAGGTTGGCCTAGGCCACAATTGGCTGTGTAGGGGCACATGTCGGTGTAGATGTTGAGGTTATGGCAATCTTTGAGAAGACCCAAGTTGAACTTGGCTGGCAATGAGTATACATACGCTGACACATTTTCAAGATTGCAGCTGGGAATAATATTGGGGGCAGATTTTGTGTCATTGACTAATGTGTAGTGAGGAGGTAGGGTGGTAAACCGTGGGGTTTAGTGTTTGTGGGTGGGAACCAGAAGAAAAATACAAGGAACCATACTAAGAGAAAGACAAAAAGGAAAACATTAGGAATGGCAATAGGCCGGGTTCGGGCTAGGTTTTTTCATACCTAGACCCAACCCGTGGGCCTAAACTCGCAGCCTGGACCTAGCCTGTTTATTAAACAGATTTTTTTCCCAGGGCCCAGACTCACCCCGTGGGGCCCGTTTAGGCCAACCAGATTTGGGCCTAATCCGCGGCCCAAATAATGGCCCAACCAAAAAAAAAAGAAAAAGAATTGAAGCCTAATCAGAGCCTTAACGAAAGTCTAATAAAAAAAATAGATGAGAATTGAATCAAAGCAATGAATAATTAACTCCAAACTCAAGGAAATTTTACTCAATCAAACTATTCCAAAAAGCAAAAAATCGAATAGAGCTAAAGAATCTATCTCGGAGTTAATGCTGAAAATGCAATCTATCAAAACTCTAACGATTCCTCTTTTTTCTCACACTTTCTCGGTAACCAAATAGAGCTAGAAAATCACGATTCACAAACCCAAAATCACAAACACAAAAATAATTGAATATATATGTATAAATAAAAATAATTACAACATTTTCTTGGCTATTTTCTTGCCATCCAAACAAATCCAAGATCTAACAAACCAACCCATACCCAAAATCCAACAAATCCCAGAAATTTTGCAAACCCAAAAGGAAAACTAGCAAATTTAAAAATCCCACCAACAAAATGCAAAACAAAAACCTAACAATTGTTGGATCGGTGATTGCTGTTGGTGGAGAGGTGTGGGATCGGCGATTAGTGAGAGTTTGACTTGTCGGCGGTGAGGATTTGGGATGATTCATCTGTGAAGAATTTTTTTCTTGAATCTTGTTTTCTGGGCTTGGTTGGGGCTATCATGGTGAGAAGAGAGGAGAGTGAGTGAGGCTCGATTGTGGCTATGGTGGTCAGAGGAGTGAGAGTGGGAGAGGAGAAAGAGAGAGAGGGAGAGGAAAGTGGGGTGGCTGAAAAATCTTAAATGATATGAGATGTAGGGTTTATAGATCTAGTGTCAAATTCATAGCACCTTGATAATGTACAAAAGGAATGCTCTTAGGTGCTTTCGGTTCATTTCGACTGCTTCCCTAACTTTTCATTAGGACTTCATGACCCTCATGTCATGAAAACCCTCACCCTTAATATCAAGACCTATGGAACCCTCATGTTGCTAGAAGTGCAACAATTGGCCTTGATATACAGAGTATACTATAAGTTCATGAGGACAAACTTCAATGTCCAGGCACTTAACAAGAGAAAGATGGGAGAAACCACCCTTATCCAGACCACCGACACTAGATCTAAAATTTAGGTTCCCAAGACCCTGAAATGGTCTGAAGTCACATTCCCATCAAATTGGACTTTGCAAAATGAAAACTTCCCTCTCCAGATCCAAAACCCAGCCTAGAATCCAGACTTAGACTTTGTCCAGCAACTAGCCGATGGTATGGTTAGACTTAGCTTTGACCATTCTAGACTTAGAGCACCCCTAGATTCACCCATAGGATATGATGAATTGAGGTTTAGATCCACAATAGATCTACACCAACCCATCAAGCCACCACCTATCCTTTTAAGAGATAGACCAGTTTCCCAGTGTAGTTTAGCCAAACCTCTAGCACCCTTTCCCAAGTTTAGAAGAGACTTAGGACTAGAGCTCCAAGGTATCCAGACCAGATCTCAGGTTAGCACACCCTGCTATACAGCCAAACAGGACTCAGTTGTTGATCAGGACGACGACAACAAAAGTCAAAAACACCCTTCACCCTCAGGAACCGATATGATAAATCCATATCAAGATGAACCCCAAAATCCCTTTCAGTAAGAACCTACAAAGCTTGAGGTAATAGGCTACTGTGGCTCTGATACCAAAAGGGGGGTAAGTTACAAATACACGTGATGGGGGGAGGCCATCTGACTACAGATTACAACTATAAAGACCGTTATGGTGTTACAGGTATAAATTGGGAAATATACTGAGGTTGCCATCTGTTTACAAGATTAAGGGTTGTAAAGGAGAAGGCTCTATGAAGTATTCTATCTGGAGAATTAAACTTGCTTCTGAAAGAATCCTGAGTTGCCTTTTATAGCTGAAGGGAGCCTTGGATACTACTGAAGACTGTTGGAAATCCAGGAGTGAAAATGCTTTTACCACGGGTGAATATCTTTTCCACCGAAAGCAAACAGTAAATCCGAATTATTGTGTCAGGTACTATAGATGAACAGTAACAGTCACTGATCATAAATAGTAGCCTGTCTCTTTTGTCTTATACGGCTGCTGGTGCGAGTATTGTGCATGTATAGTGATCTGGATTGTAGATGAATAGTAACTAATTCTGAAAACTATTCTAAATAGTGTCTGGTGCTATTCAGAATACTTTAATCTTCGTCCAAGTTTTAACCATCGTACGAGTCCTGTGAGTCTTGGAAGGGATCAAAGATACAACAGTTAACCGAAGCTTCTGAAGAGGCAGAAGAAACCTTTTCTGCTGACTCTAACTTCTTTGCTTGGATTTGCAATTGCTTGGCAAGATCTTTTAATTCCTTGCTAGATTTTTCGGCGATCTGAATGGAGTCTAGGCTAGACTGAGACCTTGTATTGTAAGCAATGGCTTTTTGAACTGGAGGAGGAAATCCTTAGTCTGTATCATAATACTCGGACGAAACATGGGGATTCCTTCCTTATCTTTTTGGACAGCATGTTTGATGTCTTCTTTAGATTCTTCTGTAAGGCAGTTGTTCCACCATTGCAGAAGTTTTCCTGCAAATCCTAAGGCTATGAGCTCTATGACCTCAGTATGGGGATGTCCTTCACTGATGTAGTTATTGGCTATCATGGTCGTGTGCTGTATCTTGTTTAGGATTTCCTGTTCTGACAAACCATTTATGTTCCATTCATAGAGTTTACCAGAAGACACTGAGAACTGGTTGCTAACATTCTTTTCTGAGAACTGGAGGTCAGGGGGTGTAGGTTTGGGATACCAATTCTTGGTTAGGCTAGTTGGGGTTACCTTTGGATGGGTAAGCCTTTTTACCTCTAAACTTAGAAACTGGTTTTCTAGATGTTCTATCTCCTTTTCATTATTTGAGGAGGTTCTACTAGAACTGCTAGAGGCTGTGTGGATGTCTAGGACAACTAGACGGGGATCAACACTGGTTGAAGTAGTAACTGGTGAAGTGGTGACTGGTTCCTTCTTCACAAGTTCTTTAAGCTTTTGGTTAACTATTTCTTAGGTTGATTTATCCTTAGATCTAAGGCTGGGTTGCCTATTCGTGGGAAGCTTGACTAAAGGTTTCTCTAAGGTTTGGATAGGTTTGCAAGGGCTTCCTGGCTGGAGGATGACCTTGTTTTCTATCCTATCTTCAATTCTATCAAGCTGTTTTCCTATAACACCTAAGCACTGGTTGGTTTAGTTGTTTTGCTCTATAGCCTTCTTGACAACCTTTCCTTTAGAGTTGGTCTAGGTTTTGAAGGGAGAGGCAACTAAATCACTACCACGATGCTTAAAGGTTATGGCTTCTAGGGGTGGATGGCTAGATCTAACAATTTCTGGTTTGCTAGAGCTTGGGGCATCCTTGTCTGGGAGTTTAGTCCAATTAGTTTTGGTGACTACACAAGACTTTTGTGCCAGTCAAAATGGTTCTCAAAGTATTCAAAGAAAGGGACATTATTGGATATCTCCTTCATGAATTCTTTCCATTTATTCAAAACTTCTTGCTTCTGTTCCCTGGTGTGGTTGGCTCTATAGGCTTCTCATTTGACTTTGTTTTCTTCAAATTCAAACTCTTTCCTAAGGGCAACTAGGTCAAGGGTGAACTCTTTTCTAATGGTCATGAGTTGACGATCGATTCCATGTTCTTGCTGAAAGGGATCCTGGGTTTCATCTTGATATGGATTTATCTTATCGGTTCCTAAGGGTGAAGGGTGTTTTTGACTTTTGTTGTCGTCGTCCTGATCAACAACTGAGTCCTGTTTGGCTGTGTAGTAGGGTGTGCTAACCTGAGATCTGGTCTGGACACCTTGGAGCTCTAGTCCTAAGTCTCTTCTAGACTTGGGAAAGGGTGCTAGAGGTCTAGATGAACTACACTGGGAAACTGGTCTATCTCTGAAAAGGATAGGTGGTGGTCTGATGGGTTGGTGTAGATCTACTGGGAATCTAAACCTCAATTCATCATATCCTATGGGTGAATATGGAGGTGCTCTAAGTCTAGACTAGTCAAAGCTAAGTCTAACCGTACCATCGTCTAGTTGCTGGACAAAGTCTAAGTCTGGATTCTGGGCTAGGTTTTGGATCTAGAGAGGGAAGTTTTCATTCTGCAGAGTCCAATTTGATGGGAATGTTACTTCAGACCATTTCAGGGTCTTGGGAACCTGAATTTTAGATCTAGTGTCGGTGGTCTAGATAAGGGTGGTTTCTCCCATCTTTCTCTTGTTAAGTGCATGGACATTGAAGTTTCTCCTCAAGCACTTATAGTATACTCTGTATATCAAGGCCAATTACTGCACTTCTAGCAACATGAGGGTTCCATAGGTCTTGATATTAAGGGTGAGGGTTTTCATGACATGAGGGTCATGAAGGCCTACTGAAAAGTTAGGGAAGCAGTCGAAATGAACTGGTCTACTACTAAAGCTAGTTTCAATGGTTCCTAAGAGGCTATCATTAAACCTGATATGACGAGTATCTCTAAGGGCCATTAAGATTGAAGCATTCAATCCTTCTCTGATCAAGGGTTTAACTTCGACCTGGATTAAACCTATATGGATGTAATTGTGTCCATCTTTTTTGTGTGCTTGCAAGGCTGATGCAGGTAACAAGTAGCACTTCTAGTACTCTTTGTTGATGCTATAGACTTGCTCTATGGTTCTGACATGGTAGTCTGTCTTAAAAACATTTTTAAAGGTCCATGAAGATTTATAGATCTTGTTGGTAGGAACCTTAGGGATATTCCAATCTCCTAGCTTTAGATCTAGATCTGATAACTCATAACTCTCAGAATTGAGAATTCCACTTTCTTAAGGAATCTCTGGGAGGGATGTTCCTGATGATCTAATGCTAGTAGAAGAGTTGCTTCTAAACAACCTATTCATTGTTCTGGATTAAAAGCCCAATTAAACAATCACAACCTAATAACCTTTAACCTTGAACTTCTGGATCTATCCTTAGATTTGAAATAGAGTGTTCAAATAAGACGATTGCCTAATCTTGTACAAACTGCAACCTCTTATAGCCACAATCCTTACTCTGAGTAACTACCCTTTCGCTCACGCCCTATTCGTCGAGACTTATTGTTTGGTATGGGACTAACACTTAGTCTGGGACTTACTAGTCTTACCGGGTTGACCGAACAACACAGATCTGGACTTACGTGTCTCAACAATACACATCTGCAACAAACTGGAGGGATAAACACAAAAACAAGAAGAAGCAGATAACTGGGATACAACTGATTAACATGAACAAATAATCACAAAATGATAAACAGATAGGTAAAGAAGGAGGCTCAGCTACCAATTATACCAGAAACAATCAAGATACCAATAAGTACAAATGGCGAAGATGTAATAAATGTAGAATGTGATGAATGGTAATGGAAGAGTTATCAAAAAATAGATGTAAAACATAATTAAGTCTTTAGGAGATAACATACTGAAAATAATCAAAATAATCTTAATGCAAAAAATACTTGATAACTATGGTAGCAGTGCCGACCAACTTGATTTCAAAATGAAAGTAACTTATAAACTACAATCGGCCAAACTTGGTTCTGATACCAAAAAGGGGGGTAAGTTACAAAGTTTGAGGTAACAGGTTACTGTGGCTCTGATACCAAAAGGCGGGTAAGTTACAAATACACGTGATGGGGGGAGGCCATCTGATTACAGATTACAACTATGAAGACCATTATGGTGTTACAGGTATAAACTGGGAAATAAACTAAGGTTGCCATATTTTTACAAGATTAAGGGTTGTAAAGGAGAAGGCTCTGTGAAGTATTCTATCTGGAGAATTAAACTTGCTTCTGAAAGAATCCTGAGCTGCCTTTTATAGCTGAAGGGAGCCTTGGATACTGCTGAAGGCTGCTGGAAATCCGGAGAGTGAAAATGCTTTTACCACTAGTGAATATCTTTTCCACTGAAAGCAAACAATAAATTCGGATTATTGTGTCAGGTACTATAGATGAATAGTATCGGTCACTGTTCATGAATAGTAGCCTGTCTCTTTTTGTCTTATACGGCTGCTAGTGCGGGTACTGTGCATGTACAGAGATTTGGACTGTAGATGAATAGTAACCGGTTCTGAAAACTGTTCTGAATAGTGACTGGTGCTATTCAGAATACTCTAATCTTCGTCGAAGTTGTAACCATCGTACGGGTCCTGTGAGTCCTGGAAGGGATCAAAGGTACAATGGTTAACTGAAGCTTCAGAGGAGGCAGGAGAAACCTTTTCTGCCGACTCTAACTTCTCTGCTTGGATTTACAATTGCTTGGCAAGATCTTTTAGTTCCTTGCTAGATTTTTTGATGATCTGGATGGAGTCTAGGCTAGACTGAGACCTTGTATTGTAAGCAATGGCTTTCTGAATTGGAGGAGGGAAGTCCTTGTAAACTTGACTGATGACAGCTTGAATTCTGAAACTGTCCCACCATTTTACTGAGAATTCTCTGTCTAGAAGGTTGGAATTGATTTCATAATTCTACATGCTTATCCAGTGGATTCTATACTTGACTGTCATATATAGGATAGCTAGAAATTGGGAACCATGGTTTGAAGGTTGAAACCTAGAGCTAAAATACCTGAAGGCATCCTGTAGGGGCTTTGGGAAAATCTGGGGAGTTGAACCAAACATTTCCCACCATTTTAGGAACCATGAAGGTATTGGACTAGAGAACTGTTTGTCGAACATTAAGAACCAAGAATGATCAAAGTTCTTGTTCTGGTAAAAAAGGAATTTCTCAAAGGCATCCATGTAGTCATAATAACTGTAATGGAGTTTTGTGCCTGTGAGAACTTTGAGCAAAGAGGGATGTTGTCCCCATTCTTTACAGTTGACGAAACCTGTGAAGATGAACTTATGATAAAGAACTTCAGAAGGGTTCGCCTTGTTCATGATGTTTTCTATTATAGCAGACTTTTCTTGAATAAGGATGCTCTTGTAGAACTTGGCATTTTTCTCTGGGTGCTTTGGGAGGAAGTGCCAGCCTAAGGGTAAGACTTCCATGGCGAATGCTAAAGGTTCTGTTATATGAACTAGGAGAGGTTCAATATAAGAAATATGCTGGACAAAAGGTTTCTTGATGTAAGAAGACATTCCTTTTCTGGATGGGTAGGAAGGCTTTTAGGGTACTAAAGGGCCAAAAGGTTCTTCTACAGTGTAGGGAGTGATTGGCCTAGGAGAAGGAGCTACTAGGGCTGAGCTATAACTAGGTTGACCATGGGATGGTCGTTGGTAGTTTGGTTTTGGAATGGTGGATACCACATATCGGTTGGCAATGGTTGATGGGGAAAGGGGAATTAATTGACCAGGAGGGTTCTTTGCATGGCTGGTACTACTGATGGTTTGCTATTTAGGCAATTTTGGGGTTTGTGGTTGTACGGGCCTTTTCCCGGACATCTTGGTTTGGACTCTGCAAAAATTCACGAGTGAGAAAGTCAGGGATACTGTTTTGAGTTCCTTCAATGAATTCAATGTCAAAGTCGAAAATTGAAAGGATGGCTTGCCATCGTGCAAAAATTTGTTTTAATGCAATGTTTTGAACATCCTTTTCTAAAACATGTTTTGCAGATTTACAATCAATCCTTAATAAAAACTTTTGATTCAAAAGATCACTTTGAAATTTTGAAATACATAGTACTATAGATAATATTTCTTTTTTTATAGTACTGTAATTAATCTGAGTGGGACTCCAAATTCCTGAATGGAAACAGACAATCTGTTCTAGGGAAGTGGGACTAACACACTGAAGGAGAATGCCACCATAACCTATGTTAGAGGCATCAGTCTGGACAATCTTGAAGGAATTGATTGAGGGAATTCCTAAGCAGGGGAGTGTCTTGACATATTTTTTGATTTCTTGGAAAATGGCTGAATGGGCAGGAGTCCAAAGGGGAGGATTAGCTCGAAGTCTATCAAAGAGGGGTTTGCATTGTTGCCTAAGATTTTGATAGAAGTTAGCTATGTAGTTGAGGGATTCTAAAAACCTTTGAAGTTGGGTTTTGTCTAGGATTTCATCTGGGAACTTATCTGCAAACTGAATTGCTCTATCTATGGGTTTGATGACTCCATGATGAATATCAAAGCCTAAGAAACGAACTTTAGTTTGAATAAGTTTGATTTTTGGGGCTGAAACAATAAGACCGTTGAGCTTGATGGTGTAAAGGAATGCTCTTAGGTGCTTCCAATGTTGGTTCAGAGATTCTGAGAAGATGAGTACATCATCGATGTACACAATGATATGACCTGAAAATGAGTTGAAAATCTCATTCATGATGTTTTGGAATTCAGAAGGTGCATTTTTAAGACCAAAGGGCATTACATTCCATTCATAGTATCCAAAGGGTGTGGTAAAGGCTGTCTTATACCTATCAGACTCCCTGATTTGTATCTACCAAAACCCACTCTTCATGTCAAATTTACTGAAAACCACTGCTTTACTAAGCCTATTAACTAAGTCTTTCTTATTGGGGATTGGATACCTTATCCATTCTAAGACTTTGTTAAGGGGCTTGTAGTTGATGACAAGTCTAGGGACACCTCTCTCGATCTCAGCATTTTTCTGAACATAAAAGGCTGGACAAGACCATGGGGACCTAGATTTCCTGATGATCCCTTTTTTAAGGAGATCCTCAATTTCAGTTCTGCAAGTATCCATGAGTTCCTGGTTTATTTGGATAGGTCGAGCTTTGGTTGGAATGTCCTTTTCTTGGAAATTTTTAACATAAGGGAGTGCAACTTCATGTCTCTTCCTATGCCAAAAAGCTGTAGGTAGATCAGAACAGACTTCATGCTTGAGTTTTTCTTTGAACTTTCTGATCTTGGCCTGGGTAGTTTTACAAGCTAGTTGTTCCTTAACTCTCTTGTGTCTCACACCATCCTGGAGGTACTTAAGGTGGTGATTCTTGGCCGTAATAAGGTTAAAGGTCTTGGAGATGGCAATTTCCTAGAGACTACTAATGTCTCTAGGTTCAAGGCTCCTTAGAAACTTAAACTTAACTGGTTGGCGAAAGGGATGGGTAGTGATTCCTTCACTATCCGTGGTGAAAGGATACAACAAACACATGAAAGGGTTTCCTAAGATAACCTTATCTGTTATATTCTTGACTAGGACGAATGTGGTTTTGAAGCATGTGTTGTCTTGACACACATGGGCTTTTGGAATTTTGAATTCAATCTGCATTTTTCCTCCACTTGCAGAAGTTAACCTTTCTTTGGTCTTTCTGAAGTACTTAGAGGGAATGATTCCTTCTTGAATGCAGTTGAGATCAACGCCTAAATCTATTAAGGCAATAACCTCAAATTCAAAATCTTTACTGATGACAACCCTGACTTTGGAGTGCCATTTTTGGAAGTTAATCCTACTGATGGCTTGTAAGAACGCCTCACTGGGTGGTTCCTGGTCCATATCAGCTATAGGGTTAACTGTTTCATCAACTTCTTCATCAGAAGGGTTCTAAAATAAGGTTCCTTCCTCATTGCCTTGATGAGAAGTGTTTTCCAAATTCTTAACTCTTTGATCAAGGAGATTTTGATTAAACCTAAGAATGGTTAGTTCTTGCTTAAGGGTTCTAACCTCAGACTTGGTTTCCTTGATTTCTTTTTGAAGGTCGCTAATTGTAACTTCCTTCTTGGATTTGGTAAACCTATTGTAGATTTTTTCCAAATAAACTTTGGGTTCCTGAATCCTTGGTTTAGGTTCACTGGTTTCCTTAACTAAGGTTTTCTTGAATTCACTAAGCTTCTGAGCTTTGATGACTGGGTCTTCGATCTGTTCTATGAGATCTAAGAGGAGCTCTAGAGGGTTCAGAGGATGACTGGTAAATCTGAAGAATCTTACTACTAGAAGACTCACTATCTGAGCGATCTAATTCTAGGAGCTTAAAGATTTCATCTTTGCTGGTTTGGTCACTAACAAAGGTGTTGATAAGGGATTTGGCCTTAGCTTTACACTCTTTTCTGAAATGACCTCTTTTTCCACAATTGAAGCATTTTCTTGATGCTTTGGATATGGGTTTTCCAGTGGACTTGGATTTTCCTTTCCTATAGAAATCATCTTTGCTGTACTTCTGTTTTCTATAGTACTTGGCTGCAGTTTTCTTCTTGTGGAAATTCTCAGAGGATTCCTTGCCTCTGTATTTGGACTTTCTTTTGGGAAGAACTGAAGGTAAGCCGTACAGTGTACAAAAGTTTCCTACTTCGTAATTGGCTTTGCCTTTGTTGGCTTTGCTATGGATCTTAAGATCTCTGCACATCTTCATTCCCACACTTCGAATGGTGCTAAAGATGTCTCCATAAGTTAAGTTATCATAATCTATAACACCTAAGGGGCTACAAAGGGTTTCTTTGACCTTTTCACCAAAAAGGGTTGGTAAACCATTGATGAACTTCTCCTTCCAATATGGAGAGTTACAATCACTTCTGTTCATGACTCTGGTAGTAAACACATCTTCGTACCACCTAAAGTCACCAAGGGTTTTACATCTAAGGTTACTCAACTAGTCATAAATCCTAGATGTGATGTTGTTGGGTTTTCCTACGAAGTGTTTCATGATCGTATAGATCAGGGTATTGACTCCGTCAGGGATACCTCTTCCAATGGTTTTGTCAAAGATGGGGATTCCTTCCTCATCTTTTTGGACAACATGTTTGATGTCTTCCTTAGATTCTTCTATAAGGCAGTTGTTCCACCATTGCAGAAGTTTTCCTGTAAATCCTAAGGCTATGAGCTCTATGACCTCAGTATGGGGATGTCCTTCACTAATGTAGTTATTGGCTACCATGGTTATGTGCTGTATCTTGTTTAGGATTTCTTGTTCTGACAAACCATCTATGTTCCATTCATAGAGTTTACTAGAAGATATTGAGAACTGGTTGCTAACATTCCTTTCCTCGAACTAGAGGTCAGGGGGTGTAGGTTTGGGATACCAATTCTTGGTCAGGCTAGTTGGGGTTACCTTTGGATGGGTAAGCCTTTTTACCTCTAAACTTCAAAACTGGTTTTCTAGATGTTCTATCTCCTTTTCATTATCTGAGGAGGTTCTACTAGAACTGCTAGAGGCTGTGTGGTGTCTAGGATAACTAAAGAATCTAATCGGGGATCAACACTGGTTGAAGTAGTAACTGGTGAAATGGTGACTGGTTCCTTCTTTACAAGTTCTTCAAGCTTTTGGTTAACTATTTCTAAGGCTGATTTATCCTTAGATCTAAGGCTGGGTTGCCCATTCAGGGGAAGCCTGACTAAAGGTTTCTCTAAGGTTTTGATAGGTTTTCTGGGGCTTCCTGGTTGGAGGATGACCTTGTTTTCTATCCTATCTTCAATTCTATCAAGCTGTTTTCCTATAACACCTAAGCACTGGTTGGTATAGTTGTTTTGCTCTATACCTTTCTTGACAACCTTTTCTTCAAAGTTGGTCTGGGTTTTAAAGGGAGAGGCAACTAAATCACTACCACGATGCTTAAAGGTTATGGCTTATAGGGGTAGATGGCTAGATCTAACAATTTCTGGTTTGCTAGAGCTTGGGGCAGCCTTGTTTGAGAGTTTGGTCCAATTAGTTTTGGTGACTACACAAGACTTTTTGTGCCAGTCAAAATGGTTCTCAAAGTATTCAAAGAAATGGACATTACTAGATATCTCTTTCATGAATTCTTTCCATTTATCCAAAACTTCTTGCTTCTGTTCCCTGGTGTGGTTGGCTCTATAGGCTTCTTGTTTGACTCTGTTTTCTTCAGATTCAAACTCTTTCCTAAGGGCAACTAGGTCAGGGGTGAACTCTTTTCTTATGGTCATGAGTTGACGACTGATTCCAAGTTCTTGCTGAAAGGGATCTTGGGGTTCATCTTGATATGGATTTATCATATCGGTTCTTGAGGGTGAAAGGTGTTTTTTACTTTTGCTGTCGTTGTCCTGATCAACAACTAAGTCCTGTTTGGCTGTGTAGCAGGGTGTGCTTGATGTAAATAAAGATGAACGTAGCGAAAAAATAAGTTTATAACGGATCTACTTCATATCACAATCTATAACATGCACTATGTAAATTTCAGAATTCAAGTATAAGAGAGTGTACCTTGAAGCGGTGAATTTCAAAAACAAAGATCGAAGCACTTGGGAATACTTTTAATCTTCACTCCAATTCCACTAACGCCAAAGAAGTGTGGACTCTCAATCGGTTACAAAGGGATAATTAGAGAGTGACATTCACCCACATACATCTTTAGAATGATGTTACCCACTCATAATATTCTGAACGTTTTTCCCTTTGTATCTAACCAATTATCTAATTGGGCTGGCCTTTTAGGCCTTTCCAATTGGGTTTAAGTGTGTGGCTTGGAGTGGGACCAAAATGGACCAATAAGACACTAGCTCCAATGGGCCTTGGGCTTTTCTGTCAACTATTGACAAGTCCAAAGTTACCATTAACTATATTTGATACCACTATATAAATATAGTTGCACTCTAAGCCTTATCTATAAATTATATCCCAAGACTTTATTGTACATGCAACCCCTTCATAAAATATTCGTAGTAATACAAAATCATTAATGTAGACTACCACTTTGTAAATTACTACATCTTAATCCTTGAATACTCAGTTTAATCCTTTAAGTTATTTGTCATATATTTATGAAATCTAATTTCATAAATATATACTTTAGTAACTACTTACTAAAGTGGTTAGGCCTAACTCTCTGAATAACAAACCCATTAAACTTATCTTAAGGGAATATTTTATATCTCCGTTAAGAGACTATGAATTCCATCTTGAGAATATATGTTCCATCAACACTAAATGTGGCTGCCCAACATCCTGAGATTTTGACCGTTACTTTAGATCTTACTCCTGATATATCAAAGCAACCTACACCTTATGATCAGGTCCATTATTCTCTCAGGATTAAGAGTTCATGCAAATATAAGTCATGAGATTTATTATTCATTTGACAGCATTTAGGAGAATAATAAATCTCACAGCGGTCCAGTTCAATATGTCTTAACTCTTAAAACATATTAACATACCAATTAGAAATCTCCATTTCCATGATCAAGACAAATCATCTTAGTTGATATGTTATAGTCTTCGCAGATGAAATGTCCAATTTCATCACCAACTACGAACTATAATTCTGAGTTTACAAAGAACCTGTGATTTATATCTTCTGTGACTAAATCACGTAAATCACATACTATGCATATCATGAACTAAATGATAATGTCCCATATTCATGTTACCATTATTTTAGATAATAATAAAACAACTTTATTAATCACAATATTAAGTCATACATCATGTCATACATAATATCATACATAGCATCTTACAATAGGATTTAAGGGCACCAATCCTAACAATCTCCCACTTGCCCTAAAGACCATTGTGCACTAATCTAACTCCCATTCCCTCCAAATGTGACTCGAAAGTCCTTTGAGGCAAGGCTTTAGTAAATGGATCTGCTAGATTGTTTGCACTTTCAATCTTTGCTACCACCACATCTCCACGAGTAACAATATCTCGAATGATATGGTACTTTCTCTCAATGTGCTTTCCGTTCCTGTGATTCCTTGGATCTTTAGATTGTGCAACTGCTCCACTATTGTCACAAAACAATGTGATTGGAACTTACTCCATTCTCAATACACCAAAGTCAGAAAGGAATTTCTTAAGCCTTACAGCTTCCTTTGGTGCCTCACAAGCAGCAACGTACTCAGCTTCCATGGTGGAGTCTGCAATACAAGATTGCTTAATACTCCGCCAACTAATGGTTCTACCTCCCAAGGTGAAAACACATCCTGAAGTGAATTTTCTGAAATCTAGATCCGATTGAAAGTCTGAATCTGTATAGCCAATGGGAATCAAATCCTCACAATGGTAAACAAGCATATAATCTCTCGTTCTCTGTAGATACGTGAGAATATGCTTTACAGCTTGCCAATGTTTTGGTCCTGGATTTGATTGATATCGGCTGACCATGCCCACTGAATAGCAGATATCTAGTCTAGTACAAAGCATGGCATACATGAGACTTCCTACTACAGAAGCATAAGGAACTTGTCTCATCATATCTTCTTCCTCTTGAGTCTTAGGCCTTTGGTCATCAGACAGAGGAACTCCATGTCTGAAAGGAAGTAATCATTTCTTGGAGTTTTACATGCTAAACCGTTCTCGAACCTTATCTATATATCCAGCCTGTGATAAGCCTAACATCTTATTCTTGCGATCTCGCCAAAGCTTGATCCCTAGAATAAAGTTAGCCTCACCCAAGTCCTTCATATCAAATTGGCTTAACAACCAAACCTTTACCGATGACATTACCCCTACATCATTTTCAATGAGTAGAATATCATCAACATAAAAGCACTATGAACATTACTACTTTATCTTGATGTCTTTTGTACACACATGGTTCATGAAGATTTTGTTCAAAACCAAATGACTTGATTGCTTGATCAAATCTGATGTTCCATGACCTAGATGCTTGCTTAAGTCTATAAATGGACCTTTGCAACTTGCATACCATATGCTCTTGGTTCTTTGCTATGAAACTTTCCGATTGCATCATATAGATTTCCTCTTCAAGATTGCCATTAAGAAATGCAATCTTGACATATATTTGCCAAATCTCATAATCAAAATGAGCAGCAATGGATAAGAGAATTTTGATAGATTTAAGCATTACTACTGGATAAAAGGTTTCATCATAATCAATACCTTCTTTTTATGTATACCTTTTCGCCACTAACCTAACTTTAAAGGTTTCAACCTTTCCATCTATCCCTCTCTTCCTCTTGTAAACCCATTTGCAACCAACAGGTTTAATGCCGTTAGGTGCCTTTACAAGATCCCAAACTTGATTGGAATACATGGAATTTAATTCAAATTTCATAGCTTGGACCCAATGATGTGCATCTATATCATTCATTGCCTCTTCATAAGTGTAGGGATCTGATTCAGCCTCTTCTGGGATAGCTTCATAAGTTTCTCCTAAACCTATGAATTTTATAAGAGGCCGACCAATTCTCCCACTACGACGAGGCACCTGTGTACTAGACATCTCATGAGTAGTATTTTGTGGTGTATCTAATACAATCACATCATTCCTAGATTCATCCATTGGTTGTTCAACTATAGGTTCATCTATTTCAGCCAAAACAACTTTACTTCTTGGATTAAAATTATTCATATAATCATCTTCCAAAAATTTGGCATGGGTTCTAACAAACATTTTGTTATCCTTATGATTATAGAATAAATAACTCTTTGTTTCTTTTGAATACCCTAAAAACCTGCATACTTCTGTTTTAGCTTCCAACTTATCAGACTTCCCTTTCAACACATGTGCTGGACATCCCCAAATGTGGAGATATTTCATACTAGGCTTGCGCCCACTCCATAATTCCTTAGGTGTGTTGGGAACAGATTTTGTAGGAACTAAATTTAAAATATGCATAGTTGTTTTTAGTGCATATCCCCAAAAAGAAACTGGTAAAGTTAAATAACTCATCATGGACCTAACCATTTCCAAAAGAGTCATATTCCTTCTTTCTGCTACACCATTTTGTTGGGGAGTTCCAGGTGCAGTCAATTGGGATACAATCCCATTTCGAATTAAGTAGTCCTTGAAATCCCCAATAAGGTATTCGCCACCTCGATCAAATCGAATGGCCTTTATGTGTTTACCCAATTAATTCTCAACTTCGGCCCTAAACTCTTTAAACTTTTCAAAGGCTTCGGAATCCCGTCTCATTAGGTACACATAACCATATCTTGAGTAATCATCGGTAAAAGTGATGAAGTACTCATAACCTCCTTTTGCTTGGGTTGACATAGGACCACATACATCCGTATGAACTAATTCTAGCAACTCTTGGGCTCTTCTACCTTTTGCATTAAAAGGTCGTTTGGTCATTTTACCTTCTAAACAAGATTCACAAACTGGAAATCCATCAAAGTCCATGGGCCCTATAAGTCCATCTTTGATCAGTCTTTGAATTCTGTTTGAATTAATATGACCCAAACGCAAGTGCCAAAGATATGCATCATTAGTAGAAGGAAACTTTCTCTTTAATGATTTTACATGAGAGTTAGCATCTAATTCAGAATTATATAATTCATGCTTATCGGGAGTTAAAATATAAAGACCATCCACAATATTGCCAGAACAGATAAACACTTTATCCTTTTTTATTACAACATTGTCTTTTAGGATAACACAATATCCTTGTTTACCTAAATAAGTTACAAAAATTAAATTCCTACGAACATTAGGTACATACAAATAGTCTTTCAATATTAAAACCCTAGACTCAAATCATAAATTAAACACTCCAACAGCTACTACTGGAATCCTGCTCCCATCAGCCAAAGTAAGAAACAACTCCCATTCTTTAAGCTTTCTGGTCTCCTGGAACCCCTGCAAGGAATTGCAGATATGGTTAGTACAACATGAATCCACACACCAGGAATTTGTGGGATTCTGTACCAAACATATTTCAAGAAGGAATGTATTATTCATACCTTTATTCTTGGCAGCCTTGAATATTGGACAATTCCTCTTCCAATGTATTTTCTCACCACAATGGAAACACTTTCCTTTGATCTTCTTTCCTTTGTCAACAACCCCTAAGGCAATTTGTTTACCCTCTTGTTTGGTGAAGTCCTTCTTCTTCCTCTTCTTACCCTTGCCTTTTGACTTAGGTTGAGAAGTAGAAGCTTCACCAACATTGGCTTCAACATTGGAAGTACCAAGAATGCCTTCTGCCGCTACCAATTCATTCATTAATTCAGACAAGGTATAAATCTTTTTGTTTATATTATAGTTAAGTTTGAATTCCTTGAATGATTCTGGTAGCGATTGGAGTATCATATCCACTTGGGATTCTCCATCAATATCGACACCTAAAACTTCCAATGTATTCAGATTAGAGATCATTGTAAGACAATGCTCTCTCACTGAACTTCCTTCAGCCATTTTGGTATTATAAATTTGCCTCATGGTCTCTTGCCTTGCAGAACGACCTTGCTCACCAAACATCTCCTTCAGACTTAGCATAATATTTGAAGCTAGTTCTACATCCTGCATTTGATGCTGTAGAACATTTGAAATAGATGCTAGGATGTAACACTTGGCCATCTCATTAGATTTCTGCCAACGATCATATCGTTGTTTTTCCTCAAGAGGAGCATCTAATGAAGGAAAGCTAGGACATGGTTTAGTAAGCACATATTTGTGCTCTTCAGTAGTAAGAACAATGTTCAAATTTCTTTTCCAGTCAACATAGTTGGATCCAGTTAGTTTGTTTTGATTAAGAATAGTTACAAGTGGGCTAAAAGATGCCATGTTCAAATCTGAAAACAATAAACATGAATATAATGAATAACTTGGACATTATCAATTTAGCATACAAACATATAGTATGGAACCTTAATAAAACCATAATATAATATATGCAACGACAACCCAATCCATGTCTATAATTCCTTGGTAGCAAGTATATTATAAACATATTAATTGGTTGAGAACTATTTTCATTATTAGTGCTATCATAATAACTCTTATCAAATACTAATAATATACCGTATCAACTTTAGCCTCTAAGTAATAATGACATAGCTCCTTTGGGAGGTTAACATTACACTTAGTCTAGTGTACACCATTATCTAGAATCATGTGTAGCCACATTTCATCTTCCTTTGTAGTGTTTAAACTTGTAGTACCATGGATCAAAACACCCTCCTTTGGGATTGCGAGGCATATACGCCAAGACAAGGTGCTTGTCCACACTACTTTAAATGGGTAAGTTCAATCTTGTAGTACTATGAAGTAAACACCCTCCTTTGGGATCGTGAGGCATATACGCCAAGACGAGGTGCTTATCCCACACTACTATGAATCGATAATGAAGGCCGTGAGATCCAACCCTTGTATCTCTCTCCCACTAGATATTTTAAAATAAAGGTTTTTAATTTTAAAACATGCATAATCTAATTACACAGAGTCTTACTCTTTTTACATGTGAAAACACTAGGAAAAATTTCTGATTTTCTTTCTTTCGATCAATTGAATGTGCCCCTCGATTGATCGAAAAAATTAAGAAATTCGAACTTGATCATCTGACTCCTTCGATTGATACTCAATCGCCTCTCGATCGATCGACTAGCAATCGAAAATCAATTGATCTAAAAAGTCTGATCCCTGTTTCACTAGATCGATCGAAAGTGATTTTCGATCGATCGAAAATCGCGAAACTTGAATTTCCAGAATTTTTCCTAAGGCAGTTTTCTTCGTTTTTCATGAACAAATATTAAACATATGAACATTACAGACAGAGATGGATGTCAAAACTGAATTCTATTGATGCTATAGCCTTAAGATTGAATTTAACGTACTTAAATTTAATATTAAACAAGATCATAACATCAATTTCAGTTTTCATCAAATCATAGTTTCAATAACATGCAGAAAATTAAAACATAATCTTCTAACAATATGAAACTATCATCTCTCATTCTAAAATTCACAAGACATGTTAAACAGATTGGAATTTGAAGACCGCTCTGATACCATTTGATGGAAATAAAGATGAACGCAGCGGAAAAATAAGTTTATAACGGATCTACTTCATATCACAATCTATAACATGCACTACGTAAAGTTTCAGTTAACCATTGTACCTTTGATCCCTTCCAAGACTCACAGGACCCGTACGATGGTTACAACTTGGATGAAGATTAGAGCATTCTGAATAGCACCAATCACTATTCAGAATAGTACTCAGAACCAGTTACTATTCATCTATAGTCCAAATCATTGTACATACACAGTACCCGCACCAGCAGTCGTATAAGACAAAAGAGACATGCTACTATTCATGAACAGTGACCGTTACTATTCATCTACAATACTCGACATAATAATCCGAATTTACTGTTTGCTTTCGGTGGAAAAGATATTCACCCGTGGTAAAAGCATTTTCACTCTCCGGATTTCCAACAGTCTTCAGCAGTATCCAAGGCTCCCTTCAGCTATAAAAGGTAGCTCAAGATTCATTCAGAAGTAAGTTTAATTCTCCAAATAGAATACTTCACAGAGCCCTCTCCTTTACAACCCTTAATCTTGTAAACAGATGGCAACCTTAGTTTATTTCCCAGTTTATACCTGTAACACTATAATGGTCTTCACAGTTGTAATCTGTAATCAAATGGCCTCCCCCTATCACGTATATTTGTAACTTACCCCCTTTTTGGTATCAGAGCCACAGTAGCCTATTACCTCAAGCTTTGTAACTTACCCCCCTTTTTTGGTATCAGAGCCAAGTTTGCCGATTGTAGTGTTGTAAGTTACTTTTATTTTGAAAAGCAAGTTGGTCGGCACTGCCGCCATAGTTATCAAAATACTTTTGCATTAAGATTATTTTGATTATTTTTAGTATGTTATCTCCTAACCATTTAATTATGTTTTACATCTATTTTTTGATAACTCTTCCATTACCATTCATCACATTCTACATTTATTACATCTTCGCCATTTGTACTTATTGGTATCTTTATTGTTTCTGGTATAATTGGTAGGCTGAGCCTCCTTCTTTACCTATTTGTTTATCATTCTGTGATTATTTGTTCATGTTAATCAGTTGTATCCCAGTTATCTACTTCTTCTTGTTTTTGTGTTTATCCCTCCAGTTTGTTGCAGATGTGTACTGTTGAGACACGTAAGTCCAAATCCGTGCTATTCGGTCAACCCGGTAAGACCAGTAAGTCCCAGACTGAGTGTTAGTCTCATACCAAACAATAAGTCCCAACGGATAGGGCGTGAGCGGAAGGGTAGTTACTCAGAGTAAGGATTGTCGCTATAAGAGGTTGTAGTTTGCACAAGATTAGGCAATCGTCTTGTTTGAACACCCTATTTCAGATCTAAGGATAGATCCAAAAGTTCGAGGTTAAAGGTAATTAGGTTGTGATTGTTTAACTAGGTTGTAATTAGCATCAACAATGGAACAAAGGTGCATACAAAGACTTGCCATTTTCCATTAAGTTTATCTTTGATAACCTTCAAGCAGCCTGGACCCTAGATAAAAATGGCCTTTTCCAAAGAACCCTCAAAGCTCTAGAAATCTATTTAGTTAACCTTGAGGCAAGAAATGAAGCCATAACTAGTCAACTCTTTGGCAAAAAGGATATCCATTCCATGGATAAAACGGCTATCATGGGCATGATTATGCTAAGTTTAATCTTAAGGCTCAAACTATTTTAAGAAGTGCTATTACCAACTTGCCACCAGAAATACAAACCAATATTCTTGGTAGCAAGGCTATGTTCGAATCATTTGACCAATGGTTTGAATACTTCAAGATGTTGGTCACCACTCACTTCCCATTACCTGGGAAACCAGACTATGATGTTAACACTACCTTAACACAGGCCGCTTGGGAAGAATACTTTGGAAGCAGCCACAAGGCATATGAGAAAAAGCATCCTTTTCTTGGCCTCATAGTAAATTATGAAGACGGGTTAGATGAAGAGGACAGAGATCCCAGCTAGCTTTCACGAATGTTTGAACATCGCTTTGTTAGACTAATCAAGCTAACTTACCATGGCCAAATCAGCCAGTTTCCACAAATCATACAACAAGTTGTCACGAAGATCAAAAGCCTATTTGTTTCCATTCGGTGCTGAAGCACACTCCCACAATGGAATGGCAACAATTGGATGACTGTAATACCTTCCAGGCACGTTGTACCCATCAATGGTTACACCCACCAAGGCCCCTGGTATGAAGGAGACTTGGATACTGCTGAAGACTGCTGGAAATCCAGAGAGTGAAAATGCTTTTACCACGGGTGAATATCTTTTCCACCGAAAGCAAACAGTAAATTCGAATTATTGTGTCACTTAGCATAATCAGTGCCCATGATAGTCGTTTTATCTATAGAATGGATATCCTCTTTGCCAAAGAGTTGACTATCAAGGCAATGAGGAAGGAACCTCATTTCAGAACCCTTCTGATGAAGAAGTTGATGAAACAGTTAACCCTACAGCTGATATGGACCAGGAACCACCCAGTAAGGTGTTCTTACAAGCCATCAGTAGGATTAACTTCCAGAAATGGCATTCCAAAGTCAGGATTGTCATCAACAAAGATTTTGAATTTGAGGTTATTGCCTTAATAGATTCAGGCGCTGTTCTCAACCGCATTCAAGAAGGAATCACTCCCTCTAAGTACTTCAGAAAGACCAAAGAAAGGTTAACTTCTGCAAGTGGAGGAAAAATGCAGATTGAATTCAAAATTCCAAAAGCTCATGTGTGTCAGGACAACACATGCTTCAAAACCACATTCGTCCTAGTCAAGAATATGACAGATAAGGTTATCTTAGGAAACCCATTCATGTGTCTGTTGTATCCTTTCACCCCGGATAGTGAAGGTATCACTACCCGTCCTTTTGGCCAACCAATTAAGTTTAGGTTTCTTAAGAGCCCTGAACCTAGAGATATTAGCACTCTCTAGGAAGTTGCTGTCTCCAAGACCCTTAACCTTATTCAGGCCAAGAATCACCACCTTAAGTACCTCCAGGATGATGTACGACACAAGAGAGTTGAGGAGCAACTAGCTTGTAAAACTACCCAGGCAGAGATCAGAAAGTTCGAAGAAAAACTCAGACATGAAGTCTATTCTGATCTACCCACAGCCTTTTGGCATAGGAAGAAACACAAAGTTGCCCTCCCTTATGTCAAAAATTTTCAAGAAACGGACATCCCAACTAAAGCTCGACCTATCCAAATGAACCAAGAACTTATGGATACATGTAGAGCTGAAATTGAGGATCTCCTTAAAAGCGAATAATCAGGAAATCTAGGTCCCCATGGTCTTGTCCAGCCTTTTATGATCAGAAAAATGCTGAGATAGAGAGAGGTGTCCCTAGACTTGTCATCAATTACAAGCACCTTAACAAAGTCTTAGAATGGATAAGATACCCAATCCCTAACAAGAAAGACTTGGTTAATAGGCTTAGCAAAGCAGTGGTTTTCAGTAAATTTGACATGAAGAGTGGTTTTTGGCAGATACAAATCAGGGAGTCTAATAGGTATAAGACAACCTTTACCATGCCCTTTGGACATTACGAATGGAATGTAATGCCCTTTGATCTAAAAAATCCACCTTCTGAGAAAGTCCTTTTTTACCAGAACAAGAACTTTGATCATTCTTGGTTCTTAATGTTCGACAAACAGTTCTCTAGTCCAATATCTTCATGGTTCCTAAAATGGTGGGAAATGTTTGGTTCAACTCCCCAGATTTTCCCAGAACCCCTATAGGATGGCCTCAGGTATTTTAGCTCCAAGTTTCAACCTTCAAACCATGGTTCCCAATTTCCAGCTATCCTACATATGACAGTCAAGTATAGGATCCACTGGATAAGCATGTGGAATTATGAAATCAATTCCAACCTTCTAGACAGAGAATTCTCAGTAAAATGGTGGGATAGTTTCAGAATTCAAGCTGTCATCAGTTAGGTTTACAAGGACTTCCCTCCTCCAGTTCAAAAAGCCATTACTTACAATACAAGGTCTTAGTCTAGCCTAGACTCCATCCAGATCGCCGGAAAATCTAGCAAGGAACTAAAAGATCTTGCTAAGCAATTGCAAATCCAAGCAAAGAAGTTAGAGTCAGCGGAAAAGGTTTCTCCTGCCTCCTCTGAAGCTTCAGTTAACCATTGTACCTTTTATCCCTCCAGGACTCACAGGACCCATACGATGGTTACAACTTCGATGAAGATTAGAGCATTCTGAATAGCACCAGTCACTATTCAGAACAGTTTTCAGAACCAGTTACTATTCATCTACAGTCCAGATCACTGTACATGCACAGTACCCGTACCAGCAGCCGTATAAGATAAAAGAGACAGGCTACTATTCATGAACAGTGACCGTTACTGTTCATCTACAGTACCCGACACAATAATCCGGATTTACTGTTTGCTTTCGGTGGAAAAGATATTTACCCATGGTAAAAGCATTTTCACTCTCCGGATTTCCAGTAGTCTTCAGCAGTATCCAAGGCTCCCTTCAGCTATAAAAGGCAACTCAGGATTCTTTCAGAAGCAAGTTTAATTCTCCAAATAGAATACTTCACAGAGCTCTCTCCTTTAAAACCCTTAATCTTGTAAACAGATGGCAACCTTAGTTTATTTCCCAGTTTATACCTGTAACACCATAATGGTCTTCACAATTGTAATCTGTAATCAAATGGCCTCCCCCTATCACGTGTATTTGTAACTTACCCCCCTTTTTGGTATCAGAGCCACAATAGCCGTTACCTCAAGCGTTGTAACTTACCCCCCTTTTGTAAGTTACTTTCATTTTGAAACCAAGTTGGTCGGCACTGCCGCCATAGTTATCAAGTTTTTTTTTTTTTTTTTTTTTTTTTTTGCATTAAGATTATTTTCATTATGTTATCTCCTAAACATTTAATTATGTTTTACATCTATTTTTTGATAACTCTTCCATTACCATTCATCACATTCTACATTTATTACATCTTCGCCATTTGTACCTATTGGTATCTTGATTGTTTCTAGTATAATTGGTAGGCTGAGCCTCCTTCTTTACCTATCTGTTTATCATTTTGTGTTTATTTGTTCATGTTGATCAATTATATCCCACTTATCTGCTTCTTCTTGTTTTTGTGTTTATCCCTCTAGTTTGTTGCAGATGTGTACTGTTGAGACACGTAAGTCCAGATCCGTGCTGTTTGGTCAACCCGGTAAGACTAGTAAGTCCCAGATTGAGTGTTAGTCTCGTACCAAACAATAAGTCCCGACGGATAGGGCGTGAGCGGAAGGGTAGTTACTCAAAGTAAGGATTGTGGCTATAAGAGGTTGTAGTTTGCACAAGATTAGGCAATCGTCTTGTTTGAACACTCTGTTTCAGATCTAAGGATAGATCCAGAAGTTCGAGGTTAAAGGTAATTAGGTTGTGATTGTTTAACTAGGCTTTTAATCCAGAACAATGAATAGGTTGTTTAGAAGCAACTCTTCTACCAGCATTAGATCATCAGGAACATCCCTCTTAGAGATTCCTCAAGAAAGTGGAATTCTCAATTCTGAGAGTTATGAGTTATTAGATCTAGATCTAAAACTAGGAGATTGGAATATCCCTAAGGTTCCTACCAACAAGATATATAAATCTTCATGGACCCTTAAAAATGCTTTCAAGACAGATTACCATGTCAAAACCATAGAGCAAGTCTATAGCATCAACAAAGAGTACGAGACGTGCTACTTGTTACCTGCATCGGCCTTGCAAGCACACAAAACAGATGGACACAATTTCATCCATATAGGTTTAGTCCAGGTTGGAGTTAAACCCTTGATCAGAGAAGGATTGAATGCTTCAATCTTAATGGCCCTTAGAGATACTCGTCATATCAGGTTTAATGATAGCCTCTTAGGAACCGATATCGTAGATCCTTATCAGGATGAACCCCAAGATCCCTTTTAGCAAGAACCTGAAATTGATCGTCAACTCATGACCATAAGAAAAGAGTTCACCCCTGATCTAGTTGCCCTTAGGAAAGAGTTTGAATCTTAAGAAAACAGAGTCAAACGAGAAGCCTATAGAGCCAACCACACCAGGGAACAAAAGCAAGAAGTTTTGGAAAAATGGAAAATGTTCATGAAGGAGATATCCAGCAATGTCCCTTTCTTTGAATATTTTGAGAACCATTTTGATTGGCATAAGAATTCTTGTGTCATCACCAAAACTAATTGGACCAAACTTCCAGATAACGATGCCCCAAACTCTAGCAAACCAGAAATTGTTAGATCTAGTCATCCACCCCTAGAAGCCATAACCTTTAAGCACCATGGTAGTTATTTAGTTTCATTTCCCTTCAAAACCCAGACCAACCCAGAAGAAAAGGTTGTCAAGAAGGTAATAGAGCAAAACAACTACACCAACCAGTGTTTAGGTGTTATAGGAAAACAGCTTGATAAGATTGAAGATAGGATAGAAAACAAGGTCATCCTCTAGCCAGGAAGCCCTAGCAAACCTATCCAAATCCTAGAAAAACCTTTAGTCAAGCTTCCCACAAATAGGTAACCCAGCCTTAGATCTAAGGATAAATCAGTCTTAGAAATAGTTAACCAAAAGCTTGAAGAATTTGTGAAGAAGGAACCAGTCACCACTTCACCAATTACTACTTCAACCAGTGTTGATCCCCGTCTAGTTCTCTTAGACATCCACACAGCCTCTAGCAGTTCTAGTAGAACCTCCTCAGATAATGAAAAGGAGATAGAACATCTAGAAAACCAGTTTCGAAGTTTAAAGGTAAAAAGGCTTACCTATCCAAAGGTAACCCCAACTAGCCTAACAAAGAATTGGTATCCCAAACCTGACCTCCAGTTCGAGGAAATGAATGTTAGCAACCAGTTCTCAGTATATTCTAGTAAACTCTATGAATGGAACATAGATGGTTTGTCAGAACAGGAAATCCTAAACAAGATACAACACATAACCATGGTAGCCAATAACTACATCAGTGAAGGACATCCCTATATTAAGGTCATAGAGCTCATAGCCTTAGGATTTACAGGAAACTTCTGCAATAGTGGAACAACTGCCTTACAAAAGAATCTAAGGAAGACATTAAACATGATGTCCAAAAAGATGAGGAAGGAATCCCCATCTTCAACGACACCATTGGAAGAGGTATCCCTGACGGAGTCAATACCTTGATCTATACGATCATGAAACACTTCGTAGGAAAACCCAGCGACATCACATCTAGGATTTACGACCAGTTGAGTAACCTTAGATGTAAAACCCTTGGCGACTTCAGGTGGTACGAAGATGTGTTTACTACCAGAGTCATGCACAGAAGTGATTGTAACTCTCCATATTGGAAGGAGAAGTTCATCAATGGATTACCGACCCTCTTCGGCAAAAGGGTCAAAGAAACCCTTTGTAGCCCCTTAGGTGTCATAGATTATAATAACCTAACTTATGGAGACATCTCTAGCACCATTTGAAGTGTGGGAATGAAGATGTGTAGAGATCTCAAGATCCATAGCAAAGCTAACAAAGGCAAAGCCAAGTACAAAGTAGGAAACGTTTGTACACAGTATGGCTTACCTTTAGTTCTTCCCAAAAGAAAGTCCAAGTACAGAGGCAAGGAATCCTCTGAGAATTTCCACAGGAAGAAAACTGCAGCCAAGTACTATAGAAAATAGAAGTACAGCAAAGATTATTTCTATAGGAAAGGAAAATCCAAGTCCACAGGAAAACCCATATCCAAAGCATCAAGAAAATGCTTCAACTGTGGAAGAAAAGGTCATTTCAGAAAAAAGTGTAAAGCTAAGGCCAAATCCCTTATCAACACCCTTGTTAGTGACCAAACCGGCAAAGATGAAATCTTCAAACTCCTAGAATTAGATCGCTCAGATAGTGAGTCTTCTAGTTGTGAGATTCGTCAGATTTACCAGTCATCCTCTGAACCCTCTAGAGCTTCCTCTAGTTCCTCTAGTGGCCCGGATGAACCCATTCCATGTATGGATAATTGTTGTAGGAACAAGACTATCAATGTTCTTTCTAAGCAAGAAGAACTCCTCTTAGATCTCATAGAACAGATCGTAGACCCAATCATTAAATCCCAGAAGCTTAGTGAATTCAAGAAAACCTTAGTTAAGGAAAACAATGAACCTAAACCAAGGTTTCAAGAATCCAAAGTTGATTTAGAAAAAATCTACAATAGGTTTACCAAATCCAAGAAGAAGTTACGGTCAACGACCTTCAAAAGGAAATCAAGGAAACCAAGTCTGAGGTTAGAACCCTTAAGCAAGAATTAACCATTCTTAGGGTTGATCAAAATCTCCTTGATCAAAGAGTTAAGAATTTGGAAAACACTTCTCATCAAGGCAATGAGGAAGGAACCTCATTTCAGAACCCTTCTAATGAAGAAGTTGATGAAACAGTTAACCCTACAGCTGATATGGACCAGGAACCACCCAGTGAGGTGTTCTTACAAGCCATCAGTAGGATTAACTTCCAAAAATGGCACTCCAAAGTCAGGATTGTCGTTAGCAAAGATTTTGAATTTGAGGTTATTGCCTTAATAGATTCAGGCGCTGATCTCAACTGCATTCAAGAAGGAATCATTCCCTCTAAGTACTTCAGGAAAACCAAAGTTTATTAACTTCTACAAGTGGAGGAAAAATGCAGATTGAATTCAAAATTCCAAAAGCTCATATGTGCCAGGACAACACATGCTTCAAAACCACATTCGTCCTAGTCAAGAATATGACAGATAAGGTTATCTTTGGAAACCCATTCATGTGTCTGTTGTATCCTTTCACCACAGATAGTGAAGGTATCACTACCCATCCTTTTGGCCAACCAGTTAAGTTTAGGTTTCTTAGGAGCCCTGAACCTAGAGATATTAGCACTCTCCAGGAAATTGCCGTCTCCAAAACTCTGAACCTTCTTAAGGCCAAAATTCCTCCACCAACTATCTCATATGATCAAGCCAAGAACCTTGATTCATTTGTTTCCACCCTTCCATTCACAAATGATGATTTTGTCAGCCCAGTTCAGCCCCAAAATTCATCACAATATTTCATTTCATTCATGCATCATAAAATACATGCTTTATGCCATCTCATGTTTTAAACAATAGCATTTTTTAAATTCATCCTATTTGTTTAAATCAATCTTGGCAGGAAAAGAAGCACATAAACTATAAAATGTGGAGAAAACTGACTTCTTTGGCAGAGAAAAGGAACAAGGGGAAAGCACTTGCACAGGGCTATCCTCAAGACAAAAGGCTCGCAGCAGCGGGACAGTCTTTTGTAAAGCATGAAGGCGCATCCTCTAAGGGAAACCAAAGAGGATTAACATCCCTTTAGGATTATCTCCCGGCAGAGGTGACATACTCCAATGGTAACATTGCTGTTATTTTACAAGAAGTTTTATCAGGCTCTTTACAATGGAACAAGCGTGCATACAAAGACTTGCCATTTTCCATTAAGTTTATCCTCAATAACCTTCAAGCAGCCTGGACCCTAGATAAAAATGGCCTTTTCCAAAGAACATTCAAAGCTCTAGAAATCTACTTAGTTAACCTTGAGGCAAGAAATGAAGTCATAACTAGTCAACTCTTTGGCAAAGAGGATATCTATTCCATGGATAAAACGACTATCATAGGTACTGATTATGCTAAGTTTAGCCTTACGGCTCAAACTATTTTATGAAGTGCTATTGCCAACTTGCCACCAGAAATACAAACCAATATTCTTGGTAGCAAGGCTATGTTCGAATCATTTGACCAATGGTTTGAATACTTCAAGATGTTGGTCACCACTCACTTCCCACGACCTGGGGAACCAGACTATGATGTTAATACTGCCTTAACATAGGCCGCTTGGGAAGAATACTTTGGAAGCAGCCACAGGGCATTTGAGAAAAAGTATCCTTTTCCTGGCCTCATAGTAAATTATAAAGACGGGTCAGATGAAGAGGACAGAGATCCCAGCTGGCTTTCATGAATGTTTGAATATGGCTTTGTTAGACTAATCAAGCTAACTCACCATGGTCAAATCAGCCAGTTTCCACAAATCATACAACAAGTTGTCACAAAGATCAAAAGCCCATTTGTTTCCATTCGGTGCTGAAGCACACTCCCACAATGGGATGGCAACAATTGGATGACTGTAATACCTTCCAGGCACGTTGTACTCATCAATGGTTACACCCATCAAGGCCCCTGGTATGAAGGAGAGTCTCACCTATCCTATAGAGAACCACATGCACTTGCAGATTGCTGGAAAGACTACTTTAATAATGGGATTCTTACCATTACCCAAGACCTATGGAAAAATTATCATTTTGTCAGAAGCACTGGCAGAATTTTAGTATTTACAACCAAGCCTTACTCCACTGCAGTTATGAACCTCCAATGGGTCAACAATAATGATCCTAGGACATTCATCACTAAGACACCATATTATGAGCCCCTGAATTGGTATGGTTTTTGTAATGTATTTGCCACTTTTCATGAGCATGATTGCGATTATAATCCTCCTTGGGACCCCGATGATGGTGTTCCGTCAGAGTATTATGATACAGATTAAGGACTTCCCTCCTTCAGTTCAGAAAGCCATTGCTTACAATACAAGGTCTCAGTCTAGCCTAGACTCCATCCAGATCGCCGGGAAATCTAGCAAGGAACTAAAAGGTCTTGCCAAGCAATTACAAATCCAAGCAGAGAAGTTAGAGTCAGCAGAAAAGGTTTCTCTTGCCTTCTCTAAAGCTTCAGTTAACTGTTGTACCTTTGATCCCTTCCAAGACTCACAGGACCCGTACGATGGTTACAACTTGGACGAAGATTAGAGTATTTTGAATAGCACCAGTCACCATTCAGAACAGTTTTCAGAACCGGTTACTATTCATCTACAGTCCAGATCACTGTACATGCACAGTACCTGCACCAACAGCCATATAAGACAAAAGAGACAGGCTACTATTCATGAATAGTGACCGTTACTGTTCATCTACAGTACCCGACACAATAATCCGGATTTACTGTTTGCTTTCGGTGGAAAAGATATTCACCCGTGGTAAAAGCATTTTCACTCTCCGAATTTCCAGCAATATTCAGCAATATCCAAGGCTCCCTTTAGCTATAAAAGACAGCTCAGGATTCTTTCAGAAGCAAGTTTAATTCTCCAGATAGAATACTTCACAGAGCCCTCTCCTTTACAACCCTTAATCTTGTAAACAGATGACAACCTTAGTTGATTTCCCAGTTTATACCTGTAACACCATAATGGTCTTCACAGTTGTAATCTGTAATCAGATGGTCTCCCCCCATCACGTGTATTTGTAACTTACCCCCCTTTTTGGTATCAGAGCCACAGCAGCCTGTTACCTCAAGCTTTGTAACTTACCTCCCTATATATATGAGGGTATTTTAGTACTTAAGGATATAACTGGGTCGGTTCGGGTTCGGGTTTTAAAAAACTCGGACCCGTTTCGGGTTTTAAAAAAAAAACACAAATCTGACCTTATTCTTTATCGGGCCAGGTACCCGCAGGTCAAACAGAAATTGCCATCCCTAGAAAACATTGAACCTTAATTTGTTTTGAGTATTCATGGTGTATTTGAAGTACTAGGTTTCTTTGTTTTTGGACAATTTCTCTCATTCTTTGTTTCCTCCTCCGTCCATGGAGCAGTACCTGCAAGTACCTACTTTCTGAAAAACATGGAGAGAGAGAGAGATTAATTGGAGTGGTGAACTAAAGTATATTCTTTTAAGAACTTTTTTTGAAAAAATGATTAACTGCTTTGACAACTTTTTCAAATTTTCATAAAAACTTTTTTAAAATGAATGATTTTTTGTATGTCAGACCCTAAGAGCACACATTAACTTGATCCAATTACTAATTAAATTCACATCTCTTTATTTCTTTTTATTTTTTTTTTGAATGTTCAAATAGCGTATAAAACACTATGAACGTTTAGACCCCCAATTACAAAATTATCAATTCAAGCTTAATGTCAAACAGTATATGTGCGGAAAATGAACAAAAGCTAATAACAGAATTGATAAACAATCTAAACCAATTAAAATCACATCCACATCAGAAATTAAATGAAAAAGATTAAGGGAAGAGAGATGCAAACACAAGGACAACACAACGATGTGTTATTGAAGAGGAAATCGAAGATCTCGGCGTAAAACCTCTCCGCCGCCCTCCAAGCGGTCAATAATCCACTAGTTTATGTAGTTGGGATACATGAACAGCAATAGACCCTCCAAGCCTAATCTACCCAGTATACCTAAGCCCTCTAAGCTTCTTACTCTAACGAAGTTGCGCCAAACCTTTGTCTTTTCTAGCTTACTGGATTCCACTATAGTCCATAGCATCAACCAATAACCATTGGTCCCTTCCTAACTTCTTCCCAAAGCACCAAAAAGCCTTCTCACAAATGTAGGTATGGTGAGAAAATGATTTGGCCAAGAACCTTTCAAAGATGTAACAATGGAGAGGGTGAGAGTATAGGAATTTAAAGAGTCTCTATGTAAAAATTGTGGATGAGTCAATCTTATTTTTCTCTAGGGTTTCTCTCTCAAAATTCTCTCTAGAAGCTTTCTACATTTCGTGGGTATAAGGGTCTATATATATATCGGTGCGTGTTTGGAATGCGAAGAGTCATTTTTCCAAAATAGAGCTGGCTAGCGACTTGGCCTCGTGACTTGACTCAATCGCGAGTTCAAGCTGCGAGCTAACTGAATGGCTAGTCTGGACTTTTTGTCTTATAGTGCTACAGCTGGTATGACGGTTTAGCTTCTCTACATGCTTCACTTGTGTGCTTCTTCTAGCAGCTTGCCAGTCGCGAGCCACCCGCAAGATCCAGTCATGAGTCCTTGCTTCACTACACAGTCTTGAGCATTTCTTCACACTCTCTCACACACTACCCTTACATGATTCCCACTTAAATACAGGGTTTCTAAATGATGAATTACGAGCAAATTTGGCACGGAATAAAGCCAACATGATGGTTAATTAAATTCAACCTTACAATTTTTATTTTTTATCTTGGTAGTTCAGTCAAAATCTATAATATACTATAAATATAAAACCCAAAAATGTTTAACACACAATATTTTGTTACATGATCTATATTTATACTATCCATTATTGTATTATTATATTATATACAAAAGTTGAATCCGAACCATTGTAAGATGCATGTGTTGGGATTTGTGCCCTAGAATCCTATTGTATGATGATATGTACTATATTATGTATGACATTATGTATGACATGATGTATGATTTAATATTGTTATTAATAAAGTTGTGTTATTATTATCTGAAATAATGGTAACATGAATATTTGGACATTATCATATAGTCCATGAGATGCATAGTATGTGATTTATGTGATTTAGTCACAGAAGATATAAGTCACAAATTCTTTGTAAACTCAGAATTTGGTTCGTAGTCGATGATGAAATTGGGCATTTCATCTGCGAAGACTATAACATGTCAACTAAGATGATTTGTCTTGATCATGGAAGTGGTGACTTCTAGTTGATATGTTGATATGTTTTAAGAGTTAAAACATATTGAACCAGACCGCTGTGAGATTTATTATTCTCATAAAGACTATCAATTGAATAATAAATCTCACGACTTATATTTGCATGAACTCTTAATCCTGAGAGAATAATGGACTTGATCATGAAGTGTAAGTTGCTTTGATATATCAGGAGTGAGATCTAAAGTAACGGTCAAAATCTCAGTATGTTGGGCAACTACATTTAGTGTTGATGGAACATATATTCTTAAGATGGAACTCATAGTCTCTTAACGGAGATACAAAATATTCCCTTGAGATAAGTTTAATGGATTTGTTATTCAGAATGTTAGGCCTAACTACTTTAGTAATTAGTTACTAAAGTATATATTTATGAAATTGGATTTCATAAATATATGATGAATAACTTAAAGGATTAAACCGTGTACTCAATGATTAAAATGTAGTAATTTACAAAGTGGCAGTCTACTTTCACAACTTTGTATTACTACGAATATTTTATGAAGGGGTTGCATGTACAATTAAGTCTTGGGATATAATCTATTAATAAGGCCTAGAGTGCAACTATATTTATATAGTGGTATTAAATATAGTTAATGGTAAGTTTGGACTTGTCAAGAGTTGACAGAAAGGTCCAAGGCCCATTAGAGCTACTGTCTTATTTGTTCCCTTTTGGTCCCACTCCAAGCCACATACTAAAGCCTAATTGGAAAAGCCCAAAAGGCTAGCCCAATTAGATAATCAGTTATAAGGAGAGAAACATACAGATTTGATTAGGATATGAATTGGTATGTGAGTGTTGGACACTCTTAGATTCTCTCTAGAAACATATACATATAACTGATTGAGAGACTACACATCTTGGGCATCTAGTGGAATTGGAGTGAAGATTGAAAGTCTTCTCAAGAACTTCTGATCTTCGGTTTTGAATTTCACCGCTTCAAGGTACACTCTCTAGTTTTCTAATTTTGAAACTTATATGGCACATGTCATCAATTGTGAATGAAGTAGATCCGTTTAATTAATATTTTCCGCTGCGCACACTCATATTTCCATCAGCATGCATCAATAACAAGTGCCTTTCTGTTACTCTTATCTTATTTTATCACAAGGCTAGTGAGGCCTCACAATTTTACGCGTCAAAATTAGAATATATATTTTTAATTAAGTTAATTTTATTATATTTAAAACCTCATATAAAATACTAGTCGCTAACGCGTGTGTTGCACGGGAAAGCTACCAAAATTTTTAGTTAAAAATAAACAAAAATTAAGATGAACCTCCAATTTGATATGACATTAGAATTGTAACAGCCATCAAATAATAACAAAATATACATTTTTGTAGATTAAAAAAATGATACAAATAGCTCAGTCATTTGCACGCGTGACAGTGTTGCACCACTCCCAAATGACACATACACCACAAAATCATTTGGTTGCTTGTTTAGCCAATCAAACAACAAGCCATTCTTGGATGAGTTACCTGATTATGTTACTATTGGACCAACTAGGTACACTGGTCTTTTTAATACATAACCAAATAGTTTATCATCTCTCAAAGCCGCAATTGTTTTAGGCTGCAACCCCTCTCAACAGTCTTTTATTTGCACATATTGGGCAAATGTCCCAATATCATGTCTTTTTGCTATGGCTTTTTTCATTTTTCAATTTCATTTATTTCTGTCTTCCACTAAATATTCATTGTATTCATTATATTAAAAAAACATTGAAGTAAAGCTATATCCTCAAATAACTAAATATAAGAGTTTAATTCCTCTTTATTTCAATTTAAAACCAAATTGCGCATAAAAGCAAAAAAAATTTCCTTTGTTCCAATATGTCTTTAGTACCAAAATCACAAATCCATTAAAACCAAATTGTGCATAGAAAAGCTTAGAGATTGAAAGACAACTTTAAAGTGTTTTTTGTATCTTCTTCCATTGTTGCTTTGTAGTAGTCCCTGAATATGCCCTTTTGTTTCCTTGAGTTACAGATGTTGGTGTGAGTTGCACATTGCTTTGAACATCAAGTTTTTGAAATTTAGTACAATCACCATCTTCTTCAGTTGATAAGTTGTTGCTACATTTATTTGAAGTATCACTGATAAAGGAAAGACTGGTAAATACCTGACTTTCCTCGTCTTGTAGTTGTATTACCAAATAAGTCAAATATCAAAATGCTAAATACCTACCTGCAAAACAGTAAGAATCTTGTGAGGTTCTAAGTATTTAGGACCTAATGTATTAGAACTCTAAATTGTATTGTTGGCAAACCATGATCAAAACAGGTTTTTAGTCTTGTTTTAGACTTGCTCAAAGTATGTGTTTTATGTAAAGTTGGAATCAAGCTGCTACAGAATTCATTATGCAATTCGGTTTGGCTTGATCGATCGAGAATTAGACTCGACCGATCAAAAGTCGAGCAGAATGTTTTTTCTGCAGAATTTTCAACTCAGCTCTAAGCCTATATGACGTGTATGGTTTTATGTTTTGCCCTAGGTATAAAATGGAAACCCTAGCCACGTTTTTGAGGTTGCTCTGCTTGCTTTGTGTGTGAATCTCTTGTGAGATCTGAGAGGTGGTTTCCTTCACACATGTTTAGGATTATCAAGAAGGAGATTTCACTGAGAGCTTCATGATCATTTAGTTGCTGCACTAAAGAGCTTAAAGATACACAAGCGGGAGTACTTGTACTTGCTGGAGAATCCAAGAAAGAAGGAATCTGTGGTCTCGGAGCTTGCACGTGGTCATGTCAGTAAGTTTTCTACTTGAGGTAGCAATAGGATGTTAGTGGTCTAAGTCGCTATTGTAAAACTTCGATTCTTTCATAGTGGATTCAGTTTTACCCTGAGAATAGCTAGGTTAAATCCTCCCCAGGTTTTTTACCTGTTTGATTTTCCTGGGTCATCATATCTTTTTGTTCTTTTTATTCCGCACTTTACATTGATATGATTATATGATTGTGTTGACCTAGATTTGTTTAAATTGGACTAAGTAATCACTTGGCTAATTAACTAAGTTAATCCAATTATGTTTTTAAGGGGTCTAAAAAACGTACAAATCCAATTTTCAACCAAGAAACATTAATAGAAGAAAAATAGTGTAGTGTAGTGCAGTGTAGTGCAAATTTTTCTTTTTTAATCTCCTTCATATCATCAAACAAGTTGATTGTGAGAGTAGGCAGCTTACCCTCATAAAAAAAAAAAAAATGAGAACTCTTCTTATATATGTTATTTTCTTCAAGAATTAAATTTATTAGCATAAAATTTTTAATGATTCTATCCAATGAAAAAACAATCACTTGCATCACCATAGTTGCTGCTGTTAGCTCACTTTAACTCATGTTTTCCATAGTGACCAGTAATTTATAGAGGCAAAGGAACCCAGATATTAAAAGCAAAAGCCTAAACTAAATCCTCTAATTGATTTAAGAATTCCATTTTGTTTTATGCAGTTACTATCAGTTAGTCTTGTAGCCTTGCAACTATTTGAATGAATCTTATCTAATCAATGTGTCAGTTGCATCATACCTTGCATGTCCATACATGTCCATACGTTAATGTGTTTGAAGACAAAAATAATGTTGTTGAGCAATACAATATTCAAATCTGAAAAACTAAACAACACTGTGCTCAAGGGCATTTCTAAAATTTTAACAATGTTAAGCCTCTACAATTTTTTGTTTATGTTGAAAAAAGTTTTAAACATTTGGGTCACATGGGCTACAAAAAATCTACTCACACCAATTTCACTAAGGTAGCATAGCATTCTCAACATATAAAATATTTATACATAATAAGTTACAATTGAAATTGAGTTTCATGAATTCTTTAAATGTAAACAGAACACTACAATATACTATGATATTAAAGCTCAAGCATAAAAGCAAATTTAAAATAGCAGCCATATATTTGCTGTAACTATTAAACATACACAGGGGAAATATAAATTATTTAAATATTTATAAGGTACAATTGTACTAAGCATAGATATAAATTATTTTATAAACCTGCTCCATATCTGTATATCATCTTAAATTGATTTTTAGAGAACAAAAAAAAAAAAAAAAAAAAAAAAGAGAGAGAGAGAGAGAGACATATAATTCAATATGAACAATGTAATGAATAACTAACCTCAATGTACTCCACACCAATTTCACTAAGATTATCAGAAATGTTGTGTGATGAAAGCAAGCTCATAACTCCGCCTTGTTCAGTTTCACTAAACAAATTCAAACACATAGCTTAGTTTCCACACAACCTTTGTTTACAAATTGAAGTTTTTTTTTTTTTTTTTTTTTTTTTTTTTGTTGCTAAAACTAATATAACTAAACTAACATTCAAAAAAAGCTAAGAAATCCAAACTATTCTAAGTCTGAACTTGAAACAGTCAAAACATAAAACATCAACTATATCAAAGAATAAGAAATCGTTCAATGATATTAAAACTCCAAGCATAAAAGCAGATTTCAAACAACAACCATATATTTGCTGTGCAAGCTCAAAAATGTGTTGAAAACACAAGAGCTATTTAGACCCCCAAATTAAAGTTACGGCTCAATTGATTTTACTCTAACTTAATACTAAGTACGGAATAGAGTAAATGCGAGCGGATAAACAAACAAGCTACTCTAACCCCCACAATCATTATAACACAGTAGTAAAATGAAAGGTAAGAGAGTAGGGAAGAATAATGCAAACACAAGATAACATGCCGATGTGTTATCAAAGAGGAAATCGAAGAACTCGGCAAAAAACCTCTCCACCGCCTTCCAAGCGGTAATCGATCCACTAGACAATTAGTTGGGAGACATGGGTTAACAAGAGACCCTCCAAGCCTAATCTACCCGATGCACATAAGCCCTCCAAGCTCCTTCTCCAACAAGGCTTCTTAGAATTGTTTCTTTTCTAGCTCTCTGGATCTCGCAATACGCCCGATTGCATATGCCAAAGCCTGGCTTCTTCCAATGCTTCCCAGCAACACCAAAACCTCACTTGACACTCTGAAAGGGTGTGGTAAGTGTTTGGGCTATCAACCTCTCAATGGTATGGAAATGGAGAGGTAGAAGTTGAGGAAAATCCATAAGCAATTGTGTAGAGAAATATGGGTATAACAATCTCTAACTCTTAAGGTTTGTGGCTAGAGTTTTCTCTTAGAAGCACTCCTTAACATGTGGGTAATGTGGGTATATATAGTGTAAGTACTGAAAGTGTGTATCATAAATGACAATCTGGCAAAATAGAATGTTTCGCGGGTATCTCACGGGAAGGCCTTACCTGCGAGATACTCATGAAAACCAACTGTCTCCATCTGTCCTAACTCTTCACATTCCAGTCAAGTGCAGGGTACATGCTTCACTTCGCGGGAAGTTTAGTCGCGAGCTACTTGCGAAAACAGCTTTAGTCTTAATGCCTTAAGTCTTTACACATTCTTTCTCTCACACATCCCTTACAATTAAATCCCACAAATAATACAGAGTATAAAAGATTAAACATAATATAATCAAATTTGGCATGAAATAAAAGCCACAAAACACATAGTTGTAAATTACAAATTTACATGCTGTAACTATTAAACATACACAGGGGAAATACAAAAAAAAAATACTATATCATTAGATAGATAAATATTTATAAGGTTAAACTAAGATATTAAAACTCCAAGAATAAAAGTAGATTTAAAACAACAAACGAATACCAAACATAACTTTTAGAAGAGAGCATTAAATGAACCTAGATATTAAGCAATAATATAGTTTATGCTGCTGTCAGCTAACTTCAACTCATGTTTTCCATAGTGACCAGTAATTTATAGAGGCAAAGGAACCCAGATATTAAAAGCAAAAGCTAAAACTAAATCCTCTAATTAATTTAAGAATTCCATTTTGTTTTATGCAGTTACTTTTAGTTTGCAGCCTTGCAAGTATTTGAATGTATCTTATCTAATCAATGTGTCAGCTGCATCATACCTTGCATGTCCATATGTTCATGTGTTTGAGGACAAAAATAATGTTGTTGAGCAATACAATTGTACTAAGCATAGATATAAATTATTTTATAAACCTGCTCCATATCTGGATATCATCTGAAACTGATTTTTAGAGAACACACACAAAAAAAGAAAAAGAAAAAAGAGAGACATATAATTCAATATGAACAATGTAATGAATAACTAACCTCAATGTACTCCACACCATTTTCGCTAAGATTATCAGGAATGTTGTGTGATGAAAGCAAGTTGATAACTCCACCTTGCTCAGTTTCTACCAAACAAATTCAAACCTATAGCTCAGTTTCCACACAAAAAAATTCAAATTGATTATCACCATTTTAATAGCTATTTAAAATATTGAAGATGTAACTCACTTCAAAAAATATTGTACAAACCCTCAATAAGATAATTACATTCACTTCTAAAAGCTCGAAAATGTGTTGAAAACACAAGAGAGATTTAAACCATAACACAGCATTAAAATGAAAGGTAAAAGAGTAGGGAAGAAGAATGCAAACACAAGATAACATGCTGATGTGTTATCGAAGAGGAAACTGAAAAACTCGGTGAAAAACATCTCCACCGCCCTCCAAGCGATAATCGATCCACTAGACAATCAGTTGTGATACATGGGTTAACAAGAGATCCTTCAAGCCTAATCTACACGATGTACCTAAGCCTTCCAAGCTCCTACTCCAACAAGGCTTCTTGGAACCATGTCTTGTCTTGCTCTTCGGATCCCGCAATACGCCCAATTGCATCCGCCAAAGCCTGACTTCTTCCAATGCTTCCCAGCAGCACCAAAACCTCACTTGACACTCTAAAAGGGTGTGGTAAGTGTTTGGGCTATTAACCTCTCAATGATATGGAAATTGAAAGGTAAGAGTTGAGGAAAATCCACAAGCAATTGTGTAGAGAAATGTGAGTATAACAATCTCTAACTCTTTAGGTTTGTGACTAGGGTTTTCTCTTAGAAGCACTCCTTAACATATGTGGGTAAAGAAAGTGTGTATCAGATATGACGACCTAGCAAAACAGAATGTTTCACAAGTGTCTCGCGGGAAGGCCTTACCTACAAGCTACTCATAAAACACAGCTATCTCCATCCTGTCCTGACTCTTCGTATTCCAGTCATGTGCAGGGCACATGCATCATTTTGCGGGATGCTTAGTCGCGAGCTACCCTCAAAAACACTTTAGTCTTCATGCCTTGAGTCTTCACACACTCTCTCTCACACAACCTTTACAATGAAATCCCACATTAAATACAGGGTACAAAAGATTGAACATAATTACAATCAAATTTGGCACGGAATAAAAGCCAACAAAACACATAGTTGTAAATTACAACTTTACATTCTCCTCCTTTGGCTATTCCATGATAAAACCCCTAAAACAGACTCTAGACTTAGACGTGTGTTTGGGAACAGTGGCAAAACTCACTCACACCTATTCTAGAAACTGTGAAGTACTTGCACTTATATACCTGTAACCTGAAACACTTGCACACAAACAAAACTTTCATTAAGCTTATGACAAGTTGAATACATGGTACGTACATGAGCAAGTAAAGTGCAATCAAGTTTGTAAACACTATTAAACATGTAAGCATATCTTGATTAAACAAGTTCAGTCATTAAAGAATGACTACAATGAACATTTAACTAGTAAATGCTCATCGGACACGCAATGCAATAAAGACCAATCGCAATGATCAATTGCATGTCCAACACACAACCAATGCAAAATACACTAAGTATTTGCATCTAGGATATAAGATCCTACTAGGGTACAAGTGTGAGGTACTTAAGATAGTTTTGCAACATCTAAAAGTACAAAAACAATTGCTACAAAAGCAATGAAATAAACACAAGTACTGAATATTAAACTGAAATATAAAAACATAGTACTTAAGCTTTAAAATAAAGCAATAAAAACAACTATGCAAGAATTATAAACACTAAAACAGTTTAAACCAAACATAAATAATGCTAAACCGAAAAGTTATCCTGAATGAACCAATGTACCTAAGTCTAAACTCTGTCTACGCTTTGCTCCCCCTCAAATGTGCAAGCTCCCCCCTCAAAATTTTCTCCCTCTTTTTGACTGGAATGGCCAAAGAGGCTAAAACTGGTCAGACTCTGAATATGATCCCTGCGCCATGGATAAATCCTCAATCTATGAAGATAATGCAGTGATCTGACCCTGAACGTAAGCGAATTGATTTGTAGTGTGCTGTACATGGGAGTCTAGCATTGTATACATCTTCTCTACTCTGTCAATGAGGTGATCAAGTCTGTCGGGTCCTCGTACTGGTGCTAAAGATGATGACTGAGCTGAAATCTCTGGTACAAAAGTGAATCTATCAATCTCCTCCTCTATATCTCCTCCCTCTTTCTCAACACAATCCCTTGGTATTTGAGACACACCGATTTTGGATCCTCGAATGTGAGCTATGCTTCGAGTCACTGTGTGTGCACCAATGGGGTAATCTCTATGCACAATAGTGAGACTGCTTGGAAGTTTGAGCTTTACCTTTGCAATGAGGCCCATAATGAGAGAGGGGAATGGCATGATTGTTCTAGAGTTCCACTTCTCAATGCTCTTGGTCAAAAGGTGGAAGATGTGTCCATAAATATTAATCTCCTTGTGAGTGAAAAGATCGTACAAGAAGATTGTCCTTAGAGCGGACAATGTCGTCAGGTTGGTGATCGGATACAAGTTGTGGATCATCACATAAGCAAGAGCCTTCATCTCTGGACTGAATGGAATTGTGTTCATGGACTTTTTGGTTGGTGTACCACCAATAATCTTTACCATTTCCTCAATGGATTCTAAACGATCATCGTATTGCATGGTAATTGGCTAAGAAGGAGGACAAACTTTAAGGAAGTCTTGGATTGAATCTCTTGTAATCACAAATTCCTTGTGTCTCACCCAGATTTAATATGGTCTCCGTCCACACTAGCATTTGAAAAGAACTCCTCAATGATTTCCGAGTACACATTTCCATTCAGAGTTAACAGCTTCGTCCATGTCCTCTCCTTGAACACATCGGGAATGAAAGTGTCTCCAAGGGTATCCAATTGGACAACTCTTTCCATAATTATTGTGGCTCGCTTGTAGCAGTCATTGTAAGCCATATCTACCTCAACAAACTTGAAGTTGTTAGAATCCGTGCGAGCATGCTTAGTGGATTTCTTGGTCGCTGAATGTTTGGTAGGAGACATCTGCACATGTACACAAAAAACAAAGAAACGAAACAGGTGCAAAAACACAAAACATACCACAAAACTTGATTAGATTCAAGTTAGTCCAAAACAAAAGTATAAAGACTTAAAACAGAACACAACAAACTTAAAACAGCATGCCATAAGAGCTAAGACATATAAACAATAGAAAATGCAGGAAAATAACAAATGTGCATGTTCTGTGCATGTGTGTGCATGAGGTGATGCATGGTATGTGCCTAGTGGGTGCTTAGTGTGTGCCTAGGTGGTGCATTGCATGGCGTGGCATTGAGGCACAAATTGGCAAAGTGTGTAAAACACACACCCATTGACCAAAAAATGTCAAACATTTTCAATCAAGAGTAAACCCAAGCAATGGAACTCATTTTAGTCCAAAACAACACAAAAATGTCATTTGAACATTTTGTCAAACACAAAGCATGCATCACGACAGAAAACCAATGGACAATGCATAAACACATGTAAAAACGCCTTAATACATGCTTAAAATGCCACAAGGGGCCAACATAGATACACATAAACCAAATGGGACTCAGCCCAATCAAAATTTTGAAATTTTTTTGGTGAAAGTCAAGAATCCCAACCCTTTTTTGAAAAATCCCCAATTTAAAAATCTAAGATAATTTCTACATAATCAAAGTGGAAAAGATGAAAAGAATGTTAAGAACATACCTTTGAGATTGATTTTGCTAAGATTCGCTTGAAAGTGATGGGGTTTTGAGTGAAAAATAGTTTTGGGTTGAGAGGGGTTCGAGAGAGGCAAGGCGAGGGAAATGAGAGTGTTTTTGAAAACCTGTCACCTACCTTATAAAACTGAAAACACGTGTTTTTCACGGGTTAGGTAGTCATAAAAATAGTTGCGAAAAACACCACTGAAGCATAAAAGCTTTTGGAGAAGCTTTTAGTCGTGAAACAGTCGCGAGACAGTCGCGATAGCCTCTGTATGAAACTTGTGTTTTTTTCAATTTTTGCCTAAAACTCATTTTGCAAGAAGGGTTTGATCGCAAAATACTCGCAAGACAGTCGTGAGACTTGATGGAATTAAATGAGTGCGCAGCGGAAAAGTAAGTTTTGAACGGATCTACTTCATTCAATATTGATAACATGTGTAAAGTAAATTTCAGAATTATGAGAACAAGAGATCGTACCTTGAAGCGATGAGTTTCAAAACCGAAGATTGAAGCACTTGGGAATACTCTTAATCTTCACTCCAATTCCACTAATCGCCCAAGATGTGTGGTCTCTCAAATTGATAACAAAGGGATGATGTGTGAATTTCAAAAACTCACTACCACACCAATACAATGGTGATTTTCTTACCAATTATTTTCTGTACGTTTTTCCCTTTGTTTCTAACCAATATATCTAATTGGGCTAGCCTTTTGGGCTTTACCAATTGGGCTTAAGTGTGTGGCTTGGAGTGGGACCAAAAGGGACCAATAAGACACTAGCTCCAATGGGCCTTGGGCTTTTCTGTCAACTCTTGACAAGTCCAAAGTTACCATTAACTATATTTAATACCACTATATAAATATAGTTGCACTCTAGGTCTTATCTATATATTATATCCCAAGACTTTATTATACATGCAACCCCTTCATAAAATATTCGTAGTAATACAAAGTTATTAATATAGACTGCCACTTTGTAAATTACTACATCTTGATCCTTGAGTACCCGGTTTAATCCTTAATGTTATTCATTATATATTTATGAAATCCAATTCCATAAATATATACTTTAGTCTTACTAAAGTGGTTAGGCCTAACTCTCTGAATAACAAACCCATTAAACTTATCTCAAGGGAATATTTTATATCTCTGTTAAGAGACTATGAATTCCATCTTGAGAATACATGTTCCATCAACACTTAATGTGGCTGCCCAACATACTGAGGTTTTGACCATTAATATAGATCTCACTCCTGATATATCAAAGCAACCTACATCTTATGATCAGGTCCATTATTCTCTCAGGATTAAGAGTTCATGCAAATACAAGTCATGAGATTTATTATTCATTTGACAGTCCTTAGGCAAATAATAAATCTCATGGCGGTCCAGTTCAATATGTCTTAACTCTTAAAACATATTAACACATCAACTAGAAGTCTCCACTTCCATGATCAAGACAAATCATCGTAGTTGATATGTTATAGTCTTCGCAGATGAAATGCCCAATTTCATCACCGACTACGAACTATAATTCTGAGTTTACAAAGAACTTGTGATTTATATCTTCTGTGACTCTTCACATAAATCACATACTATGCATCTCATGGACTATATGATAATGTCCGAATATTCATGTTACCATTATTTCAGATAATAATAAAACAAATTTATTAAACACAATATTAAGTCATACATAATGTCAAACACAATGTCACACTTAATATCATACATAGCATCTTACAATAGGATTTAAGGGCACCAATCCTAACATTCTCCCACTTGCCCTAAAGACTATTGTGCACTAATCTAACTCCCATTCCCTCCAAATGTGACTCGAAAGTCCTTTGAGGCAAGGCTTTGGTAAATGGATCTGCTAGATTGTTTGCACTTTCAATCTTTGCTACCACCACATCTCCACGAGCAACAATATCTCGAATGATATGGTACTTCCTCTCAATGTGCTTTCCTTTCTTGTGATTCCTTGGATCTTTAGATTGTGCAACTGCTCCACTGTTATCACAAAACAATGTGATTGGAACTTGCTCCATTCTTATTACACCAAGGTCAGAGAGGAATTTCTTGAGCCATACAGCTTCCTTTGCTGCTTCACAAGCAGCAACATATTCTGCTTCCATGGTGGAGTCTGCAATACATGATTGCTTAATACTCCGCCAACTAATGGCTCCACCTCCCAAGGTGAAAACACATCCTGAAGTGGATTTTCTGAAATCTAGATCCGATTGAAAATCTGAATCTGTATAGCCAATGGGAATCAAATCCTCACAACGGTAAACAAGCATATAATCTCTCGTTCTCCGTAGATACTTGAGAATATGCTTTACAGCTTGCCAATGTTTTGGTCCTGGATTTGATTGATATCTACTGACCATGCCCACTGAATAGCAGATATCTGGTCTAGTACAAAGCATGGCATACATGAGACTTCCTACTGCAGAAGCATAAGGAACTTGTCTCATTATATCTATTTCCTCTTGAGTCTTAGGCCTTTGGTCATCAGACAGAGGAACTCCATGTCTGAAAGGAAGTAATCCTTTCTTGGAGTTTTGCATGCTAAACCGTTCTAGAACCTTATCTATATATCCAGCTTGTGATAAGCCTAACATCTTATTCTTGCGATCTCGCCAAAGCTTGATCCCTAGAATAAAGTTAGCCTCACCCAAGTCCTTCATATCAAATTGACTTGACAACCAAACTTTTACAGATGACATTACCCCTACATCATTTCCAATGAGTAGAATATCATCAACATAAAGTACTAGGAACATTACTACTTTATCTTGATGTCTTTTGTACACACATGGTTCATCAAGATTTTGTTCAAAACCAAATGTCTTGATTGCTTGATCAAATCTGATGTTCCATGACCTAGATGCTTGCTTAAGTCCATAAATGGACCTTTGCAACTTGCATACCAAATGCTCTTGGTTCTTTGCTATGAAACCTTCCGGTTGCATCATATAGATTTCCTCTTCAAGATTGCCATTAAGAAATGCAGTCTTGACATCCATTTGCCAAATCTCATAATCAAAATGAGCAGCAATGGATAAGAGAATTCTGATAGATTTAAGCATTGCTACTGGAGAAAAGGTTTCATCATAATCAATACCTTCTTTTTGAGTATACCCTTTCGCCACTAGCCTTGCTTTAAAGGTTTCAACCTTCCCATCTATCCCTCTCTTTCTCTTGTAAACCCATTTGCAACCAACAGGTTTAATGCCATTAGGCGCCTCTACAAGATTCCAAACTTGATTGGAATACATGGAATCTAATTCAGATTTCATAGCTTGGACCCAATGATATGCATCTACATCATTCATTGCTTCATCATATGTATAGGGATCCGATTCAACCTCTTCTGAGATAGCTTCATAGATTTCTCCTAAACCTATGAATCTTATAGGAGGCCGAACAATTCTCCCACTACGACGAGGCACCTGTGTACTAGACATCTCAGTAGTAGTATCTTGTGGTGTACCTAATACAGCCACATTATCCCTAGTTTCATCTATAGGTTGTTCATTTACAGATTCATTCATTTCAGCCAACACAACTCTACTTTTAGGAGTATAATCATTCATATAGTCATTTTCCAAGAATTGGGCATTTGTGCTAACAAACACTTTATTATCTTTATGACTATAGAATAAACCTCCAACAGTTCCTTTTGGATACCCAACAAAGAAAACCACTTCTGTTTTAGACTGTAACTTGTCAGACTTTCCTTTTAACACATGTGCTGGACAACCCCAAATATGGAGATGTCTCATACTAGGCTTACGCCCATTCCACAATTCCACAGGTGTTTTAGGAACAGACTTCGAAGGTACTAAATTCAGAAGATACATCGCTGTGTTTAAGGCATATCCCTAAAAAGAAATAGGTAGAGTTGAATAACTCATCATGGACCTAACCATTTCTAAAAGAGTCCTATTCCTTCTTTCTGCTACACCATTCTGTTGTGGAGTTCCAGGTGCAGTCAATTGGGATACAATCCCATTCTTAGTTAAGTAATCCTTGAAATCCCCAAAGAGGTATTCACCACCTCGATCAGATCGAATGGCTTTTATGTGTTTACCTAATTGATTCTCAACTTCAGCCTTAAACTCTTTGAACTTTTCAAAGGCTTCGGACTTCCGTCTCATTAGGTATACATAACCATATCTTGAGTAATCATCAGTGAAAGTAATGAAATACTCATGGCCACCTCTTGCTTGGATTGACATAGGACCACAAACATCAGAATGTACTAATTCTAGCAAATCTTGGGCTCTTCTACCTTTTGCAGTAAAAGGTCGTTTGGTCATTTTACCTTCCAAACAAGATTCACAAACTGGAAATTCATCAAAGTCCATGGGCCCTAAGAGTCCATCTTTGATCAGTCTTTGAATTCTGTTTGAATTAATATGACCTAAACGCAAGTGCCAAAGATATGCATCATTAGTAGAAGGAAACTTTCTCTTTAATGATTTTACATGAGAGTTAGCATCTAATTCAGAATTATATAATTCATGCTTATCAGGAGTTAAAATATAAAGACCATCCACAATATTGCCATAACAGATAAACACTTTATCCTTCTTTATTACAACATTGTCTTTTAGGATAACACAATATCCTTGTTTACCTAAGTAAGTAGCAGAAATTAAATTCCTACGTACATTAGGTACATACAAACAGTCTTCTAATATTAGAACTCTAGATTGAAAACACAAATTATAAACTCCAACAGCTACAACTGGAATCCTGCTCCCATCAGCCAAAGTAAGAAACAACTCCCCTTCTTTAAGTTTTCTGGTCTCCTGAAACCCCTGCAAAGAATTGCAGATATGATTAGTACAACCTGAATCCACACACCAGGAATCCGTGGGATTCTGTACCAAACATATTTCAAGAAGGAATGTATCATTCATACCTTTATTCTTGGCAGCCTTGAAAACTGGACAATTCCTCTTCCAATGTCCTTTCTCACCACAATGGAAACACTTTCCTTTGATCTTCTTTCCTTTATCAGCAACCCCTAAGGTAATTTGTTTACCCTCTTGTTTGGTGAAGTCCTTCTTCTTCTTCTTCTTACCCTTGCCTTTCGACTTAGGTTGAGAAGTAGAAGCTTCACCAACATTGGCTTCAACATTGGAAGTACCAAGAATGCCTTCTGCCGCTACCAATTCATTCATTAATTCAGACAAGGTATAAATCTTTTTGTTCATATTATAGTTTAGTTTGAATTCCTTGAATGATTCTGGTAGCGACTGGAGTATCATATCCACTTGGGATTCTCCATCTATATCGGCACCTAAAACTTCCAATGTGTTCAGATTAGAGATCATTGTAAGACAATGCTCTCTAACTGAACTTCCTTCAGCCATTCTAGTATTATAAATTTGCCTCATGGTCTCTTGCCTTGCAGAACGGCCTTGCTCACCAAACATCTCCTTCAGACTTTGCATGATGTCTGAAGCTAGTTCTACATCCTGCATTTGATGCTGTAGAACATTTGAGATAGATGCTAGGATGTAGCACTTGGCCATTCCATTAGATTTCTGCCAACGATCATATCGTTGTTTTTCCTCAAGAGGAGCATCTAATGAAGGAAAGTTAGGACATGATTTAGTAAGAACATACTTATGTTCTTCAGCAGTGAGAACTATGTCCAAGTTTCTTTTCCAGTCAACATAGTTGGATCCAGTCAGTTTGTTTTGATTAAGAATAGCTACAAGTGGGCTAAAAGATGCCATGTTCTAAATCTGAAAACAATAAACATGAATATAATCAATAAACTGGACATTATCTTTTTAGCATATAAACATATAGTATGGAACCTTAATAAAACCATAATATAATATATGCAACGACAACCCAATCCCATATTCAATATCCCTCAGCATAGAGTGAATATAAAATACTATGATTGATTGAGAACTATTCTCATCATTAGTGCTATCATGATAACTCTTATCAAACACTAATAATATGCCGTTATATTTATTTGGCCTCTAAATAATTATAGTAAGAACTCAGCATAGAGGATACTATAATATTTAGTCTAGTGTATACCATTGTCTAGAATCATGTGTAGCCACATTTCATCCCCTTAACAAGCTTATTTTGTAGTACCATGATACAAAACACCCTCCGCATGGAATGCTAAGCTCAAGGCAAAGACAAGGTGTTTGATCAAACCACTATAAACCAAGAAATTCAATCTTGTAGGACCATAAAATAAATACTCTCCGCATGGAATGCTAAGCACAAGGCAAAGACAAAGTATTTATTTCATACTACTATGAATTGACAATGGAGGCCGTGAGATCCAACCCTTGTATCTCTCTCCCACTAGATGTTTTAGTTTTAAAACATGCATAATCTAATTACACATAGTCTTACTCTTTTATCATGTGAAAACACTTAGAAAAAATTTCTGTTTTTCTTTCTTTCGATCGATCGAAAGTGCCCCTCGATCGATCGAAAAAACTAAAAAATTCGAACTTGATCCTCTGACACTTTCGATTGATACTCGATTGCCTTTCGATCGATCGAAAAACAGATTCGATCGATCGACTAGCAATCGAAAAACTATCGTTCTAAAGCGTCTAATCACTGTCTCTTTCGATCGATCGAAATTGATTTTCGATCGATCGAAAATCGCGAAACTCAAATTCCCAGAAATTTTCTAAGGCAGTTTTCTACGGATTTTCATGAACAAACATCTTGAAAACGAACATGATAGACAGAGATCAATGTCAAAACTGAATTCTATTGATGTTATAGCCTTAAGATTGAATTTAACATACTTAAATTTAAAATTAAACAACATCATAACACCAATTTCAGTTTTCATCAAATCATAGTTTCAACAACATGCAGAAAATTAAAAATTTAATCTTCTAACAATATGAAACTATCTTCTCCAATTCTAAAACTCACAAACATGTTAAACAATACGAAATTGAAGACCGCTCTGATACCATTTGATGGAATTAAATGAGTGCGCAGCGGAAAAGTAAGTTTTGAACGGATCTACTTCATTCAATATTGATAACATGTGTAAAGTAAATTTCAGAATTATGAGAACAAGAGATCGTACCTTGAAGCGATGAGTTTCAAAACCGAAGATTGAAGCACTTGGGAATACTCTTAATCTTCACTCCAATTCCACTAATCGCCCAAGATGTGTGGTCTCTCAAATTGATAACAAAGGGATGATGTGTGAGTTTCAAAAACTCACTACCACACCAATACAATGGTGATTTTCTTACCAATTATTTTCTGTACGTTTTTCCCTTTATTTCTAACCAATATATCTAATTGGGCTAGCCTTTTGGGCTTTACCAATTGGGCTTAAGTGTGTGGCTTGGAGTGGGACCAAAAGGGACCAATAAGACACTAGCTCCAATGGGCCTTGGGCTTTTCTGTCAACTCTTGACAAGTCCAAAGTTACCATTAACTATATTTAATACCACTATATAAATATAGTTGCACTCTAGGTCTTATCTATATATTATATCCCAAGACTTTATTATACATGCAACCCCTTCATAAAATATTCGTAGTAATACAAAGTTATTAATATAGACTGCCACTTTGTAAATTACTACATCTTGATCCTTGAGTACCAGGTTTAATCCTTAATGTTATTCATTATATATTTATGAAATCCAATTCCATAAATATATACTTTAGTCTTACTAAAGTGGTTAGGCCTAACTCTCTGAATAACAAACCCATTAAACTTATCTCAAGGGAATATTTTATATCTCTGTTAAGAGACTATGAATTCCATCTTGAGAATACATGTTCCATCAACACTTAATGTGGCTGCCCAACATACTGAGGTTTTGACCATTAATATAGATCTCACTCCTGATATATCAAAGCAACCTACATCTTATGATCAGGTCCATTATTCTCTCAGGATTAAGAGTTCATGCAAATACAAGTCATGAGATTTATTATTCATTTGACAGTCCTTAGGCAAATAATAAATCTCATGGCGGTCCAGTTCAATATGTCTTAACTCTTAAAACATATTAACACATCAACTAGAAGTCTCCACTTCCATGATCAAGACAAATCATCGTAGTTGATATGTTATAGTCTTCGCAGATGAAATGCCCAATTTCATCACCGACTACGAACTATAATTCTGAGTTTACAAAGAACTTGTGATTTATATCTTCTGTGACTCTTCACATAAATCACATACTATGCATCTCATGGACTATATGATAATGTCCGAATATTCATGTTACCATTATTTCAGATAATAATAAAACAAATTTATTAAACACAATATTAAGTCATACATAATGTCAAACACAATGTCACACTTAATATCATACATAGCATCTTACAATAGGATTTAAGGGCACCAATCCTAACAAGACTTTATGTATGAAATTGAAAATTTTTGATTTCCCTTAAACACTTTTTGCGAGAAGCTCTAAGTCGCAAGCCTCTCGAAACTGCCTCTAAACCAGTTTTTTGTAAAACAACACAAAAACCATTTTGAACAAAAACTAAAAGCACGAAAGTATGAAATCACTTTCAAAAACATATAAAATACTCAAAAATCTTTTTGGGTTTGATCGGCAAGCACTTAAGCATACACATCACATTTGAACATATACAATCACACAAATGAAATAAGCATTATTTGAACAAAGTCTTATGTGTTGTAGGTGAGTATCAAATGAGGAATAGTCCGTAGACCAGAGTGAAGCTTCAATGATCAATTCAATCAAGTCATACACAACTGGTACTAAGTCAAGTGGACAATCTCAATTATAGAAATGAGCATATATGACCTCCCACAAGAAAATGATTACAAATTTTAGGAGCATTTCATTTGGCTTTTGTACAACTCATAACATTTGATCTTTTTGAACAATACATATCATTTTTTAGATCGGTGCTTGAAATTTTTTATATTTCAACATTGAAAGTTAGCCTTTGGCTTTTTGAGCACCATACATTTCAATTTAAAATGTTGCTTTCCCTTTTTCCTAATCAAATACTAGTATGTGCGACGGCTTTTGCAGCTCATTATCTCTTTTCATTTTGAAATTTACATTTATTGAGCTCTTTAAACAAAAACATAAAAATAAAGGTGGAAAGAGATATAGGCACAAGTCTATGCAAGTATCAAGACCATCAAGACTATTGACTAATCATTCATGATAAGCTTGAAGATCTATTTACATCACACATAGTTTTCAAGATTTCTCCCACACAGATATATGTGCATACATAACAAGCTAAACTCGTAAATGCACTACGCCATTAGTACAAAGGTACTAGGCCAAACTCACATGAGATATACACAACATAAGCGATCAAACTTTTTGAAGATTTTTTAATTTTTATGGGTTTTTGAATTTTTGAACACACTAAAAAATTAAACAAGTAAAGTTAGATCAACAAAAACAAGTACAAAAAAATAAAACTTGTAAAAGAAACATGTTATAAACCGGAAGCAATGCATGTCATGATGCATGAACCTATGACCTTAAACATTGGAAGTATTAAAGCATGGACATAGGAAGTAATCATGCATGAGTACCCTTTTGCACTCACACTTTACGAGTGTTTTGGGTGAGAGCCTTAGATGGAGGGGTACAACCAACATAACTTTCGAACCTCGGAGTGAAGCTAGCCAGGCACAGTAATATATTCGTCAACATCTCCATAATGTCTCGAATGAGATGTCCGTCACTATCTCCCTTAGCTTATGCTCCATTTGTTCGTCTCCTTGAAATTTCTTGGCCATGCAGAGAATCAGCCTTTTTAAGTACATGAAGCTTGAAACAGTTTGGCCTTGTGTGTCCTTGTGCTCCACAATGATGACACAAGTGCTTTACTTGAGGTCCCCTTTGATTTTTGGGTAATTACTTCCCTTTTTCCTTTGGCTTTGCACCAATGGTTCTCTTTACTACAGCAGGGGTCTCAATCTCAGGCTTCACTTCTTTAAGTTTCTCAACATTTTTGGCTGAAACAAACTTCACTTCCTTCTTAGGCTTATTGCTTGAGCTTCCTTCTCCGGTATAGCCTAAACCAGTCTTATCATGTGAAGATTTTTTAGAAGACAGCACATTGTCAAGTTTCTTGGTGGAGATGCGCTCAACCTTGACATTTGCTTGAATGATTTCAGGTTCAAGAAACTTGATCTTAGAGTAAGCTTCAACCAACTCTCCCTTGAGTCTTTCTTCTTCACACTTTGATTCCTTAGGTTGCACAAGTATACACTTATGCTCTTCTTCAACCTTTCTTCAATTTCCTCATCCTCAGAAATATTACCAAGTTCATCAACCAAATTGTTCAAATCATCCTTTGAATCAACTGAGGCAATAGCCATAAAAACCCTATAATTCCCTTCACTGTCACATTCTCCTTTAGTGTCTGAATTTGACCTGTCAGAATCACTAAGGGCAGTGGCAAACACTTTACCCTTTCCTCTTAAATAGTTGGGACACTCTTTATTGAGATGTCCATAACCATTGCATTCGTAACACACAATGCCTTGAGGGGATTAAGAATCCTTCCCATATTTCTTCTTGAACTCCTTCCTATCACCTTTGGAGGATGAAAACCTCCTTCTGCTGAACGGTTTCCCACTGTTCTTCATCTTCAGAAATTTTCGGAAGTTTTTTGCCAGGAATGCCACCTCCTTCACCACATCATCTTCGTCGGAGGAGTCATCCATTCTCTCGGTGATGGTTTTGAGAGTAAGAGATTTGCTCGACTTAGGAGAAGGCAGTCCCAGCTCATATGTTTGGAGAGATCCAATGAGCTCTTGAATTTTGATCTCATCCAAGTCTTTACTCTCTTCTATAACTGTGACTTTTGCTCGAAAGCTCTCCGGTAAGGACCTTAAAATCTTTCTCACCACCTTAGCATCTTCAATCTTCTCACCAAGATTGAGCTTAGCAATTACAATTTCGTTGATATGAACCCCGTCAAGAATAACGAGACCCAACAACGAAAGGGAACCCAAGATCGTTCTATGGACAGATTCGAATGGAAGACCTCGACCCGTTGTTTATGACAAACAAGAACCTCGGTATAAGGAGGACGCCACAAACGGTGGTGGAAACTCCGTTTGATAAGTCAAGATGAACGCCACGGGAAATCTCGATAAGTTCGAATAGTTCTTCAAAGAACCAAAGAGAATAAACCTCACAAGTTTTTATGAATATTCAAAATGTCTTCCCAAAAACGTTTACAGACTTAGGAGCCTATTTAAGGGCTCCATAAAACTTGACAGACAAGAAAATATATTGTAAAAAAACTCCTAATTGATACCTAACCATATCAGGAATCAAATTTGACCTAAAAAGCATTAAATGCACCTAAAAACAAGGAAATTAATCACCTAAACCTAAAATAACGTTTTTTTACATAAAAATACCAAAAATAATAAATTGCAATAATTAAATAGTAAATTGTGTCGTGCATCACGATCCTTCTAGAATAGGCCCAAAATATTTCTTGCCAATTCTTAGCCTTGACCGGATCCTTCTAGAACTTGAATCAAGGTGACGATTCTTTGCTGCCCACGTGGATCATGCTCAATGGGCCTCCACAAATTTGCTTGAGCCTATAACTCTTGGATGAGTCTGTTGAGTACATCCTTGAACTTCTTTGCTTGTGCTCTCGTAACCGGCCCAATTGGTACTTGAACGAGATCCTTCGAAGTGGTGCCTTGGTCTCCATCATTCCCCTCCTCTTGAAAAGGATTTGCCCTCAAATCATCACCTACATCAAAAGGACTCAAATCAGTAACATTAAAAGTGGCACTTACATTGTACTCACCAGGTAAATCTAGCTTGTAAGCGTTGTCATTGATACGCTCGAGGACTTGGAAAGGACCATCTCCTCTTGGGAGCAATTTGGAACGTCTTTTTGCCGGGAATCTTTCTTTTCTCATATGCAACCAAACCCAATCTCCAGGTTCAAAAACCAGATTGCGACGTCCCTTGTTGGCTTGTGTGGCATATTGCTCCGTTCTACGCTCAATGTTGAGTCTTGCTTTCTCATGAATTTGCTTCACAAAATCAGCTTTCTTTTTGCCATCTAAATTAATGTGCTCCGTCAAAGGTAAAGGAGATAAATCCAATGGAGTTAAAGGATTAAACCCATACACAATTTCAAATGGCAAAAATTTGGTAGCAGAATGAACAGCTCTATTATATGCAAACTCAACATGTGGTAAACATTCTTCCCATGTCTTGATGTTCTTTCTAATGATTGACCTCAATAGAGTAGACAAAGTCCTATTTACTACTTCAGTTTGACCATCAGTTTGTGGATGACAAGTAGTGGAAAACAATAGCTTAGTGTTAGGATTAGTGCCCTTAAATCCTATTGAATGATGCTATGTATAATATTAAGTGTGACATTGTGTTTGACATTATGTATGGCTTAATATTATGTTTAATAAATTTGTTTTATGATTATCTGAAATAATGGTAATATGAATATTCGGACATTATCATATAGTCCATAAGATGCATAGTATGTGATTTATGTGAAGAGTCACAGAAGATATAAATCACAAGTTCTTTGTAAACTCAGAATAATAGTTCGTAGTCGGTAATGAAATTAGGCTTTTCATTTGCGAAGACTATAACATATCAACTACGATGATTTGTCTTGATCATGGAAGTGGAGACTTCTAGTTGATATGTTAATATGTTTTAAGAGTTAAGACATATTGAACAGGACCGCTGTGAGATTTATTATTTGCCTAAGGACTGTCAAATGAATAATAAATCTCACGACTTACATTTGCATGAACTCTTAATCCTGAGAGAATAATGAACCTGATCATGAGATGTAGGTTACTTTGATATATTAGGAGTGAGATCTAAAGTAATGGTCAAAACCTCAGTATGTTGGACAGCCACATTAAGTGTTGATGGAACATGTATTCTCAAGATGGAATTCATAATTTCTTAACGAAGATATAAAATATTCTCTTGAGATAAGTTTAATGGGTTTGTTATTCAGAGAGTTAGGCCTAACCACTTTAGTAAGTAGTTACTAAAGTATATATTTATGAAATTAGATTTCATAAATATATGATGAATAACTTAAAGGATTAAACCGGGTACTCAAGGATCAAGATGTAGTAATTTACAAAGTGGCAGTCTATTACAATGACTTTGTATTACTACGAATATTTTATGAAGGGGTTGCATGTATAATAAAGTCTTGGGATATAATATATAGATAAGACCTAGAGTGCAACTATATTTATATAGTGGTATTAAATATAGTTAATAGTAACTTTGGACTTGTCAAGAGTTGACAGAAAAGCCCAAGGCCCATTGGAGCTAGTGTCTTATTGGTCCCTTTTGGTCCCATTCCAAGCCACACACTTAAGCCCAATTGGTAAGGCCTAAAAGGCCAGCCCAATTAGATATATTGGTTAGATACAAAGGGAAAAACGTACAGAATTTTATTGGTAAGAAAAACATCATTGTAATGATGTGTAAGTGAGTGAAAGTCACTCTCTAATAATCCTTTTGTTACCAATTGAGAGACCACACATCTTGGGCGTTAGTGGAATTGGAGTGAAGATTAAAAGTATTCCCAAGTGCTTCAATCTTCGGTTTTGGAATTCACCACTTCAAGGTACGATCTCTTGTTCTCAAATTTTGAAATTTACTTTATGCATGTTATCAATATCGAATGAAGTAGATCCGTTTCAAAACTTACTTTTCCGCTGTGTTCATCTTTAATTCCATCAAATGGTATCAGAGCGGTCTTCAATTTCGTATTGTATAACATGTTTTGTGAGTTTTAGAATTAGAGATGATAGTTTCATATTGTTAGAAGATTATGGTTTTAATTTTCTGCATGTTGTTGAAACTATGATTTGATGAAAACTGAAATTAGTGTTATGATGTTGTTTAAATTTAAATTTAAGTATGTTAAATTGAATCTTAAGGCATTAGCATCAATGAATTTCAGTTTTGACATCAAACTCTGTTTGTAATGTTCATATGTCGAATGTTTGTTCATGAAAAACAGAGAAAACTGCCTTAGGAAGAATTCTGGAAATTTGAAATTTGCGATTTTCGATCGATCGAAAATCACTTTCGATCGATCAAATGAGACAGTGATCAGATTTTTTTAGATCAATTGATTTTCGATTGCTAGTCGATCGATCGAATTTATTTTTCGATCGATCGAGGGGCGATCAAGTATCAATCAAAAGAGTCAGATGATCAAGTTCGAATTTCTTAATTTTTTCGATCGATCGAGGGGCACTTTCGATCGATCGAAAGAAAGAAAATCAGAAATTTTTCTAAGTGTTTTCACATGTTAAAAGAGTAAGACAATGTGTAATTAGATTATGCATGTTTTTAAATTAAAAAACTTTATTTTAAAATATCTAGTGGGAGAGAGATACAAGGGTTGGATCTCATGGCCTTCATTATCGGTTCATAGTAGTGTGGGGTAAGCACCTCGTCTTGGCGTATATGCCTCGCGATCCCAAAGGAGGGTGTTTACTTCATAGTACTACAAGATTGAACTTACCCGTTTAAAGTAGTGTGGACAAGCACCTCGTCTTGTCGTATATGCCTCGCAATCCCAAAAAAGGGTGTTTTGATCCATGGTACTACAAGTTTAAACACTACAAAGGGAGATGAAATATGGCTACACATGATTCTAGATAATGGTTTACACTAGACTAAGTGTAATGTTAACCTCCCAAAGGAGCTATGTCATTATTACTTAGAGGCTAAAGTTGATACGGCATATTATTAGTGTTTGATAAGAGTTATCATGATAGCGCTAATAATGAGAAAAGTTCTCAACCAATTAATATGTTTATAATATACTTGCTACCAAGGAATTATAGACATGGATTGGGTTGTCGTTGCATATATTATATTATGGTTTTATTAAGATTCCATACTATATGTTTGTATGCTAAATTGGTAATGTCCAGTTTATTCATTATATTCATGTTTATTGTTTTCAGATTTGAACATGGCATCTTTTAGCCCACTTGTAACTATTCTTAATCAAAACAAACTGACTGGATCCAACTATGTTGACTGGAAAAGAAACTTGGATATAGTTCTCACTGCTGAAGAGCATAAGTATGTTCTTACTAAACCTTGTCCTAACTTTCCTTCATTAGATGCTCCTCTTGAGGAAAAACAACGATATGATCGTTGGCAGAAATCTAATGGAATGGCCAAGTGCTACATCCTAGCATCTATCTCAAATGTTCTACAGCATCAAATGCAGGATGTAGAACTAGCTTCAGACATCATGCTAAGTCTGAAGGAGATGTTTGGTGAACAAGGCCGTTCTGCAAGGCAAGAGACCATGAGGCAAATTTATAATACCAGAATGGCTGAAGGAAGTTCAGTGAGAGAGCATTGTCTTACAATGATCTCTAATCTGAATACATTGGAAGTTTTAGGTGCTGATATAGATGGAGAATCCCAAGTGGATATGATACTCCAGTCGCTACCAGAATCATTCAAGGAATTCAAACTGAATTATAATATGAACAAAAAGATTTATACCTTGTCTGAATTAATGAATGAATTGGTAGTGGCAGAAGGCATTCTTGGTACTTCCAATGTTAAAGCCAATGTTGGTAAAGCTTCTACTTCTCAACCTAAGTCGAAAGGCAAGGGTAAGAAGAAGAAGAAGAAGGACTTCACAAAACAAGAGGGTAAACAAATTGCCTTAGGAGTTGCTGATAAAGGAAAGAAGATCAAAGGAAAATGTTTCCATTGTGGTGAGAAAGGACATTGAAAGAGGAATTGTCCAGTATTCAAGGCTGCCAAGAATAAAGGTATGAATTATACATTCCTTCTTGAAATATGTTTGGTACAGAATCCCACAGATTCCTGGTGTGTGGATTCAGGTTGTACTAATCATATCTGCAATTCTTTGCAGGGGTTTCAGGAGACCAGAAAGCTTAAAGAAGGGGAGTTATTTCTTACTTTGGCTGATGGGAACAGGATTCCAATTGTAGCTGTTGGTGTTTATAATTTATGTTTTCAATCTAGAGTTCTAATATTAGAAGACTGTTTGTATGTACCTAATGTTCGTAGGAATTTAATTTCTGCTACTTACTTAGGTAAACAAGGATATTGTGTTATCCTAAAAGACAATGTTGTAATAAAGAAGGATAAAGTGTTTATCTGTTATGGCAATATTGTGGATGGTCTTTATATTTTAACTCCTGATAAGCATGAATTATATAATTCTGAATTAGATGCTAACTCTCATGTAAAATCATTAAAGAGAAAGTTTCCTTCTACTAATGATGCATATCTTTGGCACTTGCGTTTAGGTCATATTAATTCAAACAGAATTCAAAGACTGATCAAAGATGGACTCTTAGGGCCCATGGACTTTAATGAATTTCCAGTTTGTGAATCTTGTTTGGAAGGTAAAATGACCAAACGACCTTTTAATGCAAAAGGTAGAAGAGCCCAAGATTTGCTAGAGCTAGTGCATTCTGATATTTGTGGTCCTATGTCAATCAGGCAAGAGGTGGCTATGAGTATTTCATCACTTTTACCGATGATTACTCAAGATATGGTTATGTGTACCTAATGAAACGGAAGTCTGAAGCCTTTGAAAAGTTCAAAGAGTTTAGGGCTGAAGTTGAGAATCAATTAGGTAAACACATAAAAGCCATTCGATCTGATCGAGGTGGTGAATACCTTCTTGGAGATTTCAAGGATTACTTAACTAAGAATGAGATTGTATCCCAATTGACTGCACCTGGAACTCCACAACAAAATGGTGTAGCAGAAAGAAGGAATAGGACTCTTTTAGAAATGGTTAGGTGCATGATGAGTTACTCAACTTTACCGATTTCCTTTTGGGGTTATGCCTTAAATACAGCAATACATCTTTTGAATTTAGTCCCATCAAAATCTGTTCCCAAAACACCCATGAAATTGTGAAGTGGGCGTAAGCCAAGCATGAAATATCTCCACATTTGGGGTTGTCCTGCACATGTGTTAAAAGAGAAGCCTGATAAATTGGAACCAAAATCAGAAATGTGTTTGCTTGTAGGTTATCCAAAAGAAACTAGGGGTTATTTATTCTATAGTCATAAAGATAATAAAGTGTTTGTTAGCACAAATGCCAAATTCTTGGAAAATGACTATATGAATGATTACACTCCTAAAAGTAGAGTTGTTTTGACTGAAATGAATGAATCTGTAAATGAACAACCAATAGATAAAACTAGGGATGATGTGGCTGTATTAGATACACCACAAGATACTACTCATGACATGTCTAGTACTCAGGTGCCTCGTCGTAGTGGGAGAATTGTTCGGCCTCCTATAAGATTCATAGGTTTGGGAGAAACTTATGAAGCTATTTCTGAAGAGGTTGAATCGGATCCCTACACATATGATGAAGCAATAAATGATATAGATGCACATCATTGGATCCAAGCTATGAAATCTGAATTAGATTCCATGTATTCCAATCAAGTTTGGAATCTTGTAGAGGCGCCTAACGGCATTAAACCTGTTGGTTGCAAATGGGTTTACAAGAGAAAGAGAGGGATAGATGGAAAGATTGAAACCTTTAAAGCAAGGCTAGTGGCGAAAGGGTATACTCAAAAAGAAGGTATTGATTATGATGAAACCTTTTCTCCAGTAGCAATGCTTAAACCTATCAGAATTCTCTTATCCATTGCTGCTCATTTTGATTATGAGATTTGGCAAATGGATGTCAAGACTGCATTTCTTAATGGAAATCTTGAAGAGGAAATCTATATGATGCAACCAGAAGGTTTCATAGCAAAGAACCAAGAGCATATGGTATGCAAGTTGCAAAGGTCCATTTATGGACTTAAGCAAGCATCTAAGGTCATGGAACATCAGGTTTGATCAAGCAATCAAGACATTTGGTTTTGAACAAAATCTTGATAAACCATGTGTGTACAAGAGACATCAAGATAAAGTAGTAATGTTCCTAGTACTTTATGTTGATGATATTCTACTCTTTGGAAATGATGTAGGGATAATGTCATCTGTAAAGGTTTGGTTGTCAAGCCAATTTGATATGAAGGACTTGGGTGAGGCTAACTTTATTTTAGAGATCAAGCTTTGGCGAGATCGCAAGAATAAGATGTTAGGCTTATCACAAGCTGGATATATAGATAAGGTTCTAGAACGGTTTAGCATGCAAAACTCCAAGAAAGGATTGCTTCCTTTCAGACATGGAGTTTCTTTGTCTGATGACCAAAGGCCTAAGACTCAAGAGGAAGTAGATATGATGAGACGAGTTCCTTATGCTTCTGCAGTAGGAAGTCTCATATATGCCATGCTTTGTACTAGACCAGATATCTGCTATTCAGTTGGCATGGTCAGCCGATATCAATCAAATCCAGGACCAAAACATTGGCAAGCTGTAAAGCATATTCTCAAGTATCTACGGAGAACGAGAGATTATATGCTTATTTACCATTATGAGGATTTGATTCCCATTGGCTATATAGATTCAGATTTTCAAACGGATCTAGATTTCAGAAAATCCACTTCAGGATGTGTTTTCACCTTGGGAGGTGAAGCCATTAGTTGGCGGAGTATTAAGCAATCTTGTATTGTAGACTCTACCATGGAAGCAGAATATGTTGCTGCTTGTGAAGCAGCAAAGGAAGCTGTATGGCTCAAGAAATTCCTTTCTGACCTTGGTGTAATAAGAATGGAGCAAGTTCCAATCACATTGTTTTGTGATAACAGTGGAGCAGTTGCACAATCTAAAGATCCAAGGAATCACAAGAAAGGAAAGCACATTGAGAGGAAGTACCATATCATTCGAGATATTGTTGCTCGTGGAGATGTGGTGGTAGCAAAAATTGAAAGTGCAAACAATCTAGCAGATCCATTTACTAAAGCCTTGCCTCAAAGGACTTTCGAGTCACATTTGGAGGGAATGGGAGTTAGATTAGTGCACAATAGTCTTTAGGGCAAGTGGGAGATTGTTAGGATTAGTGCTCTTAAATCCTATTGAATGATGCTATGTATAATATTAAGTGTGACATTGTGTTTGACATTATGTATGGCCTAATATTATGTTTAATAAATTTGTTTTATTATTATCTGAAATAATGGTAATATGAATATTCGGACATTATCATATAGTCCATGAGATGCATAGTATGTGATTTATGTGAAGAGTCCCAGAAGATATAAATCACAAGTTCTTTGTAAACTCAGAATAATAGTTCGTAGTCGGTGACGAAATTGAGCTTTTCATCTGCGAAGACTATAACATATCAACTATGATGATTTGTCTTGATCATGGAAGTGGAGACTTCTAGTTGATATGTTAATATGTTTTAAGAGTTAAGACATATTGAACAGGACCGCTGTGAGATTTATTGTTTGCCTAAAGACTGTCAAATGAATAATAAATCTCACGACTTACATTTGCATGAACTCTTAATCCTAAGAGAATAATGAACCTGATCATGAGATGTAGGTTGCTTTGATATATTAGGAGTGAGATCTAAAGTAATGGTCAAAACCTCAGTATGTTGGGTAGCCACATTAAGTATTGATGGAACATGTATTCTCAAGATGGAATTCATAGTCTCTTAACGGAGATATAAAATATTCCCTTGAGATAAGTTTAATGGGTTTGTTATTCAGAGAGTTAGGCCTAACCACTTTAGTAAGTAGTTACTAAAGTATATATTTATGAAATGAGATTTCATAAATATATGATGAATAATTTAAAGGATTAAACCGGGTACTCAAGAATCAAGATGTAGTAATTTACAAAATGGCAGTCTATTACAATGACTTTGTATTACTACGAATATTTTATGAAGGGGTTACATGTATAATAAAGTTTTGGGATATAATATATAGATAAGACCTAGAGTGCAACTATATTTATATAGTGGTATTAAATATAGTTAATGGTAACTTTGGACTTGTCAAGAGTTGACAGAAAAGCCCAAGACCCATTGGAGCTAGTGTCTTATTGGTCCCTTTTGATCCCATTCCAAGCCACACACTTAAGCCCAATTGGTAAGGCCTACAAGGCCAGCCCAATTAGATATATTGGTTAGATACAAAGGGAAAAACGTACAGAATTTTATTGGTAAGAAAAACATCATTGTAATGGTGTGTAAGTGAGTGAAAGTCACTCTCTAATAATCCTTTTGTTACCAATTGAGAGACTACACATCTTGGGCGTTAGTGGAATTGGAGTGAAGATTAAAAGTATTCCCAAGTGCTTCAATCTTCGGTTTTGGAATTCACCGCTTCAAGGTACGATCTCTTGTTCTCAAATTCTAAAATTTACTTTATGCATGTTATCAATATCGAATGAAGTAGATCCGTTTCAAAACTTACTTTTCCGCTGCGTTCATCTTTAATTCCATCACTTAGTACCTAACTTACACCACAAAGTCTTCCAAAAATAGCTCAAGAACTTAGCATCTCTATCTGAAACAATTGTCCTAGGCATGCCATGTAATCTCACAATCTTTCTAAAGAACAAATCAGCAACATGTGAAGCATCATCTGTTTTGTGACATGGAATAAAATGTGCCATTTTAGAAAATCTATCCACGACCACAAAAATTGAATCTCTTCCATGTTTAGTCCTAGGCAATCCTAACACAAAATCCATTGAAATATCAATCCAAGGCTCACTAGGAATTGGTAAAGGAGTATACAAACCGTTAGGCTGCACTTTGGATTTAGCTTGCTTACATGTGACACATCTACCACAAATCTGTTCGACATCTCGTTTCATGTGAGGCCAATAGAAGTGTTCCTGCGAAATAGCTAAAGTCTTTGCAACTCCAAAATGTCCCATTAATCCCCCACCATGTGATTCCTGCACTAATAACTCCCTCATAGAACAGTTAGGCACACATAACTTATTTTCTCGAAATAGGAATCCATCAAGCCTAAAGAACTTACCAGAGGCGATTTTCTCACAAGCTCAATATTCCTCACAAAATTCGTGGTCTTTAGCATATAATTCTTTAATGTGTTCAAAACCAAGCAATTTTGCATCAAGTGTGGAGAGTAAGGCATACCTGCGAGAAAGTGCATCGGCGACTACGTTCTCCTTACCTTACTTGTACCGAATGACGTATGGAAACATCTCTATGAACTCCACCCATCGCGCATGCCTTTTGTTTAGCTTGTGTTAGCCCTTCAAGTGTTTCAAGGACTCATGATCGGTGTGAATCACGAACTCCTTAGGCCATAGGTAGTGCTGCCACGTCTCTAAAGCCCGAACCAATGCATACAACTCCTTGTCATAACTTGGGTAGTTTAGGGCTGCCCCATTGAGTTTCTCGCTGAAGTAAGCAATTGGTCATCCTTCTTGCATAAGAACAGCGCCTATACCAATACCTGAAGCATCACATTCAATTTCAAACGTTTTAGAAAAGTTAGGTAAAGACAACAAAGGTGCGTTAGTCAGCTTTTCTTTGATTAATTGAAATGCCTTCTCTTGTTCTTCTCCCCACCAAAACCCAACATTCTTCTTGATCACTTCCGTAAGCGGTGCGACTAAGTTACTGAAGTCCTTCACGAACCGCCGGTAGAAACTAGCAAGTCCATGAAAACTACGAACATTAGCTACACTTGTGGGGCTCGGCCATTCTTGGATTGCACGTACCTTCTCTTCATCGACCTGTATACCTTGTGCACTAACAACAAATCCCAAAAATACAAGCTTATCGGTGTAAAAAGTGCACTTCTTTAAATTAGCAAACAACCGTTCTTTCCTTAGCACATCTAAAACGGATTTCAAATGTACTACATGATCGTCTATGTTTTTGCTATAAATGAGTATATCATCAAAATAGACAACAACAAATCTGCCTATAAATGCACGTAAAACATGGTTCATAAGTCTCATAAAGGTGCTCGAAGCATTAGTCAAACCAAAAGGCATAACTAACCATTCATACAAACCATATTTTGTTTTGAAGGTAGTTTTCCATTCATCTCCTTCTTTTATCCTAATTTGATGATAACCACTTTTTAAGTCAACCTTAGAAAATATGCAAGAACCATACAGCTCATCTAACATATCATCTAAGCGTGGGATAGGGTGACGATACTTTACCGTTATGTTGTTGATGGCTCGGCAATCAACGCACATTCTCCACGTCCCATCCTGCTTAGGCACAAGTAAGACCGGAACCGCACATGGGCTCATACTCTCCCTCACGTGCCCTTTCTCCAACAATTCACTTACCTGCCGTTGAAGCTCCTTTGTCTCCTCAGGATTGCTCCTATAAGCTAGTCGGTTTGGAATGGTTACACCGGGAACAAAATCAATTTGATGTTCAATCCCTCGGATTGGAGGTAACCCATGTGGTGTTTCCTCGGGGAAGACATCCTCGTACTCCTGCAAAAGAGAAACAATAGAACTAGGCAAAGCAAGGTCAAGTTCGTTAGTGTTTAAAAGTGCCTCTTTGTACAAAAGTACAATCATCGGCTGATTTGAAAACATTGCTCGCTTAATCTCACTCACTTTTGCATAGAAATTTTTTTGTTTTCTCTCTGATTTTCTCTCAAGGGCCGAACTTTGATTTTCTTTTTCTCTCTTATTTTTCTTGGCCTCTCTCTGATTTTCACTCTTTTTCTTTTGCTCACTCTCTTTCTTTTGATCACTCTCCTTTTGTAATCTCACTTGATCCTCGTATACTTGCTGCGGTGTCAATGGTACAAGAGTGATTGATCGTTGATTAAGTACAAAAGAGTACTTGTTCGTAAAGCCATCATGCTTCACTTGACTATCGAACTGCCATGGACGCCCTAGCAATAAGTGCCCCGCTTGCATCTGTACTACATCACACAACACTTCATCTTCGTATTTACCGATTCGAAATGCAACTAACACTTGCTTGTTCACCCTTATCTCACCACTATCATTTAGCCATTGCAACTTGTATGGCCTAGGGTGCTTTACCATGAGCAATCCCAATTTCTCTACCATAATTGTGCTTGCAACATTAGTACAACTACCACCATCAATAATCACACTACATACCTTGTCTTTAACGTAGCACCTAGTGTGAAAGATATTCTCCCGCTGTACTTCATCAACTCCTTTTACTTGCAAGCTCAATGCTCTCCTTGCCACTAATGTCAATGCGTCAGGGGCTAAATACTCCTCCTCGGAAACATCCTCCAATGGCGGCATGTCGTCAGTGTCGGAATCTTCATCATCGGTCACAATTTCACCATTGGCTTGCAACACCATGACTTGCTTGTTTGGACATTGACTTGCTATGTGGCCCCTGCCTTGACATCTAAAACATTTAATATCACAATTCCTAGAGGTAGAGGCTTCAGTTTTACCTTGAGGAACGTGGCTGGTGGTCGCAGACTTGGGCTCAGGTTTGGGCGTTTGTGACTTGTCCAGCGGCTTGGCATGACTTGATTTCCAAGAGGTAGAACTAAAGTTATGGCCTGTATGTGTCCCACTCCCTCTCTTGAGTTGTTGTTCCACTTTGATAGCCATATGCACCATATCTTCCAATTCCACATAATGCTGCATCTCTACCTTATCATGGATCTCCCGGTTTAAGCCAAGTAAAAATCTAGCCATTGTAGCCTCCCGATCCTCCTCCACATTAGCGCGGATCATAGCAATCTCCATCTCCTTGTAGTAATCCTCTACGCTTCGACTCCCTTGTCTAAGACCTTGTAGCTTTTTGTACAACTCTCGGTAGTAGTAACTTGGAACGAACCGCTTTCTCATCACTACTTTCATCTCCTCCCATGTGTCTATTGGGTGTTCTCTATTCCACCTCCTGTTTATCACAAGCTGATCCCACCAAGTAATAGCATATTCAGAAAATTCAATCACGGCTAATTTTACCTTCTTTGCCTCGGAGTAGTTGTGGCAATCAAACACGAACTCCATCTTTTTTTCCCACTCAAGGTATGCCTCAGGATCAGATCTACCTTGAAATGACGGAATTTTCATCTTAATACCACCCAAGTTGTTATCTTCGCGATTCCTGGCTCCTCTATATCTTCCTCCAGGTCTCCTATTGTTAACAATGGAATCTCGATCTTCTTCTTCATCAAAACCAAACCCATAAAGCTCTTCATCCTCCTCCCTCGATGGATATCTTTCCCTTCTACGCAAATTACGACCTTTTTGTGGTTGCTCCTCACTTCTATTCTCCATTTGATCTATTCATTCATGAACCTGCTCCATCTCCATCTTCATCACACGCCTCATCTCACTCATCAAGGCCTCCATAAATACCTTCGAATCAACCAATTTTGTTTCATCTTCGGTAATGCTCTTACCACTATCGTGAGACATGATTTCTACAAAACAAAGGTTAGAAACAAAAAAAAAAAAAAAAAAAGGACCTCACGAATCACTCCCTTACGTGTTTACCCTCAAGAATATGGATCACTCTCCACTCGTGTTTCACTCAAAATAATATGGCTTTTACCCTCTGATGTTCTCACCACTCTTGCCTTTTTCCCCTCGATAATTCTCTTTCAGTTCTTTTGAAACTAAACAAACAACTCAAAAATTTTCAGCAACAATTTACCAAGAACTAATCAAGGAATTTCAGATTTGAATACAAGGAATATGAAAATTTTCAGAATAGAATTAGAAGGAATATGGCAGATTGGAATTTCCACTCTTTTTTTTTTTTTTTTTTTTTTTGTGACGATCAACAACTAGCTTTTGAGAATAATGAAATAAAATTTCAGAATTTCCACTCGGTTTTTTTTTTTTTTTTTTTTTTTAACGATCAGCAACTAGCTTTTGAGAATAATGAAATAAAATTTCAAAATAACTAAGAGATGTGAGACCAAACCAAGAGTTCAGATATCAACAAGAACAAACAAAGATTGAACAGATAGGGTAAAGGAAATTCGGCTAAGAAGAAACAAAGGAACGAAAGATATTAAAGGATAGGCAAACCTGAACTAGAAACCTGGCTCTGATACCAAATGATGTGAACCCCGTCAAGAATAACAAGACCCAACAATGAAAGGGAACCCAAGATCGTTCTATGGACAGATTCGAATGGAAGACCTCGACCCGTTGTTTATGACAAACAAGAACCTCGGTATAAGGAAGATGCCACAAACGGTGGTGGAAACTCCGTTTGATAAGTCAAGATGAACGCCACGGGAAATCCCGATAAGTTCGAATAGTTCTTCAAAGAACCAAAGAGAATAAACCTCACAAGTTTTTATGAATATTCAAAATGTCTTCCCAAAAACGTTTACAGACTTAGGAGCCTATTTAAGGGCTCCATAAAACTTGACAGATAAGAAAATATATTCTAAAAAAAACTCCTAATTGATACCTAACCATATCAAGAATCAAATTTGACCTAAAAAGCATTAAAAAATGCACCTAAAAACAAGGAAATAAATCACCTAAACCTAAAATAACGTTTTTTTACATAAAAATACCAAAAATATAAATTGCAATAATTAAATAGTAAATTGTGTCATGCATCACGATCCTTCTAGAATAGGCCCAAAATATTTCTTGCCAATTCTTAGCCTTGACCGGATCCATCTAGAACTTGAATCAAGGTGACGATTCTTTGCTGCCCACGTGGATCATGCTCAATGGGCCTTCACGAATTTGCTTGAGCCCATAACTCTTGGATGAGTCCGTTGAGTACATCCTTGAACTTCTTTGCTTGTGCTCTCGTAACCGGCCCAATTGGTACTTGAACGAGATCCTTCGAAGCGGTGCCTTGGTCTCCATCATTCGTTAAGCTTCCTATAGAATGAATCAAAAGATTCATCATCACCCATCTTGAGCTCTTCAAATTTGGTGGTAAGCATCTGAAATTTTGTGTCCTTAACAAGAGCTATTTAGACCCCCAAATTAAAGTTACAGCTCGATTGATTTTACTCTAACTTAATACTAAGTGCGTAATAGAGTAAATGCGAGTGGATAAACAAACAAGCTACTCTAACCTATAATCATTATAATACAGCAGTAAAATGAAAGGTAAAAGAATAGGGAAGAAGGATGCAAATATAAGATAACACGCCGATGTGTTATCGTAAAGCAAACTGAAGAACTCGGTGAAAATCTCTCCGTCGCCCTCCAAGTGGTAATCGATCCACTAGACAATCAGTTGGGATACATGAGTTAACAAGATACCCTCCAAGCCTAATCTACCATATGTACCTAAGCCCTCCAAGCTCTTTCTCTAACAAGGCTTCTCAGAACCGTGTCTTGTTTAGCTTTCCAGATCCTGCAATATGCCGGATTACATCCACCAAAGCCTGGCTTCTTCCAATGCTTCCCAGTAGCACCAAAACCTCACTTAACACTCTGAAAGGGTGTGGTAATTGTTTGGGCTATCAACCTCTCAATGGTATGGAAATGGAGAGGTAGGAGTTGAGGAAAATCCACAAGCAATTATATAGAGAAATATGGGTATAACAATCTCTAACTCTCAAGGTTTGTGGCTAGGGTTTTCTCTCAGAAGTACTCCTTAACATATGTGGGTAAAGTTGGTATATATAGTGTAGGTACAAAAAGTGTGTATGAAATATGACAATCTGGCAAAACAGAATGTTTTGCGGGTGTCTTACGAGAAGGCCTTACCCTCGAGCTATTTACGAAACATAGCTGTCTCCATCCTATCCTGACTCTTTGCATTCCAGTCATGTGCAGGGCACATGCATCATTTCGCGGGATTCTTAGTCGCGAGCTACCCATAAAAACACTTCAGTCTTCATGCCTTTAGTCTTCACACACTCTCTCTCTCTCACACAACCCTTACAATGAAATCCCACATTAAATACAGGGTACAAAAGATTAAATATAATTACAATAAAATTTGGCATAGAATAAAAGCCAACAAAACACATAGTTGTAAATTACAACTTTACAACTTCGATGGATAATATATCAAACAAAAGAAATTTTGACTGCCACCTAATTTGATATGGCACATATTTTTCAGTTACAATAATCTATAGTCCACACTACCACATCTGTCATCCACAAACTCATAAAATCTAATGACTTGAAACTGGAGTTGAGAAGATGAGAAAGATCTAGGATAACTTAGTACTCCATCAAATTCTTTATTCAACTATGGAACAGAAACATATACTGGCAAATGAAATAGCAAAGTATGAGATTTATGTAATGAGCATGAGAGTGAGAATAAGTTGCTATGACAGCAGGTTTCTCATAGAAAAATACAACATAACAATGAGGTGACTTACTTCAAGCTGAAGTTCCAAGCCTAAGACTCATCTAAGTGTATGCACAAACTCAATTACAGATACAAAAGAAACACAGCTAAAACAGCACATATTAAAATAATAACCTAATCTTTAAAACCTCAATAGTTCTTTTCTTTTTTTTTTTTTCTTTGCTTGGAAATAGATTGATCATAGTTGATTTCTTCAGGTTTTAGAAATTATGCTTAAAATAGCATTGTTTAGGAACACAAGCTTCTTTTTACAGATTGAAGTATTTTTTCTACTAAAACTGATATAACTAAACTAAAATTCAAAAAAGATAAGAAATCCAAACTATTCTAAGTCTAAACTTGAAACAGTCAAAACATAAACCTACCAGCTGTATTTTTTTTTTTTTGCACAAACTGATATAACTACACTAAAATTTGAGTTTCATGAGTTCTTTAAATGTAAAGAGAACATTAAAATAGTTAGAAATTAGATGTACATAGATTATCACAGAGGCAAACGTTACAATTCAAATTAAGAGAACACTAAAATAGTTAGAAATTAGATGTACATAGATTTTCACAGAGGCAAACAAATACCATACCTTTAACCCTGATTCAAATGGAGGAAAAGAATGAAGAGAAAGGCAATAAGAATAAACCTAGAAATTGAACAGCAGTGAAAAAAAAAAAAAAAGACTAATAAGAATTAACTATTTATAAGATAATAGTTAGAGTCCTAATAGTTATAGAGTTCGGATTCAAAAAAATAAATAATATTAGAGTTCTAATTAAATTTGTTTATTAGTTACCTTTGAGCCGGTCTCGACGAGCTGGGTTTGGTGTATTACCAACTAACATAGTTGATGGGCTAATGGCTGGATGAGACCTACGGCAAATGGGGCACCGTTTCTGTTTGAGGAAGAGTGGAAATTGAGCGAGGTGGATATGGGTATGGTGGGCATGATGGGTATGGTGGGATGTGGCCATGGGCTTAATGAGACCCACGGCAAATGGGGCACTGTTTCTGGGTTGTAGAGGTTGGATGTGGGTGGTTTGTGGCAAATCGGTGGTCTAAGGAAGGAGATCGATTCCGAGGAAGAAGGTGTCTGTTGGGTCTTTACATGAAATGGTCGGTATGGTGGGTCTTTAGATGCGATGCGATACCGTGGGTCTGATCAAGGAGGAGCTGGTAGAGGAGGAGACGGTAGAGGAAGGTAGGGAAGAGATGACAGACCATTGTGAAAGGGAAAGACAGAGCATCAGGAGGTAAAGCACCGTGAAAGGGAAGAGATGGTTTATTACGTTTTTTGGGTTTATTATGTTTTTTTGTTGGTTTTATTTTTTTGTTTTATTTATTTTTTAATATTGTGCTGACGTGAAAAATTGTGGGAGTTTCAAATATTTTGGTTATATATATATATATATATATATAGATTATGTATCTAATAAGTGGAGGATGCAAGATACAACAATGGTATGTATATTTTTATCTAAGCATAAGACAATGACACGTGTCAAAACACATCTATTCCTTTTTGGTAGTTCATTAAAAATATATTTATAATTTATTTAAAACAGACATTTAACTTTTGGTTGATCTCATAGATGTTTGAGTTTTGATTGATCTCATAATATTTGCCACATAAACTTTTGAGATCTCACAATTTCAGACGTTAATATTCTACTCTATTTTTCTATTGAGTCTAAAATTTATTCTATGTTTAAACCCTCAATTAGAATCTTTCCAACATATTATATTTTGTTTAAATGATAGCATAGACAATTTCATATATAAACACAAGGATAAAATGAAAAACACACTCTTTAAATTTTACCTTAATTTATTTCAGTTCTCTAATTTTGTTTTCGTTAATTAATTTCAGTCTTCTAAATTTCAAGTTTATTCAGTTAAGGTATGTTTGTCAACTTTGGTTAATTTTTTTATATATTCTGGAAAATATTTTTCAATCATTAATTGAATTATTTTAATTTAAAAAATTGGAAAAAAATAAAAATTTGGACAATTAACCGCAACATTTAACAAAAGTTGATGGAAATGTCTTAAAACTTAGAGGACTGAAATGAACGAAAAGAAAAATTAAAGGATTTATAAGAATTCAAGTGAAAATTAGAGGGTAGATTTTGCATTTTAGCATAAACACAATCATAATAAATATCTACTAATTATTACCATAATTATATATATTTTATACTTCCAAATAAAAACATAATCATAATAAATGCTTATTAATAACAACACTTATCAAATTTCATATTTAATATTTAATATACAAACACAATCAAAATAATTGTCCATTAATAACTACCATAATTATAAAATTTCATATTTTTATACAAAATAAAAGAGAAAATAATTCACCATAAAAAAAGAAAATATTTTTTTTAGATCAAATCGAGCATTCTTGTGCATTGCACGAGTTGCTAACTAGTTATATTTCATTATTATATTATAAAAATTGCATCATAAGAACCGGAGAATGCATAAAGTAATGACACATTTATTTTTATTTATTTATTTTATCAATCCAATTAAAATATATTAAAAACACCTAGTTTTATTGTTCTTCCCATATATGTTTTTGTTACTCCTAATTCAAAAAACAATTATTTTATTGATAAATGATATCAATATATATATATATATATATAAATTTGATACTAACAATTAAAGGATTCATATAACAATGACACATGTCATCTTGTCAAAGTTTAGGACAATGACACGTGCCAAACCATATCTATTCCTTTGTGGAAGTCCAATTAAAATATATATATTAAAATCTAACAGTAAACATGTCAAAATTTATTTTTTTCTCCATATAGGTTTTTTTTTAATCCAAAAATAAAAATGTATTGCTAAATAATAAATATATATATATATATATATTTATATTTATATTTTTTGATAATTAGATAGTTTCAATAGGAGAGGGGGGATTTGAACCCTTGATATCTCCTTTGGAAATATCAGGTGGTGCCAGCTAGTTAAGTTACAAGGCTTTTGGCTTGATGCTATTTATATTAATTGTATTACAACTAAAGAAAAAAGCTCCAATTTTTTTCTTTAAAATTTTTTTTTCATTACTTAAAAAAAAAAAAAAAACATATATAGCAAAAAAGTAATGCATAAGGCACTTTCCTAATGTTTATAATTTGAAATTAAAAAAAAAAAAAAAATTGATTTAGGGTATTAGTAGGAGTGCTTTTATAATTTTAGAGAGAGAGAGAGAGAGAGAGAGAGAGAGAGAATTTTTTTAGAGGATAAGTTGTAGCACTTTCTGATTTCTTGCCATTTAGTTTGTGTATCTCTTGTAAAAGTGAAAAGTCTATTAGGCTAAAATCTCGTAAGGGCTAAGCAAAACTTAGGGTTCTAAAAAAAAAAAAAAACACTGGCCCGAATCTCGTAACTGTTAGTTCAAAAAACATGCAAGGGCAGTCTAAGCAAAAGTTATGGTAAAAATAAAATGAACAAATTAAGAAAAAAAAGAAGTCAATAAGCAAGGGGGCCTCACAAGAAGGATACATTCAAATGAGTGAATATTTCAAAAGTTATTTATAATAAATCAAGTATTGGATTCCATTTTTTACCATGTTCTTACTATGGTCTTGTTTTTATGTCTCATTCTCTCAGAACTCTAAATGTGTATTCTATCCCCCATGTCATCCTTGTTATCCTATATCACTACAAGAAATCTGTATTATTGCGGCAGGTGCAAAAAATGTTGCTATATGTCGCATATTGCGGCGTTTTTTCAGACCGCCACTGTAAATGGAGTCTATTACGGCATTAAATTAGACCGTCATAGTAGCTCTAGTCTTTTGCAGCGTCTTACAGCGGTGAGATATAGAACTACCGCAATATATATGTTTTAGCGGCATTAACTTAGATATAGCAGCGCTCAAAAAACCCGCCGCAATAAATATATCATTTTGCGCAGATACTATAGCAGCGGTATAGAAAACTGCCGCAATATGTGAGTTGTAGCAGCTTTGAGATGACCGCTGCAATAGGTACCTATTTTGCGGCATGTCTTCTTAGTTATAGCGACGATTGAGACCGCTACAATAGACCTTCTGATTCCCTGCCTCCCCAAATTTTCCCTTTGTTTATTTTGGCTTTTCATTTTTGCCAAAAACACTGTCTCTTTCATTTCACTCCCAAAAACCAAACACTCTCTTTGTATTCACTCACTCACTCTCTCTCTCTCTCTCTCTCTCTCTGTGTAACTCTTTAAAGACCTAAAATCCAACCCAAACAACCAGCTTAAACACCCAGCGCTCTTTTTCTCTCTTTCTCTCACTCTCCCTCTCGATCTCTAACTCGTAGACCCAAAATCCCTTCAATCCCACCACTGCCGCCGCCTCCACAACAACCCCACCACTACCACCAAACTGTCGACTCAGTGGCCGCCACCTAACAACCCCAATCCACGTCATCGCTGCCACCTAGCAACCCCAATCCACCTCATTTCACTCCCAAAAACCAAACACTCTCTCTATAAGTTCTCTCAAACTCTTGAATCCTGTGATGTTTCGATTTTTTTTTAAAAAGGGATTTTTTACTTTCATTTTTTTTTTATCTGATGATGAGAAACAAAGTTCAATGTGCATTGGTTTGTCCTTTATCAATTTATGGGTATCCCTGTGATGTGTTATGTTTCGTGATGCCAAATATGCGTTGGTTTATTAATGAAAATTATAGGTATCCCTGTGATTATAGGTATTTTTTGATTGTTAATGAAAATTTTCTGTTTTACCCTTACTTTTTATTTATATATATTTTTTCAATCTCGGTGTCTCCATTTTCGAATCCAAAATTCAATTTTACTCTGCCTAAGAGAGTTAGAGAACCTGCTAACTACTACTACTATTTAGCTTTTCTCTTCAACAAGTATTTCAAAACCCACTTATTCCAACTTTCATATAGTCTTAAACTTGTTTTAATTAGATTATGTTATTGTACACTCACATGCACATACTTATGAACTATATGCCACTGGAATTTGGTGAGGTTTTTGAATGTTCAATATGTGTGTAAAACATAATGAACGTTTAGATCCCAATTAACAAATTATCAACTTAAGCTTAATGTCAAACAATATATGTGTGGAAAATGAACATAAGCCGATAACAGAATTGAAAAACAATCTAAACCAATTAAAATCACATCCATAACAGAAATTAAATGGCAAAGATTAAGGGAAGAGAGATGCAAACACAAGGACAACACAACGATGTGTTATCGAAGAAGAAACCAAAGCCCTCGGCATAAAACCTCTCCGCCACCCTCCAAGCGGTCAATAATCCACTAAAGAATGAAGTTGGGATATATGAACAGCAGAAGACCCTCCAAGCCTAATCTACCCAGTGTACCTAAGCCCTCTAAGCTTCTTACTCCAACGAGGTTACACCGAACCTTTGTCTTCTTTAGCTTACTGGATTCTGCTATAGCCCATAGCATCAACCAATATTAATTGGTCCCTTTCTAATTGCTTCCCAAAACACCAAAAATCCTTCTCACAGATATGGGTATGGTGAAAAAAAGATTTGTCTAAGAACCTCTCAAGGATGTAACAATAGAGAGGGTAAGAGTAGAGGAATTTGAAGAGTCTCTATGTAAGATTGTGGATGAATCAATTTTGTTTTTCTCTAGGGTTTCTCTAAAAAATTTTCTCTAGAAGCTCTCTACATTTCGTGGGTATAAGGGTCTATATATAGTGGTGTGTGTTTGGAATGCGAAGAGTCATTTTTCCAAAACAGAGTTGACTGACGACTTGGCCTCGCGACTTCACTGAGTCGCGAGTTCAAGCCGCGAGCTAACTAAATGGCCAGTCTGGACTTTTTGTCCTATAGTGCAATAGTTGGCACGACGCTTCAGCTACTCTGCACGCTTCACTCATATGTATCTTCTGGCGGCTTGCTGTTGGGATTTGTGCCCTAGAATCCTATTGTATGTTGCTATGTACTTTATTATGTATGACATCATGTTTGACATGATGTATGACTTAATATTGTTATTAATAAAGTTGTTTTATTATTATTTGAAATAATGGTAACATGAATATTTGGACATTATCATATAGTCCATAAGATGCATAGTATGTGATTTATGTGAAAAGTCACAGAAAATATAAATCACAAGTTCTTTGTAAACTCAGAATTATAGTTCGTAGTCGGTGATGAAATTGGGCATTTCATCTGCGAAGACTATAACATATCAACTACGATGATTTATCTTGATCATGGAAGTGGAGACTTCTAGTTGATGTGTTAATATGTTTTAAGAGTTAAGACATATTGAACTGGACCGCTGTGAGATTTATTATTCTCCTAAAGACTGTCAAATGAATAATAAATCTCACGACTTATATTTGCATGAACTCTTAATCCTGAGAGAATAATGGACTTGATCATGAAGTGTAGGTTGTTTTGATATATCAGAAGTGAGATCTAAAGTAACGGTCAAAACCTCAGTATGTTGGGCAACTACATTTAGTGTTGATGGAACATATATTCTCAAGATGGAATTCATAGTCTCTTAACAGAGATACAAAATATTCCCTTGAGATAAGTTTAATGGATTTGTTATTCAGATGAGTTAGGCCTAACCACTTTAGTGAGACTAAAGTATATATTTATGAAATTGGATTTCATAAATATATGTTGAATAACATTAAAGGATTAAACTGGGTACTCAAGGATTAAGATGTAGTAATTCACAAAGTGGCAGTCTTTATTCAAGACTTTGTGTTACTACGAATATTTTATGAAGGGGTTGCATGTATAATAAAGTCTTGAGATATAATTTATAGATAAGACCTAGAGTGCAACTATATTTATATAGTGATATTAAATATAGTTAATGGTAACTTTGGACTTGTCAAGAGTTGACAGAAAAGCCCAAGGCCCATTGGAGCTAGTGTCTTATTGGTCCCTTTTGGTCCCACTCCAAACCACACACTTAAACCCAATTGGTAAGGCCCAAAAGGCCAGTCCAATTAGATAATTGGTTAGATACAAAAGGGAAAAACGTTCAGAATTGAAAGAAAAAGAAACACCATTGTGAAATGGTATGTATGTGAGTTTTTGTCACTCACTAGTCATCCCTTTGTTACCAATTGAGAGACCACACATCTTGGGCATCTAGTGGAATTGGAGTGAAGATTGAAAGTCTTCTCAAGAACTTCTGATCTTCGGTTTTGATTTTCACCGCTTCAAGGTACATTCTCTTGTTCTCTAATTCAGAAACTTATATGGCACATGTTATCAATTGTGAATGAAGTAGATCCGTTTAAACTTATTTTTCCGCTGCGTTCACTCATATTTCCATCACTTGCCACCCGCGAGCCACCCACAAGATCTAGTCGAGAGTCCCTGCTTCACTGCACAATCTTGAGCATTTCTTCACACTCTCTCACACACTACCCTTACATGATTCCCACCTAAATATAGGGTTTCTAAATGCTGAATTACAAGCAAATTTGGCACGGAATAAAGCCAAAAAATTGTTGATTAAATTCAACCTTACAATCTCCCCCTTTGGCTATTCCGTGACAAAACCCTACAACAAACTCTAGACTTAATGCGTGAGTTGAGAATAGTTGAGCAAAACTCACTCACACCTAACTCTAGAATTTATGAAACTCTTGAACCATAAGAACAAATATCTCCTGAAACACAACAACACATAATGATCATTGTATGCAGAAAACTTGAAATGCATATAGAGCAAGCACAATGCGATCAAGCAAAAATGGACTTAAGCAATAAACCATGGTTTGACCAAAAACAAACAATCACTATAAATAGTGATCACAATGCTCATTCACACATGGAATGAACATCCGGACATGCAAGCTAATAAACTCATTTGCAAAGTATCATTTGCATGTCCAACACTCAACCAATGCAACAACATAAGGTAATTACATTAAGGATAAAAATCCAACAAAGGGCACAAGAGTGATATACTTAAAGAAAATGCATAGCATTTAGCGACAAGTACTTAAACTACAAAGCATGGGTACAAAAACCTAAAAGCTTACAAAAGCAAACGGTTACAAAAAGTACCATACATATGATATAAACATTAAATAACATCTTATATAAATAAATCACATTACCAACAGCTTCAACCAAAAATTAGAACTATATCCACACAAAAGTTTATAAAAACATCAAGCAACAAATAGTCATAAACAAGACAAGCAAAACAGAAGTTTGTTAGACTATCCAAAAGTATGTGTGAGTGTATATGAATATATATATCAGCTTCCTCTTCTAGAACACACAACTCCCCCTTTTAGTATGCACACTTCTCCTTCCTGTATCGCTCTCCCCCTTACTGTGTGCTATCACTCTCCCCCTTTCTGTCACGAATAGCTAAAGGCTTTCTTCTAGCTTTTGCTGAATAGCATCCAACTGTGTTTCAATGGTTGTGAGATGCATTTGAACTTGGTTGTTGGTTAAGTAGAGAAGCCATTCTAATCCTGAAATCCGCTGAGACACGCTCTCAATCAAAGTGCTTAACCTGTCAACTTGAGAGCTATGTGGTGTAGTTGGGGTGCGAGTTGTTTGTATCTCAGAAGGAATAGGAGAAACAGTCTCATTATGCACAGGTGTAGCTGAACCTTAACCAGATGGAGTGAATGGCTCACTCTTAGGTGCTTTAGAGGAGTGACTATTGCTTGCTTGGAGAGTTAACATGGATATTGGTCGAGGACGAGACACAATTTTTCCATTTTTTGGTGGACGGACACCTTCAATAAGCATGATCTTCATGATGAGACTGCAAAAAGGAAGACATGTTTGTGCTACTGATCGAGTTGCTGTTTTCCCAATGATCTGAAATATGTGGGCACAGATGTCAATCGGAACTCCGGTAATGAGATCACATACAAATTGAGCTCTCCTAAGATTGATGTAAGCGGTGTTAGACAATAGGTAGAGGTTGGAGAACATGATCAATTTTAGAGTCATCAGTTTAGGCGTAAACTGTGCAGTGCCTATAGATGAGCCTTTGCTTTTCACTTCATGTTCAATCCCAAGAACTTGGAGAATGTCTTGTACCTGAAGTACTTTGTCATCATACGGAGTGAGGTCCACATTTGCTGGTCTAGTGATGCGAAGAACTTTTGCAACGTATTCTGTATTGATGGAGAATTCTGTTCCTCTTACCCAACATTTCAACTCTACTCCGGTGTATCTAGCATTAGAGTAGAATTCCTTAACCAATTCATCAACCAGATCCTCGAAATTCCCGAACAGATCTGCCTAATCTCTTGCTTCAAAAATCCTAGGGATAAATGTTGTTCCCAAGGTATCAAATTTGACTATACGTTCCATAATAGCAAGAGCATCTATAAAAATGTTTGAGTAGGTCTATGAATCAAGAAGAGTCCTAAATCTCTCACTGTTAGAATCTTTAGATGACTGAGACGAGAGTCGAGTCCGTTTAGCAACCGGAGATGATGGAACTTTAGTTACAATATCTTTTCCTTTAAAGAATCGACGAGACATTTGCAAGAGAACAGACACACAACAAAGAACCAAGTGCAACACCACAAGACACAAACATCAACTTGATTAGAATCAGGAAAAAATCAGAGAGAGATCTCACTCAATCACAGACCATGAACCAAGTCAGTACCAAGACTCATAAGCAACACTGATGCATAAGTGTAACAGGTGTTCAAAATTGATGATTTTTCAGTTACAAAGCAGTACCAAGTAATCAATGAATATCCCAAAGTCACAAATAACTATCATTGTGACACTCAACCATGAGCATGATATGCACAGAGCAATATAGTCATGAAACACAACACATAACATAAACACCATAACAAAAGCTGTGAGATAAGAGTCTGACAATCAATATCACCAACATTTACTCAACAAAATACACCAAATCCAAGTTCGAACACTAAATTTCTCAAAACTCAATAACAACTCACAAATCAAGAAATCAGGGCAATAAACTTGAAATACTTAGTAAAAATGAGAAAACCCATACCTTTTCTTGAAGATTTAAGTAGAAATGTTGAACAACAATGGAGGATTTTGTGAGAAACATGGTGAGTTTTAAGAAATTGAAAACTGGAAAAACAATGAACAGTCACAAAATTTCGAGGAAAAACTAAAAAGTTTTTAAAACTACCCTTTAAAAAACAAAAACACGAGTTTTTCGCGACTGGATCGAGTTGCGTGCAAGTTGCCAGGGCCAGCCACCAGACACTTTAAAACAGAAATTTTGAAAAAAATTTCTAAGTGTTTTTCGTGACTGAAAGGTCTACCCGTGAGGAAGTCGCAAGGTAAGCCGTGAAAATCTCTGTGTACCCTCGCAACTAGACTTTCCACCCGCGAACAAGTCGCCACACTGAGCCGCGAAAAGCATAAAAACCCAAATTCCGAAAAATATTCTAAGTATTTTTTGCGATTGGGACATTGACCCGCCAATAAGTCGCGAAAAATCTCGCAACTGGGGCCTGCGACTGAACCAACCTGCGACTGAGTCGTCAGAATAGGGCAACACTGTTTTTGAAGATTCTGACAATTCTTGCAAAAAGAAAATACTTTCCAAAAACAACTAAAACACTCAAAAATCTTTTTGTGTTTGATCAACAAAGATTGAGCATGTGAAAACACATTTAATCTAGTACAATCACACAAATGAATATGGCATTCATTGAACATAGACATGTGTGATGTGTGTGGGTATCAAAAATGAGATAGTCCTTAGTCTAATGTGAAGCTTCAATGATCAATTCAATCAAGGCATACACAACTAATACTAGATAGAGTGGTCCATTTCAATTATAGAAATAAGCATATATGACCTCCCACATAACTTTAAAACATAACTTTGAAACTTTTCATTTGGCTTCATATACATCATATCGTTTAATCTCTTTGAATCTTTACATCTCATTGAGAGATCGATACCTGAAATTTTTTATTTTTCAAATTGATGAGTTAGCCTTTAGCTTTTTGGGCATCATACAATTTATTTTTGGTCGCTTTCCCTTTTTCCTAGTCAAATACTAGTATGTGCGACAGGCTTTTGCAACTTAATATTTCTTTTCATTTGGAGATTTACATTTGGTGAGCTTTTTAAGTAAAATAAAATAAAATAAAGAGTGGGAAGATATATAGGCATAAGTCTATGCATGTCTCAAGATCAACAAAATCATTCACTAATAATTCATGACAAGGTTGAAGATCTATTTACAACAGTCACATGGATTTCAAGATTTCTCCCACAATAATATGAGTGCATAGAGAACAAGCTAAGCTTGTAGATGCATAAAGCCATTAGTACAAAGGTACAAGGCAAAACATGCTTTGAGACAAAACTCAACAATGTCGCTCAAACTTTTTGGATTTTCTACTTTTTATGTGTTTTTGGATTTTTGACACACAAGTAAAAAAATATTGATCAAAAACAACAATGTAAAATCATTTAAAACCAATATCAAATAAACAAACAAATCTCAATTCAACCTAGCACCAAGCACACAACCAAGCATAGTCACAAAACATAGGAAGTATTAATGCATGGACATGTTGTAATGCTTATGCATGAGTACCCTTCTTCACCCACATGTCATATGCATTTGGGGTGATATACTTGTAGGATTGGGTACGAGAGTTAGGACTTTCAAACCTTCTAGTGAAGCTTTCCAAGCAAGTGGTAAATGCACCGATCATCTTCATCACGTCCATCAAACCTGGATCACCATTTCGACCTCTTGATGACTTAACAGCCCAAGTCCTCTTGTCATTTCTTGGTCCTCTTGACCTTTGATTAGTCGCATTCTTCAATGCTCTAAGCTTATGACAATTAGGTCTGGTGTGTCCTTGAAGACCACAATGATGGCAAAAGTGGTTTGTTCTCGGACCTCTTTGTGATCTTGGAAGAGACTTCCCTCTTGCTTCAGTCCTGACCACAAATTGGTTCCAGGGCTTATTCAACACCCTTTGGTCAGCCACAGTCTTCTTGTTTTCAACTTTTGCCTTCTCCACAGTGGGGGCAACTACAACTGACTCTTTGGCCTTCACAAATTTCACTTCCTTAGAGATATTCACAGTTGCACTGCTTTCTCCAGTATATTCTAATCTGTATTTGTCTGAAAATTGTTTTTGAGAGGAAATAACATCATCTAGCTTCTTGGTGGAGACCTTTTCTACCTTGGCATTTGCTTAAACTACTTCAAGCTCAAGGAATCTAATTCTTAGATTAGCTTCTGACAACTCTCTATTCAGCTTTTCTATTTCATACTTGGCCTCCTTATGTCGGACTAGGAGACTTCTGTAATCCTCCTCTGCCTTTTTCATCTTTTTCACGGCTGCCTTAGCCACACGAGCATATTCTCCTGATTTCTCAAGTAGTGAATTATAGTTTTCTTGAAGACCCTTTGCAATCTCATCTTCTTCACCATCCGATTCTTCTACCACTCCCATTGATTCCTCATCACTATGCTCTCCAAGCTCTTGTACAAGCAAATTCAAGTCCTCAAAAGACTCAACATGAGCAATAGTCATAAAGGCGGAGTAATTTCCTTTTCCGTCACAACTTTCCTCAGAATCAGAATTGGATGAATCCGAGTCACTAAAAGTTGTGGCATATGCCTTGCCCTTCGACTTCAAATAATTGGGACATTCTTTCTTGAAGTGTCCATGCTCGTTGCACTCAAAGCAAGTGATTCCTTGTGTAGATTGGGATTCCCGACCATCTATCCTTTTGAATTCCCTTTTCTCCTTCCCGAAACTCTGGAATTTCCCTTTATCACCAAATTTCCCACGGTTCTTGAATTTCAAGAATTTCTAAAAAAAATTTACAAGGTACGCCATATCTTTATCGACAACATCCTCATCCGATGAGTCGTTAGCTTATACCCTTTCATTAGTTGTCTTAAGAGCAAGAGATTTGCTCTTCCTTTGAGTGGCAATGCCAATTCATACGTCTGCAGTGGGCCAATTAGCTCTTGGACTTTGATATCATCAAGGTCCTTACTCTCTTCAATCCCTGTCACCTTAGCATGGAAGCTTTTCGACACTGACCGAAGAATCTTCCTTACTATTTTAGAATCCTTCGTTTTCTTCATCAAATTGAACTTGCCGACGACTACTTCATTCAGCTTACTATAGAAAGAGTCAAAGGACTCATCCTCACTCATTTTAAGCTCCTCAAACCGAGTGGTCAGCATCTGCAGCTTGGTGTCTTTTACTTTCTTTGTTCCTTCATAAGTGGTCTCCAGTATCTGCTATGATTCCTTGGCAACAGTGATGTGTGAAATCCTGTGAAATTCTTCTGGAGAAACACCACAGAAAATAGCATTCAAAGCTTTACTATTAGCATTAGCCGCCACAAGAGCTGCCTTATCCCAAGTGGATTTGGCAGCCTCCGGCTTGGTCCATCCTATTTCAACCGCATCCCACACAGTATCATCAATAAAACACAAAAATGCCCTCATTCAGACTTTCCAAAATACATAATTATTACCATAAAAAAATGGTGGAACATTTTGAGATTGAGATCGGTCCATCTCAATACGAGGTCAGGGATCGCACTAAGGTGTTTAAACCACAAAGAGTGCACCTACTCTGATACCAATTGAATGCTCAATATGTGTGTAGAACACAATGAATGTTTAGACCTCAATTAACAAATTATCAATTCAAGCTTAATGTCAAACAATATATGTACGGAAAATGAACATAAGCCGATAACAGAATTGATAAACAATCTAAACCAATTAAAATCCCATCCACAACAGAAATTAAATGGCAAAGATTAAAGGAAGAGAGATGCAAACACGAGGACAACACAACGATGTGTTATCGAAGAGGGAACCGAAGCCCTTGGCGTAAAACCTCTCTGCCGCCCTCTAAGCGGTCAATAATCCACTAAAGAATGCAGTTGGGATACATGAACAACAGAAGACCCTCCAAGCCTAATCTACCCAGTGTACCTAAGCCCTCTAAGCTTCTTGCTCCAACGAGGTTACGCCGAACCTTTGTCTTCTTTAGCTTACCGGATTCTACTATAGCCCATAGCATCAACCAATATCAATTGGTTCCTTTCTAACTGCTTCCCAAAATACCAAAAAGCCTTCTCACAGATATGGGTATGATGAGAAAAGGATTTGGTTAAGAACCTCTCAAGGATGTAACAATGGAGAGGGTGAAAGTAGAGGAATTTAAAGAGTCCCCATGTAAGATTGTGGATGAATCAATCTTATTTTTCTCTAGGGTTTCTCTCTCAAAAATTCTCTCTGGAAGCTCTCTACATTTCGTGAGTATAAAGGTCTATATATAGTGGTGTGTGTTTGGAATGCGAAGAGTCATTTTTCCAAAACAGAGCTGGCTTATGACTTGGCCTCACGACTTGACTAAGTCGCGAGTTCATGCCACGAGCTAACTGAATGGCCAATCTGAACTTTTTGTCCTATAATGCAACAGCTGGCACGACGCTTCAGCTACTCTGCACGCTCCACTCGTGTGCATCTTTTGGCAACTTGCCACCTTCAAGCCACTCGCAAGATCTAGTCGTGAATCCCTGCTTCACTGCACAATCTTGAGCATTTCTTTACACTCTCTTACACACTACCCTTACATGATTCCCACATAAATACAGGGTTTCTAAATGCTAAATTACAAGCAAATTTGGCATTGAATAAAGCCAACAAAATGGTTGATTAAATTCAACCTTACAGTTTTATTAGATTGCAGAACCCAAAAATTAAAAAGACAAAAAAAAAATCTTATTATTACAATATTACAGGAACACCTCTTGATTTCAAGAATACCACTCTCTGATAATGGTTTCTAAGTCCTTTGCTTACTCTACTAGTGTGTTCTTAACCTTGTACTTGTAGTATTTAGTATTTACAATTGTCCTTATCTTGGGTGATACATATGAACAATTGTCTTTGTTTATGTTTGCCTATGTTCTATCAATGTTATTTGGCTAAAATTGATTTTTTTTTTATTTTTATTTTTTATGAGATGCTAAAAATGATTTTGATTATGCATGAGTTGTAATAGTAAATGATTATACAGTGCATTGGTAAGCTTGTATAAAGCAATACCAAAATTCAGTAGCGGTTGCATTCTTGTACTTTTTCCCTTTTCCTTTTGAGAAGTGATTGTCTTGTCTGATTTTTTGATAAGTGCTTCAACATTGTACCACGGGCCATTGTCTACACTATAGTCTAGAAGTTGATGATAATCTTTCTTGTGTTTAGCAAATTCTTAATTTGTTTAGTGTTCATTTGTTGCATCTTTTGGTCATGTGGAATCTTTTGGTTTTTTGAGTTGCATTGGCTTACCTAGGTGAAGTGAAAATGTGCAAGCTTAGCTACACTCTTTACTTGATATCATATTGTCTTTTACTTGTCGTTGTGCTTATATACTTGTTTTTATTTTAGACTTTGACAATTGAAATGGCAAGGCCAAAAGAAAATTGATGGAATTAAATGTGAGTGCAGCGGAAAATAAGTTTTGAACGGATCTACTTCATTCAATATTGATAACATGTGTAAAGTAAATTTCAGAATTATGAGAACAAGAGATCGTACCTTGAAGCGATGAGTTTCAAAACCGAAGATTGAAGCACTTGGAAATATTCTTAATCTTCACTCCAATTCCACTAATCGCCCAAGATGTGTGGTCTCTCAAATTGGTAACAAAGGGATAACTAGTGAGTACCAAAAACTCACTTCCACACCACTACAATGATGTTTTTCTTACCAATTATTTTCTGTACGTTTTTCCCTTTATTTCTAACCAATATATCTAATTGGGCTAGCCTTTTGGGCCTTACCAATTGGGCTTAAGTGTGTGGCTTGGAGTGGGACCAAAAGGGACCAATAAGACACTAGCTCCAATGGGCCTTGGGCTTTTCTGTCAACTCTTGACAAGTCCAAAGTTACCATTAACTATATTTAATACTACTATATAAATATATATAGTTGCACTCTAGGTCTTATCTATATATTATATCCCAAGACTTTATTATACATGCAACCCCTTCATAAAATATTCGTAGTAATACAAAGTCATTAATATAGACTGCCACTTTGTAATTTACTACATCTTGATCCTTGAGTACCCGGTTTAATCCTTAATGTTATTCATTATATATTTATGAAATCCAATTCCATAAATATATACTTTAGTCTTACTAAAGTGGTTAGGCCTAACTCTCTGAATAACAAACCCATTAAACTTATCTCAAGGGAATACTTTATACCTCCGTTAAGAGATTATAAATTCCATCTTGAGAATACATGTTCCATCAACACTTAATGCGGCTACCCAACATACTGAGGTTTTGACCATTAATATAGATCTCACTCCTGATATATCAAAGCAACCTACATCTTATGATCAGGTCCATTATTCTCTCAGGATTAAGAGTTCATGCAAATACAAGTCATGAGATTTATTATTTATTTGACAGTCCTTAGGCAAATAATAAATCTCATGGCAGTCCAGTTCAATATGTCTTAACTCTTAAAACATATTAACACATCAACTAGAAGTCACCACTTCCATGATCAAGACAAATCATCGTAGTTGATATGTTATAGTCTTCGCAGATGAAATGCCCAATTTCATCACCGACTACGAACTATAATTCTGAGTTTACAAAGAACTTGTGATTTATATCTTCTGTGACTCTTCACATAAATCACATACTATGCATCTCATGGACTATATGATAATGTCCGAATATTCATGTTACCATTATTTCAGATAATAATAAAACAAATTTATTAAACACAATATTAAGTCATACATAATGTCAAACACAATGTCACACTTAATATTATACATAGCATCTTACAATAGGATTTAAGGGCACCAATCCTAACAATCTCCCACTTGCCCTAAAGACTATTGTGCACTAGTCTAACTCCCATTCCCTCCAAATGTGACTCGAAAGTCCTTTGGGACAAGGCTTTGGTAAATGGATCTGCTAGATTGTTTGCACTTTCAATCTTTGCTACCACCACATCTCCACGAGCAACAATATCTCGAATGATATGGTACTTCCTCTCAATGTGCTTTCCTTTCTTGTGATTCCTTGGATCTTTAGATTGTGCAACTGCTCCACTGTTATCACAAAACAATGTGATTGGAACTTGCTCCATTCTTATTACACCAAGGTCAGAGAGGAATTTCTTGAGCCATACAGCTTCCTTTGCTGCTTCACAAGCAGCAACATATTCTGCTTCCATGGTGGAGTCTGCAATACATGATTGCTTAATACTCCGCCAACTAATGGCTCCACCTCCCAAGGTGAAAACACATCCTGAAGTGGATTTTCTGAAATCTAGATCCGATTGAAAATCTGAATCTGTATAGCCAATGGGAATCAAATCCTCACAATGGTAAACAAGCATATAATCTCTCGTTCTCCGTAGATACTTGAGAATATGCTTTACAGCTTGCCAATGTTTTGGTCCTGGATTTGATTGATATCGGCTGACCATGCCAACTGAGTAGCAGATATCTGGTCTAGTACAAAGCATGGCATACATGAGACTTCCTACTGCAGAAGCATAAGGAACTTGTCTCATCATATCTACTTCCTCTTGAGTCTTAGGCCTTTGGTCATCAGACAGAGGAACTCCATGTCTGAAAGGAAGTAATCCTTTCTTGGAGTTTTGCATGCTAAACCGTTCTAGAACCTTATCTATGTATCCAGCTTGAGATAAGCCTAACATCTTATTCTTGCGATCTCGCCAAAGCTTAATCCCTAGAATAAAGTTAGCCTCACCCAAGTCCTTCATATCAAATTGGCTTGACAACCAAACCTTTACAGATGACATTACCCCTACATCATTTCCAATGAGTAGAATATCATCAACATAAAGTACTAGGAACATTACTACTTTATCTTGATGTCTTTTGTACACACATGGTTCATCAAGATTTTGTTCAAAACCAAATGTCTTGATTGCTTGATCTAATCTGATGTTCCATGACCTAGATGCTTGCTTAAGTCCATAAATGGACCTTTGCAACTTGCATACCAAATGCTCTTAGTTCTTTGCTATGAAACCTTCCGGTTGCATCATATAGATTTCCTCTTCAAGATTGCCATTAAGAAATGCAGTCTTGACATCCATTTGCCAAATCTCATAATCAAAATGAGCAGCAATGGATAAGAGAATTCTGATAGATTTAAGCATTGCTACTGGAGAAAAGGTTTCATCATAATCAATACCTTCTTTTTGAGTATACCCTTTCGCCACTAGCCTTGCTTTAAAGGTTTCAACCTTCCCATCTATCCCTCTCTTTCTCTTGTAAACCCATTTGCAACCAACAGGTTTAATGCCGTTAGGCGCCTCTACAAGACTCCAAACTTGATTGGAATACATGGAATCTAATTCAGATTTCATAGCTTGGACCCAATGATGTGCATCTATATCATTCATTGCTTCATCATATGTGTAGGGATCCGATTCAACCTCTTCTGAGATAGCTTCATAGGTTTCTCCTAAACCTATGAATCTTATAGGAGGCCGAACAATTCTCCCACTACGACGAGGCACCTGTGTACTAGACATCTCATTAGTAGTATCTTGTGGTGTATCTAATACAGCCACATCATCCCTAGTATCATCTATAGGTTGTTCATTTACAGATTCATTCATTTCAGCCAACACAACTCTACTTTTAGGAGTATAATCATTCATATAGTCATTTTCCAAGAATTTGGCATTTGTGCTAACAAACACTTTATTATCTTTATGACTATAGAATAAACCTCCAACAGTTCCTTTTGGATACCCAACAAAGAAAACCACTTCTATTTTAGACTGTAACTTGTCAGTCTTTCCTTTTAACACATGTGCTGGACAACCCCAAATATGGAGATGTCTCATACTAGGCTTACGCCTATTCCACAATTCCACAGGTGTTTTAGGAACAGGCTTCGAAGGTACTAAATTCAGAAGATACATCGCTGTGTTTAAGGCATATCCCCAAAAAGAAATAGGTAGAGTTGAATAACTCATCATGGACCTAACCATTTCCAAAAGAGTCCTATTCCTTCTTTCTGCTACACCATTCTGTTGTGGAGTTCCAGGTGCAGTCAATTGGGATACAATCCCATTCTTAGTTAAGTAATCCTTGAAATCCCCAAAGAGGTATTCACCACCTCGATCAGATCGAATGGCTTTTATGTGTTTACCTAATTGATTCTCAACTTCAGCCCTAAACTCTTTGAACTTTTCAAAGGCTTCAGACTTCCGTCTCATTAGGTACACATAACCATATCTTGAGTAATCATCAGTAAAAGTGATGAAATACTCAAAGCCACCTCTTGCTTGGATTGACATAGGACCACAAACATCAGAATGCACTAACTCTAGCAAATCTTGGGCTCTTCTACCTTTTGCAGTAAAAGGTCGTTTGGTCATTTTACCTTCCAAACAAGATTCACAAACTGGATATTCATCAAAGTCCATGGGCCCTAAGAGTCCATCTTTGATCAGTCTTTGAATTCTGTTTGAATTAATATGACCTAAACGCAAGTGCCAAAGATATGCATCATTAGTAGAAGGAAACTTTCTCTTTAATGATTTTACATGAGAGTTAGCATCTAATTCAAAATTATATAATTCATGCTTATCAGGAGTTAAAATATAAAGACCATCCACAATATTGCCATAACAGATAAACACTTTATCCTTCTTTATTACAACATTGTCTTTCAGGATAACACAATATCCTTGTTTACCTAAGTAAGTAGAAGAAATTAAATTCCTACGTACATTAGGTACATACAAACAGTCTTCTAATATTAAAACTCTAGATTGAAAACACAAATTATAAACACCAACAGCTACAACTGGAATTCTGCTCCCATCAGCCAAAGTAAGAAACAACTCCCCTTCTTTAAGCTTTCTGGTCTCCTGAAACCCCTGCAAAGAATTGCAGATATGATTAGTACAACCTGAATCCACACACCAGGAATCCGTGGGATTCTGTACCAAACATATTTCAAGAAGGAATGTATCATTCATACCTTTATTCTTGGCAGCCTTGAATACTGGACAATTCCTCTTCCAATGTCCTTTCTCACCACAATGGAAACACTTTCCTTTGATCTTCTTTCCTTTATCAGCAATCCCTAAGGCAATTTGTTTACCCTCTTGTTTGGTGAAGTCCTTCTTCTTCTTCTTCTTACCCTTGCCTTTCGACTTAGGTTGAGAAGTAGAAGCTTCACCAACATTGGCTTCAACATTGGAAGTACCAAGAATGCCTTCTGCCGCTACCAATTCATTCATTAATTCAGACAAAGTATAAATCTTTTTATTCATATTATAATTCAGTTTGAATTCCTTGAATGATTCTGGTAGTGACTGGAGTATCATATCCACTTGGGATTCTCCATCTATATCGGCACCTAAAACTTCCAATGTGTTCAGATTAGAGATCATTGTAAGACAATGCTCTCTCACTGAACTTCCTTCAGCCATTCTAGTATTATAAATTTGCCTCATGGTCTCTTGCCTTGCAGAACGGCCTTGCTCACCAAACATCTCCTTCAGACTTAGCATGATGTCTGAAGCTAGTTCTACATCCTGCATTTGATGCTGTAGAACATTTGAGATAGATGCTAGGATGTAGCACTTGGCCATTCCATTAGATTTCTGCCAACGATCATATCGTTGTTTTTCCTCAAGAGGAGCATCTAATGAAGGAAAGTTAGGACATGGTTTAGTAAGAACATACTTATGTTCTTCAGCAGTGAGAACTATGTCCAAGTTTCTTTTCCAGTCAACATAGTTGGATCCAGTCAGTTTGTTTTGATTAAGAATAGCTACAAGTGGGCTAAAAGATGCCATGTTCTAAATCTGAAAACAATAAACATGAATATAATAAATAAACTGGACATTATCAATTTAGCATATAAACATATAGTATGGAACCTTAATAAAACCATAATATAATATATGCAACGACAACCCAATCCCTTATTCAATATCCCTCAGCATAGAGTGAATATAAAATACTATGATTGATTGAGAACTATTCTCATCATTAGTGCTATCATGATAACTCTTATCAAACACTAATAATATGCCGTTATATATATTTGGCCTCTAAATAATTATAGTAAGAACTCAGCATAGAGGATACTATAATATTTAGTCTAGTGTATACCACTGTCTAGAATCATGTGTAGCCACATTTCATCCCCTTAACAAGCTTATTTTGTAGTACCATGATACAAAACACCCTCCGCATGGAATGCTAAGCTCAAGGCAAAGACAAGGTGTTTGATCAAACCACTATAAACCAAGAAATTCAATCTTGTAGGACCATGAAATAAATACTCTCCGCATGGAATGCTAAGCTCAAGGCAAAGACAAAGTATTTATTCCATACTACTATGAATCAACAATGGAGGCCGTGAGATCCAACCCTTGTATCTCTCTCCCACTAGATATTTTAAAATAAAGGTTTTTAGTTTTAAAACATGCATAATCTAATTACACATAGTCTTAATCTTTTAACATGTGAAAACACTTAGAAAAAAATTTCTGTTTTTCTTTCTTTCGATCGATCGAAAGTGCCCCTCGATCGATCGAAAAAATTAAGAAATTTGAACTTGATCATCTGACACTTTCGATTGATACTCGATTGCCTTTCGATCGATCGAAAAACAGATTCGATCGATCGATTAGCAATCGAAAAACTATCGTTCTAAAGCGTCTGATCACTGTCTCTTTCGATCGATCGAAAGTGATTTTCGATCGATCGAAAATCGCGAAACTCAAATTCCCAGAAATTTTCTAAGGCAGTTTTCTACGGATTTTCATGAACAAACATCTTGAAAACGAACATGATAGATAAAGATCAATATCAAAACTGAATTCTATTGATGTTATAGCCTTAAGATTGAATTTAACATACTTAAATTTAAAATTAAACAACATCATAACACCAATTTCAGTTTTCATCAAATCATAGTTTCAACAACATGCAGAAGATTAAAAACTTAATCTTCTAACAATATGAAACTATCTTCTCCAATTCTAAAACTCACAAACATGTTAAACAATACGAAATTGAAGACCGCTCTGATACCATTTGATGGAATTAAATGTGAGTGCAGCGGAAAATAAGTTTTGAACGGATCTACTTCATTCAATATTGATAACATGTGTAAAGTAAATTTCAGAATTATGAGAACAAGAGATCGTACCTTGAAGCGATGAGTTTCAAAACCGAAGATTGAAGCACTTGGGAATACTCTTAATCTTCACTCCAATTCCACTAATCGCCCAAGATGTGTGGTCTCTCAAATTGGTAACAAAGGGATAACTAGTGAGTACCAAAAACTCACTTCCACACCACTACAATGATGTTTTTCTTACAAATTATTTTCTGTACGTTTTTCCCTTTGTTTCTAACCAATATATCTAATTGGGCTAGCCTTTTGGGCCTTACCAATTGGGCTTAAGTGTGTGGCTTGGAGTGGGACCAAAAGGGACCAATAAGACACTAGCTCCAATGGGCCTTGGGCTTTTCTGTCAACTCTTGACAAGTCCAAAGTTACCATTAACTATATTTAATACCACTATATAAATATAGTTGCACTCTAGGTCTTATCTATATATTATATCCCAAGACTTTATTATACATGCAACCCCTTCATAAAATATTCGTAGTAATACAAAGTCATTAATATAGACTGCCACTTTGTAATTTACTACATCTTGATCCTTGAGTACCCGGTTTAATCCTTAATGTTATTCATTATATATTTATGAAATCCAATTCCATAAATATATACTTTAGTCTTACTAAAGTGGTTAGGCCTAACTCTCTGAATAACAAACCCATTAAACTTATCTCAAGGGAATACTTTATACCTCCGTTAAGAGATTATGAATTCCATCTTGAGAATACATGTTCCATCAACACTTAATGCGGCTACCCAACATACTGAGGTTTTGACCATTAATATAGATCTCACTCCTGATATATCAAAGCAACCTACATCTTATGATCAGGTCCATTATTCTCTCAGGATTAAGAGTTCATGCAAATACAAGTCATGAGATTTATTATTTATTTGACAGTCCTTAGGCAAATAATAAATCTCATGGCGGTCCAGTTCAATATGTCTTAACTCTTAAAACATATTAACACATCAACTAGAAGTCACCACTTCCATGATCAAGACAAATCATCGTAGTTGATATGTTATAGTCTTCGCAGATGAAATGCCCAATTTCATCACCGACTACGAACTATAATTCTGAGTTTACAAAGAACTTGTAATTTATATCTTCTGTGACTCTTCACATAAATCACATACTATGCATCTCATGGACTATATGATAATGTCCGAATATTCATGTTACCATTATTTCAGATAATAATAAAACAAATTTATTAAACACAATATTAAGTCATACATAATGTCAAACACAATGTCACACTTAATATTATACATAGCATCTTACAATAGGATTTAAGGGCACCAATCCTAACAAAAATTTGTTCACACATTCCTAGAGCTTAACTTTGGGAGGAGCTTCTACAAAACATGTGGATCAAGAAATGAACCAAGAAATGCACGAAGCTTTTACGCAAGGTATGGGCTTACATGAACATTTTGCTATTAGTTTGGTAACTTAAAAATTCTTTTAGGAATGTGTTGAATATACTTGTTCAAATTGAAATTCTACTAGTGACTTCTTTTAGAAATAAGCATAAAAGTGATGAGAGTTGGGTTTACATGATGAATTGGGTATTGGCCAAGGGATAAGGCTGAGATCTCTCTAAGCCATGGAATCTCTATCTAGGTCTTAGATTCTTGTTTGGGGGTTAACAATTTGAATAAGAACACAATCATAGTAAGTCTCACCAAAATCAAAACACTATTTAAAAAAGAAAAAAGAAAAAAAAAAAGAGCAGATTCTATGCGTCGTCCAATATTACTCTTTGCCACCTATCCCTTTTATAAGTTTGCAATTTGTTAATGCAAACTTATAAAAATAATAGGTGGCAAAGAGCAATATGAGCATAATTTTTTGTCACAGAGAATACTCATATTCCAGTTTTCTTTACTTCATGCTTCTTTGCAGTTATGTTTGTTGGCTTATTTATTCCTATCTCAGTCCTTATCCTATATACAAGGGCAGCCATTACTATCAAATTCAATATATTGTAAGCTTAACTAATAAATGGTCCAATTGTTTTCTGTAGTGGGTTAAAAATGAAGAAATGTCATGATAACTCAATACAATGAATTTCTTTATTATTGATGCTAAATCATAATCCATATTCAAACACTTGATCAATTCCAATTCCTTCTCTCTTTCTCACACACTCCCATTATCTTTTCTTGGAATAATGGGTGGAACTCATGATGGTTGTTGTCATGTCTGATGTCTTAGCCCCTACCCTATAAATATAATCCCCAAAGTCAAAATGTAAAAACCAAAGCCAGATTGCAAAAAGACCTCGTGGGTTTTGAGTGAACTGCAAAAAGATCCCTTGTACATTAAATTTTATGATATTAATCCTTAGGTAAAAATATATATTCAATTTCATATATATTTACTTACTTTAACGATATTGTCTCCTTTAAATTTCAGATGTGCAGCCACCTGTATGTGCCACTCACGGGCCAAGCAAGTACTTGGATGTTTGGGATCTTCTCGACTACCAAGTAATTGAGTTGCCGCAAAATAGTATGCATCAACCGGTTGATGAAGGGGCGAGGGCTTTCACTGGTTTCTTGGGGACAATTGCGCGGAAGCCCCACATGTGCCCGGTTAGATATCTGACTTGGAGGGACATGCCAGAAGAACTTAAAGAAGAGTGTTGGTAACTTATAATACTTGTAATTATGACATTTTGTACTAGGTTATACATAAGTATTTTAGCATGAAAAAATTTGTAATTTGCTAACTCAACTATTTGATTGTAGCGAAAATACGCTGTCCCTACTAATCCTACTGCATATGCGGCTTTGAAGACATTTACCTTACAGAAAATTGGGAAGGCTTGGAGGGATCACAAGCATAGGCTAAAAGCATCCCATTACATACCACATCCAAGAAACAAAGCATGGGTGAAGAACAACCTACCCAAGAGATGCATACCAGAAGATTGGAATGTTCTTGCTGAGCATTGGTATACTGATGATGCAATGGCATGTTTGTTCTCTCTCTCTCTCTCTCTCTCTCTCTCTCTCTCTCTCTCTCTCTCTCTCTCTCATTTTTTAATATTATGGTTATGTTTATTTTTTCAAGCACAAGATAATTTTCAAATTTATTACATTGTTATTTTTAAAATGCGCCCTTCACTTCAATTAGGCACATACTCATTTCTAGCTCGTTGACATAATAATTAGTTTCTTGCTGAAATGGCTTGAATTTCTTGGAATGATTAACATTTGAATGTAGGACTTTTGTGGCTGTCTTTGCTAATTATGGAGTTGTAGGACTTTTGTGGCTGTCTTTGCTAATTATGGAGTTTTCTTCAATTACCAAAGTTGTGCAATAGCTTCTGCTTTTACTTTTTGGAGTAAATTTTAGTTTTGAACTTTTGATTGTGATACTAATTGTTTAATTGGCTGTTTTATTTCAATCAATTTTAAACATGCATTAGGCAAAGCTCATAGATGTGATATTTAAATTCAATGAACTCTAATTTAACTACCCTTACATCCATAATAGAAGTTAAACTTGTCATGATATGCGGTTTATCCATGCATATGAAAATTCTCAGAATTTTGGCTTCTCTAATGTCGACAATCAATCCTAGTCTAAAATGTTGCTTTTAGTGTATTTCTTTTGGTTGAATGCCTATTAAGATTGAATTGTTTGATGATAGTGGGATTGCTACTAATGCTCATCTAAGTTGGATGTAGTTGTTTTTCCTATTTTCCTAGGGAGCTTTCCTTTTGCATGGTAGATATTCTCATCTCATTCTCACAACTGAAGATGAATTCGTGATTTTTATCACTTTGTGCATATAGATATTTGGAGGACTTGCTTCTTCTCTTTGTATATGAAGATTGCTTGAGTTAAATGGCAGTCAACTGTAATTGATACTTTATCCTGCTTCTGTTTATGGTTACGCATTATGATGCTATGCTTGTTCACACATATTAGTTTGTTTCAACTTTGTTGTCAAAAATTGTAGGTTGCTGCGTTTAAGTTGTTGGTTAGCAATTTTATTCTAGGCCACTTCCATGCAAAACTTTGAACTTGAAGGGACTTCAGAGTTGTAGTCTTGAGTTTTTTTATTCACTTTTCATTTTGAACCTTGTCCTAGTATATACAATTTAGTAAGAAGTGTTTAGGAGGAAATTATTAACTATGGCAACAACCTACATATTTGAAATGATTGACAGAATGCTATTAAGCTACCCTTGATGCACTCTGCTCTATAGAAATTCTATCTGGCAACCTACATAACTTGAGCTATTGATTGCAACAGCTAGATGCAGATTATTTTTTTATATTCTATCATCTTTCTTCTTAATTTTTGGAAAAAAAATCCTAAAATTTATTATTATGTCTAATGACTTATTGCTGATTTGTGTTTGTTTTCCCTTAAGCATTGTCTAGCCCTTGAATTTACTTAAGTATGTTAATGCAAGTAAGAAACTCAAGTGAATGTGTTTAGGCAAGACAAGTAAACATGTTACTTGGACAGAATAATATACCTGTATATAAACATGTTACTCTAATTGAATGTAGATAGAGTTAAAGAAGAATAGGGACTGTCGTTCTAAACTGGAGGACTTACATATTGCTAGTTCATGTAGCTATGCTGTGCACGCTACAAAGAAGGTAATAAGTATTATGACTAATTTTTAAATGATTTGACTTATCTTAAGTTTATGTGGAACCAATATTCATCACTGCATAAATATGCTGTTCATATTGCAAGTAAAAGCGGATGGACGTCCTGTAGAGCGTGCAACATTATATTCAATAATGCATACTCGTAAAGATGAATCTGCAATTAATCCTGTAGTGCAAGAAAAAATGGTGAGTAATCCATTGTAGTGCAGCATTATGTGGTGCTTGTTGATTTCATTTTGAACTTAATGTGGATTAGTGCTTCTTACGCTTGTGTTACTATATTTTTTTTCTTTGGTTATATATACATTTGATTTGCAATTTTTTGTTAGAAGTAGTTGTCTCATACCAGTAGTTTTCCTACATCAATAGTTGGAAATAGTTTTCTATTTGTAATTTCATTGAATGAAAGAGTGTTGTTTGCTTATTGTTTGGTTCATTTGTGGGGTGAGAAATTGAAAGAATACAGAATGAAGGATTTGGTCTTATGGATTTCATATTCATTTTATGGTATCCAAAGTTTCATATAATACTTTTCTCTTATGCTTTAAAACAATTAATTTTCATTGTCACATGCATTGCTTATTGATGTATTAGTACATAACACATATATCCATTAATTTGTCCTCAAAACCTTTACTTAGCCAAAAAAAAAAAAACAAAAAGAAAATTGTGGTTTAGAAAGCAGAGCAAGACAGCAGCTCTTAATTACACTCTCTTGCTAATATATATTTTTTGATATAGCTAATATTAATTGTGGAACCCTTCCTTTATATCTTGAATCTATTAAAATAATTGGGGGTATTTCTTTCATGAACATTTGTTTCTAATCATCATTGATATTGTTGTACATAGACATGACTTTGGAACTAATAATAAGTCTGAAAAGGATGTATGATTAAGGAATTCATTTACCAATCCACCCTCAAAAGGATTTGGCAGAATTGGAAAATGATTGTTATTTGATTTATGGGGCTTGTCAGAAATTTTATCATTTTAATTTAAAAAAGAGTTGCTGTTTAGTTGATTTTATTGGCAATGGTTTCGGTGACTTTAGGTCTTGGAGATATATACTAGTGACTTTCATGTGATGCTTTGCTAATCGAAGTAGATGTTGAAGTTTATTCCATTCATTATATTGTGTATGCTTCTCAATATAATTTTGGTTGTCTTGAATCAAATGATGTTGCTAATTTCTAATTTTTTTTTTTTTTTTTTTGTTTTGTTCAAACCCAAATATCAGGATAAAATGAAGGAATTGTTGGCTGACCCTTCGAATCAATTGCAATCATCTGACACAAGTGGTAGTATTGCATGATCACCAGATGATGTGTTTGCCAAAGTGATGGGTAAGGAGTGCAAAGGTTGTATTCGTGGGGTAGGATTTGGTCCAAGCCCAAGTGGCCAAAGTAGCAAGAGTGCTCTCATAGACATTCAAATATGATCAAGTCAAGCAAGGGATGACGAAGTTGCAGAACTGAAGGCTTCCTTGGCTAATACAGGAGAAACTGTCATCTTTTGAAGAAATGAAAGAAAGACTTAGCCAATTCGAAGAGATGGAGCAAAGAATAGCTCGCAGGCTTCAACAAATGCAACAAATAACTTCACAATGTAGTCAGCTATGATAAATGACTTGTAGAATGTAATGTATTTTCTTTTTATTATTTTTGGTTTTAAATATGGCAGTCAGCAGTATAACACTATTAGAAGTGTTCAAATATGTTTAATTCCTTTGATCATACTATTTCCTTCTTGGGTTTGTCTTATTAATTTGCTATGATGGTTGGTTGGACCTTTTTAGTGAGTTTGTTTGCTAAATTCCTTTTGAAGAACGATTATACTGATGGCATTAATGTTTGTTTGCTAAGTTCCTTGTGTAGGAAAAATATATGTTTGTATCGCATACAAAACATTCGCAGCGAAAAATTAACGGATCTACTTCATTCGCAATTAATAACATTTACTATCCAAATTCTCATCTTTTGCTTTTCATTGTTGTATATTCTGTTTTCCCAATAAAGTTCCAGAATTGGAATTGGCTTGTGATGAATAAGTGATTTTTAGCCCTTTACCTGCATGAAATTGTAGTTCTGGGAGTTTGGCAACTTTACTACAGTGCCTCTCCTTCACTCTGTTGTGCTGTGTCATGTTGTCTAAATTTTGGTTCTTAAGATATGTAACAATTTTCACTAATAGAAGTGGAATTTGATCAAACTAAGTCAACCAATAGAAGCTTATTGCTTTGTTTTTTATGTTGAAAAGCAATTTTGGATTCCAATATTTGATATCATTATGTCCTAATTATTGCCTTTTTTTTTTTTTTTTTTTTTTTTTTTTTTTTTTTTTTTTTTTTAATGTAGGACGTTTCTTCGATCCTACAAACCCCAGCTCTCCTACAATCCCCAACTTTCCAAAAGTCATCAGTTGCATCCCATCAACCAACAAGTTTATAAGTTTTATGTTGGTGTTTGAGGACATTTTGCGTACAAAAAACCACATTTGAACAAACACATTTTTTACAAGTGTTGAAAAATATTTTGAAACACTTTAAAACTTTGATTATGGTATTAGCTTAATTTAAGTGTTGAAGGAATTTTTGTGTACAAAGGACCACATCTTTCTTTTGTTAATTTTATGATGATGGTTATAGACAATGTTATGTATTTGATAATATATTTCAATGTTAATATAATGTTAGTTTGGAGACATTTGTGGTGTTATCTAGTTACAATATGGTATTATTTTAGCGAACCTAAAATTATTAAAGGTTATTTGTAATAGATCTGTGGTTTAAAAACCCAGGAAAAAAAGAATTTTAACCTATAGCAGTGGGCAAAAACCGCTGCTAAAGGTCTAAAATTATGTTATAAGTGAAGACCTATAGCGGCGTTTAAAGCCCGCCACTAAAGCTTCACACATATAGCGGCGAGCATAACCGCCGCTAAAAGGTACATAGGGTCTATTGTATATGAAGCCCTATAGCGGCGCTTAGACATGGCAAAACGGGCGGGTCGGGTCGGGTTCGGGTCGGGTCAATCGGGTTGCGGGTCAATCGGGTCACGGGTCAAAAACGGGTCATTTTAAGCGGGTCAAAATCGGGTTCGGGTCAATCGGGTTGCGGGTCGGGTCGGGTCGGGTCGGGTCGGGTTGACCCGTATTTTTCACATGAAATTTTTTATTTTTTATTTTTATAAAGAAAACAACATGTATCTATCATTTAGAAAGTTATGCAACAAATTACTTGATGTAAAATGCATTATTTTGAATTCACCACTTATATCAAGCATGAACTCAATTAAACTTATTAATACTTATTCAATAATTTTAAAATTATACAAATTATAACATTACTATTTAAAACAAAATAGCACAAAGATAAGTAAAACAGATACACAAGTCTTATTTCTACACATTATCAATATTTCAAAATATAAAACAAAATTACAAATGACTTATTGGATAACTCATTTGATAAAAAATAAAAACATATAAGAAATTTACAATCTTAAAAATTAATTTTATAATCTATTATCAGTTGTAGTTGACACTTTATTTCAATTTGAGATATACTTTAAAATTTGATTGCTTACTTATTTATACATGGTCTCTTTTATGAATATCATATTATTGTTAAGCAACACACACTCTAGGAAATATCATAATTTATTTTGAAAAGCCGTTTATTTTGGACATAAATTATTAAAAAATAGGTCTAAGTATTCATAATTTATGCTAATTTGATACTTTAGCTTTACTATTTTCACACTTGTGAATGTTTCTCACATGTCTACAATTTTAAATCTATGTTTTTAACTCTACTGTAACTAGATTATCTTGGCATGTACTTTGCTATTTGATATTTAAAAATATTTACTCATTACAGAATGTTCAACTATTTATCTTTCAATTAATTTGAATGTAGTTATGTAAATGTATCAATTGTTTCCTTAAAGTTCACAATAAACAATTAAACCAATATTATCTTAGTTTTACTATTTTTTTTACCAAAAAAAAAAAAGTTTTAAAAAAATGGTTCGGGTTCGGGTCGGGTCGCGGGTCGGGTCGGGTTGACCCGCAAAAAACACGGGTCGGGTCACGGGTCAACCCGTTTTTGCTTCGGGTCAAAAAAATCGGGTTCGGGTCGGGTATTTTTCGGGTCGGGTCGGGTCGGGTCAGAAAATTCTGACCCGTTTTGCCATGTCTAGCGGCGCTTATTACTTGCCGCTAAAAGGTCACTTGACCTAAATGGTAACCTCATTTGGTGGCAGTTTTTAGCCCACCGCAATAGACCAAAAGCACCGCTAAATGGCAGATCTATAGCGGCACCGCAACAGTGGCGGATAAACTGCTGCAATAGCACCTGCTGCTAAAGGTCCATGGACCTTTAGCAGTGGTTTTTTGGGCTTTTGCGGCGGTTTTGACCCACCGCAATAGTACTTTTTTTTGTAGTGTATTTTGGTTGGTATATCCACGTGTACCTTAGTAGTTTCTTAGTTTGTCTGTGACTTTCATCATCTACGTATTTGATCACAACCTCTGTACCCTGTTTGAAATCTCACTATTTCTTAGATTCATGGACCCTCGAAGTGGCTAACCACACTTTCCCTCCCTTCTTAGAGGCATTTGCATACTTCTTGGCTCGCGTTGACTTTAAGTCTAAATTGCACTTAGGGAGATTGAGTATTGCATACCTTGCCTTAGTGAGAAGGAACTGATGTGGCAACACACCAAAAATAAGATACTACCCATGGCACTTATAGATTGTGCCCAATGTGATTGTATGTTTTTTTTTTTTTTTTTTTTTTTTTTTTTTTTTTTTTATGTTTTATGAATAACACTTGTACATGTATGCGTCTTTGATATCTTTGTGGTTTTTTGCATTTTTTCATCTTGTGTGATTGTTTTCCTTTATGGTATTTTATGCAAGTATTGTGTGATTTTTTTCATCATTCGGCTCCCTCTCGTGTAGTTTGTGGTGTTTATTACGTAAATGTTAGTGTATCAATTGATCATTTTCACATAAATGCTTGTGTAGCTACTGGTCCCTTTGATGTAAATGTTTTAACGTGTGGTCCCTTTAAATGCTTATGTCTCAAGTGGACCCTTTGAAGTAATTCTTGTGTATTGAGTGGTTGTAGACACATCATTTTGTACCTTTTACGACTCAAGCCCCTATTCTCCAATAACGGCATCACTTGAAGGCCCAAGATTGATTTATGGCCCAATCTTGTGAATCTTTAGCTTGAAGGATGTTTTGGTGAAGAAAAAACTGCAAGAAAATCCTAAGTATGCACACGCATGTTTCATTCAAGCGCATGCATGTTTAAAGCATTAACACACATACTCTGTGTATGCGTAAGAATGTAGGTTTTCAGTATTCTGCATGGAAAGTTTTTGGGACTTAAAATTGTCTAAAGAGAATCCCACATTGGTTGGGAGCTGCCCTACACCCCTCTATGATCACTATAAAAAGCCCCAAAGGATCTTTTACCAAAACACGTCAGATTCACTAGAAAATAGTGAATTAAAGAGGGAGGATGTTTTGGTGAAGAAAAAACTGCAAGAAAATCCTAAGTATGCACACACATGTTTCATTCAAGCGCATGCATGTTTAAAGCATTAACACACATACTCCGTGTATACGTAAGAAGGTTTTCAGTATTCTGCATGGAAAGTTTTTTGGACATAAAATTGTCTAAAGGGAATCCCACATCGGCTGGGAGCTGCCCTACACCCCTCTATGATCACTATAAAAAGCCCCAAAGGATCTTTTACCAAAACACGTTAGATTCACTAGAAAATAGTGAATTAAAGAGGGAGTTTTTATTCTAAAACATCCTCAAGTCAAAGTTTTTCTTAGTTGTAACCTATATTGGTCTTTGACCTTTGAGTTTTAAGTTTACTAACCTTCTGATTTTTTCTTAATTAGTCTATTCTCAAAAAAATTCAAAAAAAAAATATAAAAATAATTCAAAAAAATTAAAAATATCATTCTGCCCAAATTTAAAGCCAAACCGAGCCAGGTCAAGAAGAAAATGAGAAAAAAGAAATTTCGTTCCAGGTACCATTTCTCCTGACTCAAGTTATAACGTTCCCAAAAAAATAGTAAAAAAATACAAAAAATTAAAAAACATTATTCTCACTTTATTTCTGGCCAAAACGGACCAAGATAGGCCGATAAAGTGACAAATTTTTTTTCGAACTGAGTACAGTTTCTCCCGACCCAAGTTACAGCATTCCCAAAAAAATAGTGAAAAAATTCAAAAATTAAAAAACATCATTCTTGCTTTGTTTCTGACCAAACTGGATCGGAATAGCCTGAAAAAGTGATAAAAAAATTTTCGTACCAAGTACAATTTCTACCTTAACCGTGCTAGAGCATTCTAAAAAAATATTCAAAAAATATATTAAAATATTTCAAAAAAATTAAGAATATTGTTCTGCCCAAATTTCAAGCCAAACCGAGCCAGGACAACTAGAAAACGAGATAAAAAGAAATTTCCCACCTAGTACCGTTTCTCCCAACCCAAGTTACAGTGTTCCCAAAAAAATAGTGAAAAATTCAAAAAACTAAAAAACATCATTCTCGCTTTATTTCTAACCAAACCAGATCAGAATAGCCTGAAAAAGCGATAAAAAAATTTTCGTACCGAGTACAATTTCTACCTTAACCGTGCTAAAGCATTCTAAAAAAAATTCAAAAAAATTAAAAATATCATTCTGCCTAAATTTCAAGCCAAACCGGGTTAGGACAAGTAGAAAACGAGATAAAAAGAAATTTTGTTCCGAGTACCATTTCTCCCAACCCAAGTTACAGTGTTCCCAAAAAAATAGTAAAAAAATTCAAAAAATTAAAAAAACATCATTCTCACTTTATTTATAGCCAAAACAAACCAGGATAGGATGATAAAGCATTAAAAAAAATTTAGAACCGAGTACAGTTTCTACCTTACCCTTGCTCATTCTCAAAAAATATTCGAAAAAAATATTAAAATAATTCAAAAAAATTTAAAAAGATTATTCTGCCCAAATTTTAAGCCAAACTGAGCCAGGACATGTAGAAAAGGACATAAAAAGAAATTTCTCTCCGGGCTCCGTTTCTCCAAACCCAAGTTACAGCATTCCCAAAAACATAATAAAAAAATTCAAAAAAGTAAAAAAAATCATTTTTGCCTTATTTTTAGCCAAAAAGGACCAGAATAAGCAGAAAAAGTGATTAAATTTTTTTCTAACCGAGTACAGTTTCTACCTTACCCTTGCTAGAGCATTCTCAAAAAAATTATTAAAATAATTCAAAAAAATTAAAAATATTGTTCTGCCCCAATTTCAAGCTTAACCAAGCCAGGACAAGTAAAAAAAAAAAAATTTCATTCCAAGTACTGTTTCTCCCGACCTAAGTTATAGCGTTCCCAAAAAAAAGTAAAAAAAAATTCAAAAAATTCAAAAACTTCATTCTTGGTTTATTAATGGCCAAAACAGACCAGGATAGGCTGAGAAAGAGACAAATTTTTTTTCGAACCGAGTACAGTTTCTACCTTACCATTGTTAAAGCATTCCCAAAAAAATTTAAAAAAAAAAACATTAAAGTAATTCAAAAAAATTAAAAATATCATTCTACCCAAATTTCAAGCCAAATAGAGCCAGGACAAGTAGAAAATGAGATAAAAAGAAATTTCTCTCTTGGTACCATTTCTCCCGACACAAGTTGCAACGATCCCAAAAAAATATTGAAAAAATTAAAAAACATCATTCTCGCTTTATTTCTGACCAAAGCGGATCGGAATAGCTAGAAAAAGGGATAAAAAACTTTCGTACCAAGTATAATTTCTACCTTCACCATGCTAGAGCATTCTAAAAAAAAATATTGAAATAATTCAAAAATATTAAAAATATTGTTCTGCCCATATTTTAAGCCAATGCGGGCCAAGACAAGTAGAAAATGAAATAAAAAGAAATTTTGTTCCGGATACCGTTTCTCCCAACCCAAGTTACAGCGTTCCCAAAAAAATAGTAAAAAAAAAAAATTCATTCCTGCTTTATTTATAGTCAAAACGAATCTGGATAGGATGATAAAGAAATAAAAAAATTTTAGAACCGAGTACGGTTTCTACCTTACCCTTGTTAGAGCATTCTCAAAAAAATGAAAAAAAAATTTTAATAATTCAAAAAATTAAAAATACCATTCTGCCCAAATTTCAAGCCAAACCGAGCCAGGACAAGTAGAAAATGAGATAAAAAGAAATTTCCCTCCTGGTACCGTTTCTCCTAACCCAGGTTACAGTGTTCCCGAAAAAGTAGTAAAAAAATTAAAAAATATCATTCTAGCATTATTTCTAACCAAACCAGATCGGAATAACCTGAAAAAGCGATAAAATTTGCATTCTAAAAAAAATTTCAAAAAAAATATTAAAATAATTCAAAAAAAATCAAAAATATCATTCTGCCAAATTTAAAGCCAATCTGGGCCAAGACAAGTAAAAAAATGAGAGAAAAAGAAAGTTCGTTCCGGGTATCGTTTTTCCCGATCCAAATTACAGCGTTCCGAAAAAAATAGTAAAAAAATTCAAAAAATTAAAAAACAGCATTCTCGCTTTATTTATAGCCAAAACGAACCAAGATAGGATGAGAAAGCAATAAAAAAAAAAATTTAGAAACGAGTACAGTTTATACCTTATCCTTGCTAGAGCATTCTCAAAAAAAATTCAAAAAAAATATTAAAATAATTCTAAAACATTTAAAATATTATTTTACACAAATTTCAAGCCAAACCAAGCCAGAACAAGTAGAAAAAGAGATAAAAAGAAATTTCTCTCTGGGTGCCATTTCTCCAAACCCAAGTTACAGCATTCCCAAAAAAATAATAAAAAAATTTTATAAAGTAAAAAACATCATTCTCGCTTTATGCCTTGCCAAAATGGACCAGGATAGGCTAAAAAAATGATAGAAAATTTTTCGAACCGAGTACAATTTCTATCTTACCCATGCTAGAGCATTCTAAAAAAAATTCAAAAAAAATAAAAATATCGTTCAGCCCAAATTTCAAGCCAAACCGAGTCAAGACAAGTAAAAGATGAGATAAAAAGAAATTTCTCTCCCGGTACCATTTCTCCCGACCTAACTTATAACGTTCCCAAAAAAAAATAGTGAAAAAATTCAAAAAATTAAAAAACATCATTCTTGCTTTATTTCTAACCAAACCGGTTCGGAATAGTCTAAAAAAGTGATAAAAAATTTCCATACCGAGCACAATTTCTACCCTAACCGTGCTAGAGCATTCTAAAAGAAATTTCAAAAAAATATATTAAAATAATTCAAAAAAATTAAAAATACCATTCTGACCAAATTTCAAGCAAATCCAGACCAAGACAAAGTAGAAAAAGAGATAAAAAGAAATTTTTTTCCAGGTACCGTTTCCCAAAAAAATAGTAAAAAAATTCAATAAAGTAAAAAACATCATTCTTACTTTATGTGTTGCCAAAATGAACCAGGATAGGCTGAAAAAGCGATAAAAATTTTTTCGAACCAAGTATAGTTTCTACCTTACCCTTGCTAGAGCATTCTAAAAAAAATTCAAAAAAATTATTAAAATAACTCAAAAAAAATTAAAAATAGCATTCTGCTCAAATTTAAAGCAAAACCGGGCCTAGACAAGTAAAAAAGAGACAAAAAGAAATTTTGTTCCGGGTATCGTTTCTCCCGACCCAAGTTACAGTGTTTCCAAAAAACAAATAGTAAAAAATTAAAAAACATCATTCTTGGTTTATTTATGGGCAAAACGGACCAGGATAGGATGAGAAATCGACAAAAAAATTTTCGAACCAAGTACAGTTTTCTACCTTACCCTTGTTAGAGCATTCCCAAAAAAATTCATAAAAAATATATTAAAATAAAACTAGAAAATAAAAAAAATATCATTCTGCCCAAGTAACAGCGTTATCAAAAAAATAGTAAAAAAATTCAAAAAATTAAAAAACTTCATTCTTGCTTTATTTATAGCCAAAACGAACCTGGATAGGATGATAAAGTAATAAAAAAAAAATTTAGAACCGAGTACAGTTTCTACCTTACCCTTGCTAGAGAATTCTAAAAAAAAATTCGAAAAAAATATTAAAATAATTCAAAAATATTATTCTGCAAAAATTTCAAGTCAAACCGAACCAGGACAAGTAGAAAACGAGATAAAAAGAAATTTCTCTCTAGATACCGTTTCTCCAAACCCAAGTTATAGCATTCCCAAAAAAATAGTAAAAAACATTGTTCTCACTTTATGTCTCACCAAAATGGACCAGGATAGGCTGAAAAGCGAAAGAAAATTTTTTGAACAGAATACAGTTTCTACCTTACCCATGCTAAAGCATTGTAAAAAAAATTCAAAAAAATTATTAAACTAATTCAAAAAAATAAAAATATCGTTCAACCCAATTTCAAGTCAAACCGTGTCAGGACAAGTACAAAACGAGATAAAAAGAAATTTCTCTCCTAGTACCATTTCTCCCGACCTAAGTTACAGCGTTCCCAAAAAAATATTGAAAAAATTCAAAAAATTAAAAAACATCATTCTTGCTTTATTTCTAACCAAACAAGATCAGAATAGCCTAGAAAAGCGATAAAAAATTTTTTCATACCAAGTACAATTTCTACTTTAACCGTGCTAGAGCATTCTAAAAGAAATTTAAAAAAAAAATTTTAAAATAATTCAAAAAAAATTAAAAATATCGTTCTGCCCAAATTTCAAGCAAATCTGGACCAAGACAAGTAGAAAGTGAGATAAAAAGAAATTTTGTTCCAAGTACCGTTTCTCCCAATAAAAGTTACAGCTTTCCCAAAAAAATAGTAAAAAAATTAAAAAATATCTTTCTCGCTTTGTTTATAGCCAAAATGAACCAGGATAGGATGATAAAGTAATAAAAAAAATTTGGAACCGAGTACGGTTTCTACCTTACCCTTTCTAGAGCATTCTCAAAAAATATTCAAAAAAAATATTAAAATAATTCAAAAAAATTAAAAATATTATTTTGCACAAATTTCAAGCCAAACCGAGCAGGGATAGGTAGAAAACGAGATAAAAAGAAATTTCTCTCCGGGTACCGTTTCTCCAAACCCAAGTTACAGCATTCCCAAAAAAATAGTAAAAAAATTCAATAAAGTAAAAAACATCATTCTGACTTTATGTGTTGCAAAAATGGACCAGGATAGGCTGAAAAAGTGATAAATTTTTTTTCGAACCGAGTATAGTTTCTACCTTAAAAACAACATTCCACCCAAATTTCAAGCGAAACCAGGCCTGGACAAGTAAAAAATGAGAAAGAAAGAAATTTCATTTCGGGTACCGTTTCTCCCAACCCAAGTTACAACGTTCCCAAAAAAATAGTAAAAAATTAAAAAACATCATTCTCGGTTTATTTTTGGCCAAAATGGACCAAGATAGGCCGAGAAAACGAGAAAATTTTTTTCAAAATGAGTACAGTTTCTACTTTACTCTTGTTAGAGCATTCCCATAAAAATTCAAAAAAAAATAATTCAAAAAAATTAAAAATATCGTTTTGCCAAAATTTCAAGCCAAACCGAGGCAAGACAAGTAGGAAACGAGATAAAAACAAATTTCACTCCGGGTATCGTTTCTTCCAACCCAAATTACAGTGTTCCCGAAATAATAGTAAAAAAATTCAAAAAGATATAAAACATCATTTCCACTTTATTTTTAGCCAAAACGAACTGAGGCAGGCCGATAAAGTTACAAAATTTTGTTCAAACCAAGTACTGTTTCAACCTTACCGATGTTAGAACACTCTCAAAAAAATTCAAAAAATATATATTAAAATAATTCAAAAAAATTAAAAATATCATTCTACCCAAATTTCAAGCCAAACCGAGCCAGGACAAGTAGAAAATGAGAGAAAAACAAATTTCACTCCGGATACCGTTTCTCCCAACCAAAATTACAGCGTTCCCGAAAAAATAGTTAAAAAAAATCAAAAAATTAAAAAACATCATTCCCGCATTATTTCTAGCCAAGACGGACCAGGACAGGCCGATAAAGCGATAAATTTTTTTTCGAACCAAGTACTGTTTCAACCTTACCCATGTTAGAGCACTCTCAAAAAAATTAAAAAAAAAAAAACATTAAAATAATTCAAAAAAAATTAAAAATATCATTCTACCCAAATTTTAAGCCAAATCAAGCCAGGACAAGTAGAAAACGAGATAAAAAGAAATTTATCTTCGGTACGATTACTCCCGACACAAGTTACAGCGATCCGAAAAAAATATTGAAAAAATTCAACATCATTCTCGCTTTATTTCAGACCAAACCAGATTGGAATAGCTAGAAAAATGGATAAAAAATTTTCGTACCGAGTACAATTTCTACCTTCACTGTGTTAGAGCATTCTAAAAAAAAAATTCAAAAAAAAAGTATTAAAATAATTCAAAAATATTAAAAATATTGTTCTGCCCATATTTTAAGCCAATTCAGGTCAAGAGAAGTAGAAAATAAAATAAAAAGAAATTTCGTTCCGGGTACCGTTTCTCCCGATCCAAGTAACAGCGTTCCCAAAAAAATAGTAAAAAAATTCAAAAGCTTCATTCTCGCTTTATTTATACCCAAAACGAACCTAGATAGGATGATAAAGCAATAAAAAAAAAAAAAAAAAATTTAGAACCGAGTACAGTTGACCTTACCCTTGCTAGAGCATTCTAAAAAAAATTCAAAAAAATAAAAATATCGTTCAACCCAAATTTCATGCCAAATCAAGTCAGGTCAAGTTCTCCCGATCTAAGTTACAGCATTCCCAAAAAAATAGTGAATAAATTCAAAAAATTAAAAAACATCATTCTTGCTTTATTTCTCACCAAACCGGATCAGAATAGCCTAGAAAAGCGATACAAATTTTTTCATATCGAGTACAATTTCTACCTTAACCGTGTTAGAGCATTCTAAAAGAAATTTCAAAAAAATATATTAAAATAATTCAAAAAAAATTAAAAATCTCATTCTGCCCATATTTCAAGCAAATCTGGACCAAGACAAGTAGAAAGCGAGATAAAAAAAAAAAATTTGTTCCGGGTACCGTTTCTCCCAACTCAAGTTACAGCTTTCCCAAAAAAATAGAAAAAAATTCAAAAATTAAAAAAATCTTTCTTGCTTTGTTTATAGCTAAAATGAACCAGGATAGGATGATAAAGTAATAAAAAAAATTTAGAACCAAGTACGGTTTCTACCTTACCCTTACTAGAGCATTCTCAAAAAAATATTAAAAAATTCAAAAAAATTAAAAATATTATTCTGCACAAATTTCAAGCCAAATCGAGCTAGGACAGGTAGAAAACGAGATAAAAAGAAATTTCTCTGTGTAATGTTTCTCCACACCAAAGTTACAGCATTCCCAAAAAAATTGTAAAAAAATTCAATAAAGTAAAAAACATCATTCTGACTTTATGTGTTGCCAAAATGGACCAGGATAGGCTGAAAAAATGATAAAAAATTTTTTGAATCGAGTATACTTTCTACCTTACTCATAAAAAAATTCAAAAAAATTATTAAAATAATTCAAAAAAATTAAAAATAACATTCCACCCAAATTTCAAGCGAAATTAGGCCTGGACAAGTAAAAAACGAGAAAAAAAGAAATTTTGTTCCGGGTACCGTTTCTTCCCACCAAAGTTAAAGCGTTTCCAAAAAAATTGTAAAAAATTCAAAAATTGAAAAATAACATTCTCAGTTTATTTATGGCCAAAACGGACAAGGATATGCCGACAAATCGACAAATTTTTTTTCGAACCGACTATAGTTTTTCCCTTACCCTTGTTAGAGCATTCCCAAAAATACTAAAAAAAAATTAAAATAATTCAAAAAAATAAAAAATATCATTCTGCCCATATTTTAATCTAATGTGGGCAAAACAAAAAATGTAGAAAACGAGATAAAAAGAAATTTCGTTCCGGTTACTGTTTCTCCCAACCCAAGTTACAGCGTTGCCAAAAAAATAGTGTAAAAATTTAAAAATTAAGAAACATCATTCTCGCTTTATTTATAGCCAAAATGAACCAGGACAGGATGATAAAGTAATAAAAAAAATTTAGAACCGAGTATGGTTTCTACCTTACTCTTGCTAGAGTATTCTCAAAAAATATTCAAAAAAAATATTAAAATAATACAAAAATATTAAAAATATTATTCAGCACAAATTTCAAGCCAAACCGAGCTAGGACAGGTAGCAAATGAGATAAAAAGAAATTTTTCCCGGGTACCGTTTCTCCAAACCTAAGTTACAGCATTCCAAAAAAAATAGTAAAAAAATTCAATAAAGAAAAAAACATCATTCTGACTTTATGTGTTGCCAAAATGGACCAGGATAGGCTGAAAAAGCGATAAAAATTTTTTCAACCAAGTACAGTTTCAACCTTACCCTTGCCGGAGCATTCTAAAAAAAATTCAAAAAACTTAAAAATAACGTTGCGCCCAAATTTCAAGCGAAATTGGGCCTGGACATGTAAAAAACGAGATAAAAAGAGATATTTTTCCTGGTACCGTTTCTCCCGACCCAAGTTACAGCGTTTCCAAAAAAATAATAAAAAATTCAGAAAGATAAAAAACATCATTCTCGGTTTATTTATGGCCAAAACGGACTAGGATAGGCCAAGACATCGATAAACTTTTTTGTTGAATCGAGTACAATTTCTACCTTATCCTTGTTAGAGCATTCCCAAAAAAATTTCAAAAAAAATATTAAAATTATTCAAAAAAAAATAAAAAATATCGTTCTGCCCATATTTTTTAGCCAATGCGGGCCAAGATAAGTAGAAAACGAAATAAAAAAAAATTTCATTCCGGGTACCGTTTCTCCCGACCCAAGTTCCAGGGTCCCCAAAAAAATAGTAAAAACATTCAAAAAAATAAAAAACTTCAATCTCGCTTTATTTATAGCCAAAACGAACTGGGATAGGATGATAAAGCATTTTAAAAAATTTATAATCTAGCACAGTTTCTACCTTACCCTAGCTAGAACATTCTAAAAAAAATCGAAAAAAGTATTAAAATAATTCAAAAATATTAAAGATATTATTCTGCAAAAATTTCAAGTCAAACCGAGCCAGGACAAGCAGAAAACGAGATAAAAAGAAATTTCTCTTCGGGTACCGTTTCTCCAAATCCAAGTTACAGCATTCGCAAAAAAATAGTATAAAAATTCAATAAATTAAAAAACATCATTCTGACTTTATGTGTTGCCAAAATGGACCAGGATAGGCTGAAAAAGCGATAAAAAAATTTTCAACCAAGTACAGTTTCAACCTTACCACTGCCGGAGCATTCTAAAAAAAATTCAAAAAAATTAAAAATAACGTTGCGCCCAAATTTCAAGCGAAATTGGGCCCGGACAAGTAAAAAACGAGATAAAAAGAAATATTTTTCCGGGTATCGTTTCTCTCGACCCAAGTTACAGCGTTTCCAAAAAAACAGTAAAAAATTCAGAAAAATAAAAAAAATCATTCTCGGTTTATTTATGGCCAAAACGGACTAGGATAGGCCAAGACATCGACAAATTTTTTTTTTGAATCGAGTACAGTTTCTACCTTATCCTTGTTAGAGCATTCCCAAAAAAATTTTAAAAAAAATATTAAAATTATTCAAAAAAAAATAAAAAATATCATTCTGCCCATATTTTTTAGCCAATGCGGGCCAAGACAAGTAGAAAACGAAATATAAAAAAAATTTCATTCCGCGTACCGTTTCTTCCTACCCAAGTTCCAGGGTCCCCAAAAAAATAGTAAAAAAATTCAAAAAAATAAAAAACTTCAATATCGCTTTATTTATAGCCAAAACGAACTGGTATAGGATGATAAAGCATTTTAAAAAATTTATAACCTAGCACAATTTCTACCTTACCCTAGCTAGAACATTCTAAAAAAAAATCGAAAAAAGTATTAAAATAATTCAAAAATATTAAAGATATTATTCTGCAAAAATTTCAAGTCAAACCGAGCCAGGACAAGTAGAAAACGAGATAAAAAGAAATTTCTCTCCGGGTACCGTTTCTCCAAATCCAAGTTACAGCATTCGCAAAAAAATAGTATAAAAATTAAATAAATTAAAAAACATCATTCTAACTTTATTTGTTGCCAAAATGGACCAGGATAGGCTGAAAAAGCGATAAAATTTTTTTCAACCAAGTACAGTTTCAACCTTACCATTGCCAGAGCATTCTAAAAAAAATTCAAAAAAATTAAAAATAACGTTGCCCCCAAATTTCAAGCGAAATTGGGCCTGGACAAGTAAAATACGAGATAAAATGAAATATTTTTCCGGGTATCGTTTCTTCCGACCCAAGTTACAGCGTTTCCAAAAAAATAGTAAAAAATTCAGAAAAATAAAAAACATCATTCTCGGTTTATTTATGGCCAAAACAGACTAGGATAGGCCAAGACATCGAAATTTTTTTTTTTGAATCGAGTACAGTTTCTACCTTATCCTTGTTAGAGCATTCCCAAAAAAATTTCAAAAAAAATATTAAAATTATTCAAAAAAAATAAAAAATATCGTGCTGCCCATATTTTTTAGCCAATGCGGGCCAAGACAAGTAGAAAACGAAATAAAAAGAAATTTCATTCCGGGTACCGTTTCTCCCGACCCAAGTTCCAGGGTCCCCAAAAAAATAGTAAAAAAATTCAAAAAAATAAAAAACTTCAATCTCGCTTTATTTATAGCCAAAACGAACTGGGATAGGATGATAAAGCATTTTAAAAAATTTATAACCTAGCACAGTTTCTGCCTTACCCTAGCTAGAACATTCTAAAAAAAAATCGAAAAAAGTATTAAAATAATTCAAAAATATTAAAGATATTATTCTGCAAAAATTTCAAGTCAAACCGAGCCAGGACAAGTAGAAAACGAGATAAAAAGAAATTTCTCTCCGGGTACCGTTTCTCCAAATCCAAGTTACAGCATTCGCAAAAAAATAGTATAAAAGTTCAATAAATTAAAAAACATCATTCTGACTTTATGTGTTGCCAAAATGGACCAGGATAGGCTGAAAAGGCGATATAAATTTTTTCAACCAAGTACAGTTTCAACCTTACCATTGCCGGAGCACTCTAAAAAAAATTCAAAAAAATTAAAAATAACGATGCACCCAAATTTCAAGCGAAATTGGGCCTGGACAAGTAAAAAACGAGAAAAAAGGAAATATTTTTTCGGGTACCGTTTCTCCCGACCTAAGTTACAGCGTTTCCAAAAAAATAGTAAAAAATTCAGAAAAATAAAAAACATCATTCTCGGTTTATTTATGGCCAAAACGGACTAGGATAGGCCAAGACATCGACAAATTTTTTATTGAATCGAGTACAGTTTCTACCTTATCCTTGTTAGAGCATTCCCAAAAAAGTTTCAAAAAAAATATTAAAATCATTCAAAAAAAATAAAAAATATCGTTTTCCCCATATTTTTTAGCCAATGCGGGCCAAGACAAGTAGAAAACGAAATAAAAAGAAATTTCATTCTAGGTACCGTTTCTCCCGACCTAAGTTCCAAGGTCCCCAAAAAAATAGTAAAAAAATTCAAAAAAATAAAAAACTTCAATCTCGCTTTATTTATAGCCAAAACGAATTGGGATAGGATGATAAAGCATTTTAAAAAATTTATAACCTTGCACAGTTTCTACCTTACCCTAGCTAGAACATTCTAAAAAAAAAAATCGAAAAAAGTATTAAAATAATTCAAAAATATTAAAGATATTATTCTGCAAAAATTTCAAGTCAAACCGAGCCAGGACAAGTAGAAAACGAGATAAAAAGAAATTTCTCTTCGGGTACCGTTTCTCCAAATCCAAGTTACAGCATTCGCAAAAAAATAGTATAAAAATTAAATAAATTAAAAAACATCATTCTGACTTTATGTGTTGCCAAAATGGACCAGCATAGGCTGAAAAAGCGATAAAATTTTTTTCAACCAAGTACAGTTTCAACCTTACCATTGCCGGAGCATTCTAAAAAAAATTCAAAAAAATTAAAAATAACGTTGCGCCCAAATTTCAAGCAAAATTGGGCCTGGACAAGTAAAATACGAGATAAAAAGAAATATTTTTCCGGGTACCGTTTCTCCCGACCCAAGTTATAGCGTTTCTAAAAAAATAGTAAAAAATTCAGAAAAATAAAAAACATCATTCTCGGTTTATTTATGGCCAAAACGGACAAGGATAGGCCAAGACATCGACAAATTTGTTTTTGAATCGAGTACAGTTTCTACCTTATCCTTGTTAGAGCATTCCCAAAAAAATTTCAAAGAAAATATTAAAATCATTCAAAAAAAATAAAAAATATCGTTCTGCCCATATTTTTTAGCCAATGCGGGCCAAGACAAGTAGAAAACGAAATAAAAAGAAATTTCATTCCGGGTACCGTTTCTCCCGACCCAAGTTCCAGGGTCCCCAAAAAAATAGTAAAAAAATTCAAAAAAATAAAAAACTTCAATCTCGCTTTATTTATAGCCAAAACGAACTGGGATAGGATGATAAAGCATTTTAAAAAATTTATAACCTAGCACAGTTTCTACCTTACCCTAGCTAGAACATTCTAAAAAAAAAATCGGACAAAGTATTAAAATATATCAAAAATATTAAAGATATTATTCTGCAAAAATTTCAAGTCAAACCGAGCCAAGAAAAGTAGAAAACGAGATAAAAAGAAATTTCTCTCCGGGTACCGTTTCTCCAAATCCAAGTTGCATTCGCAAAAAAATAGTATAAAAATTCAATAAATTAAAAAATATCATTCTGACTTTATGTGTTGCCAAAATGGACCAGGATAGGCTGAAAAAGCGATAAAAAAATTTTCAACCAAGTACAGTTTCAACCTTTCCATTGCCGGAGCATTCTAAAAAAAATTCAAAAAAATTAAAAATAACGTTGCGCCCAAATTTCCAGCGAAATTGGGCCTGGACAAGTAAAAAACGAGATAAAATGAAATATTTTTCCGGGTACCGTTTATCCCAACCCAAGTTACAGCGTTTCCAAAAAAATAGTAAAAAATTCAGAAAAATAAAAAATATCATTCTCGGTTTATTTATGGCCAAAACGGACTAGGATAGGCCAAGACATCGACAAATTTTTTTTTGAATCGAGTACAGTTTCTACCTTATCCTTGTTAGAGCATTCCCAAAAAAATTTTAAAAAAAATATTAAAATCGTTCAAAAAAAAATAAAAAATATCGTTCTGCCCATATTTTTTAGCCAATGCGGGCCAAGACATGTAGAAAATGAAATAAAAAGAAATTTCATTCCGGGTACCGTTTCTCCTGACCCAAGTTCCAGGGTCCCAAAAAAAATAGTAAAAAAATTCAAAAAAATAAAAAACTTCAATCTCGCTTTATTTATAGCCAAAACGAACTGGGATAGGATGATAAAGCATTTTAAAAAATTAATAACCTAGCACAGTTTCTACCTTACCCTAGCTAGAACATTCTAAAAAAAAATTGAAAAAAGTATTAAAATAATTCAAAAATATTAAAGATATTATTCTGCAAAAATTTCAAGTCAAACCGAGTCAGGACAAGTAGAAAATGAGATAAAAAGAAATTTCTCTCCAAGTCAAAAGTAGATATTATTCTGACTTTATGTGTTGCCAAAATGGACCAGGATAGGCTGAAAAAGCGATAAAAATTTTTTCAACCATGTACAGTTTCAACCTTACCCTTGCCGGAGCATTCTAACCGTGCTAGAGCATTCTAAAATAAATGTAAAAAAAATATATTAAAATAATTCAAAAAAAATTAAAAATATCGTTCTACCCAAATTTTAAGCAAATCTGGACCAAGACAAGTAGAAACGAGATAAAAAGAAATTTTGTTCTGGGTACTGTTTCTCCCAACCCAAGTTACAGCTTTCCCAAAAAAATAGTAAAAAAATTCAAAAACAAAAAAACATAATTCTCACTTTATTTATAGCCAAAATGAACCAGGATAGAATGATAAAGTAATAAAAAAAATTTCGAACCGAGTACGGTTTCGACCTTACCGTTGCTAGAGCATTCTCAAAAAATATTCGAAAAAAATATTTAAAAAATTCAAAAAGAATTAAAAATATTATTCTGCACAATTTTCAAGCCAAACCGAGCTTGGACAGATAAAAAATGAGATAGAAAGAAATTTCTCTCCGGGTACCGTTTGTCCAAACCCAAGTTACAGCATTCCCAAAAAAAATAGTAAAAAAATTCAATAAAATAAAAAACATCATTCTCACTTTATGTATTGCCCAAATGGAATAGGATATGCTGAAAAGGCAATAAAATTTTTTTCGAACCAAGTACAGTTTCTACTTTACCCTTACTAGAGCATTCCAAAAAAAATTCAAAAAAATTATTAAAATAATTCAAAAAACTTAAGAATAATGTTCCGCCCAAATTTCAAGCGAAACCGGGTTTGGACAAGTAAAAAATGAGATAGAAAGAAATTTCGTTCTGGGTACCGTTTCTTCTGACCCAAATTAAAGCGTTTCCAAACAAATAGTAAAAAATTCAAAAAATTAAGAACTTCAATCCTGCTTTATTTATGGCCAAAATGAACCTGGATAGGTTGATTAAGCAATAAAAAAAAAAATTTAGAACTGAGTACAGTTTCTAACTTACCTTTGTTAGAGCATTCTCAAAAAAATTAAAAAAGAATTTAAAAAAATTCAAAAAAATTAAAAAATATCGTTCTGCTCATATTTTAAGCCAATGCGGGCCAAGACAAGTAGAAAATGAGATAAAAAGAAATTTCGTTCCGGGCAGCGTTTTTCCCGACCCAAGTTATAGCGTTTCCAAAAAAGTAGTAAAAAAATTCAAAAAATTAAAAGCTTCATTGTCGCTTTATTTCTTGCCAAAAAACTTAAGAATAACGTTCCGCCTAAATTTCAAGCGAAACCGGGCCTGGACAAGTAAAAAACGAGATAAAAAGAAATTTCGTTCCGGGTACCGCTTCTTCCGACCCAAGTTACAGCGTTTCCAAACAAATAGTAAAAAATTCAAAAAATTAAGAACTTCATTCTTGCTTTATTTATGGCCAAAATGAACCTGGATAGGTTGATTAAGCAATAAAAAAAAAATTTAGAACCGAGTACAGTTTCTAACTTACCTTTGTTAGAGCATTCTCAAAAAAATTAAAAAAGAATTTAAAAAAATTCAAGAAAATTAAAAAATATCGTTCTGCTCATATTTTAAGCCAATGCGGGCCAAGACAAGTAGAAAATGAGATAAAAAGAAATTTCGTTCCGGGTAGCGTTTTTCCCGACCCAAGTTATAGCGTTTCCAAAAAAATAGTAAAAAAATTCAAAAAATTAAAAACTTCATTGTCGCTTTATTTCTAGCCAAAAAACTTAAGAATAACGTTCCGCCTAAATTTCAAGCGAAACCGGGTCTGGACAAGTAAAAAACGAGATAAAAAGAAATTTCGTTCCGGGTACCGCTTCTTCCGACCCAAGTTACAGCGTTTCCAAACAAATAGTAAAAAATTCAAAAAATTAAGAACTTCATTCCTGCTTTATTTATGGCCAAAAATGAACCTGGATAGGTTGATTAAGCAATAAAAAAAAAAAATTTAAAACCGAGTACAGTTTCTAACTTACCTTTGTTAGAGCATTCTCAAAAAAATTAAAAAAGAAATTAAAAAAATTCAAAAAAATTAAAAAATATTGTTCTGCTCATATTTTAAGCCAATGCGGGCCAAGACAAGTAGAAAATGAGATAAAAAGAAATTTCATTCCGGGTAGCGTTTTTCCCGACCCAAGTTATAGCGTTTCCAAAAAAATAGTAAAAAAATTCAAAAAATTAAAAACTTCATTCTCTCTTTATTTCTAGCCAAATAACTTAAGAATAACGTTCCGCCAAAATTTCAAGTGAAACCGAGTCTGGACAAGTAAAAAACGAGATAAAAAGAAATTTCATTCCGGGTACCGTTTCTTCCAACCCAAGTTACAGCATTTCCAAAAAATTAGTAAAAAACGGACCAGGATAGGCTGAGAAATCGACAAAATTTTTTTCGAATCGAGTACAGTTTCTGCCCATATTTTAAGCCAATGCGGACCAAGACAAGTGGAAAATGAGATAAAAAGAAATTTCGTTCCGGGTAGCATTTTCCCGACCCAAGTTACAACGTTTCCAAAAAAATAGTAAAAAAATTCATAAAATTAAAAAACTTCATTCTCGCTTTATTTATAGAAAAAACGAACCTGGATTTAAAGCTATAAAAAAAAAAAAAAAAATACAAAACCGAGTACAGTTTCAAACTTATCCTTGTTAGAGCATTCTCAAAAAAAATTTAATATTTCAATAAATTAAAAATATTATTTTGCCCAAATTTCAAGCCAGATCGAGCCAGGACAAGTAGAAAATGAGATAAAAAGAAATTTCTCTCCTAGTACCGTTTCTCCCGACCAATGTTAAAAAACATTTCAAAAAATAGGGAAAACATTTAAAAAAACATCATTCTAGCTTTATTTCTAACCAAACCGTATCGGAATAGCTAGAGCATTCTTAAAAAAAATTCAAAAAAAATAAAAATATCATTATGCCCGAATTTCAAGCCATTTTAGGCCAAGCCAAGTACAAAACGTGAGAAAAAGAAATTTCGTTCCGAGTACCGTTTCTCCCGACCCAAGTTACAGCGTTTCCAAAAAAATAGTACAAAAATTCAAAAAATTAAAAAACAACTTTCTTGCTTTATTTATAGCCAAAACAAACCAGGATAGGATGATAAAGTAATAAAAAAATTTTAGAACCAAGTACAGTTTCTAAATTACCCTTGCTAGAGCATTCTAAAAAAAACTTCAAAAAAATATTAAAATAATTCAAAAATATTAAAAATATTATTCTGTACAAATTCAAGCCAAACCGAGCCAGGACAAGTAGAGAAAGATATAAAAAGCAATTTCTCTCCGAGTACCGTTTCTCCAAACCCAAGTTACAGCATTTCCAAAAAAATAGTAAAAAAATTCTATATAGTAAGAAACATCGTTCTCGCTTTATGTCTTGCCAAAATGGACCAGGATGTGCTGAAAAAGCGATAGAAAATTTTTCAAACCAAGTACAGATTCTACGTTACCCATGCAAGAGCATTCTAAAAAAAATTCAAAAAAATTATTAAAATAATTGAAAAAAAATAAAAATATTGTTCTGCCCAAATTTCAAGCCGAATCGAGTCAGGCCAAGTGAAAAAGAAGATAAAAAGAAATTTCTCTTTGGTACCATTTCTCCCGACCAAAGTTACAGCGTTCACAAAAAAATAGTGAAAAAATTCAAAAAATTAAAAAACATCTTTCTCACTTTATTTTTGACCAAACCGGATCGGAATAGCCTAAAAAAGCGATAACAAAAATTTCATACCGAGTACAATTTCTACCTTAACCGTGCCAGAGCATTCTAAAAGAAATTTCGAAAAAAAAAATATTAAAATAATTCAAAAAAATTAAAAATATTGTTCCACCCAAATTTCAAGTGAATCCGGACCAACACAAGTAGAAAATGAAATAAAAAGAAATTTTGTCCCGGGTACCGTTTCTCTCTACCCAAGTTACAGCTTTCCCAAAAAAATAGTAAAAAAAATTCAAAAATTAAAAAACATCATTTTTGCTTTATTTATAGCCAAAATGAACCAGGATAGGATGATAAAGTAATAAAAAAAATTTAGAACCGAGTACGGTTTCTACCTTACCCTTGCTAGAGCATTCTCAAAAAATATTTGAAAAAAATATTAAAAATATTATTCTGCACAAATTCAAGTCAAACCGAGCCAGGACAAGTAGAGAAAGATATAAAAAGAAATTTCTCTCCGAGTACCGTTTCTCCAAACCCAAGTTACAGCATTACCAAAAAAATAGTAAAAAAATTCAATAAATTAAAAAACATCATTCTGACTTTATGTGTTGCCAAAATGGACCAGGATATGGTAAAAAATGCAATAAAAATTTTTTCAAACTGAGTAAAGTTTCTACCTTACCCTTGTTGGAGCATTCTAAGAAAAATTCAAAAAAACTAAAAATAACGTTGCGCCCAAATTTCAAGCGAAACATGGCCTGAACAAGTAAAAAACAAGATAAAAAGAAATTTTGTTCTAGGTACCGTTTCTCCAGACCCAAATTACAGCGTTGCCAAAACGGACCAGGATAGGCTGAAAAAGTGATAAAATATTTTTTCGAATCGAGTACAGTTTCTACCTTACTCGTGATAGAGCATTCTAAAAAAAATTCAAAAAAATTATTAAAATAAATCAAAAAAATTGAAAATATCATTCCGCCCAAATTTCAAGTGAAACTGAGCTAGGACAAGTAGAAAATGAGATAAAAAGAAATTTCGTTTTCTGGGTATTGTTTCTCCTGGCCCATGTTACAGCGTTCCCAAAAAAATAATAAAAATTTCAAAAAAATTAAAAAACATCATTCTTGGTATATTTATGGCCAAAACAGATGAAGATAGGCCGAGAAAAGCGACAAATTTTTTTTCGAACCGAGTACAGTTTCTGCCTTACCCTTGTTAGAGCATTCCAAAAAAAATTCAAAAAACAAATTTAAAAAATTAAAAATATCGTTCTGCCAAAATTTCAAGCCAAATCGAGCCAGGATAAGTAGAAAACGAGATAAAACGATATTTTTCTCCGGGTACCATTTCTCCTAACCCAAGTTACAGCATTCCCAAAAACATAGTGAAAAAATTCAAAAAATTATAAAACATCTATCTCTCTTTATTAATGACCAAACTGGACCGGAATAGCCTGAAATAATTCAAAAATATTGTTCTTCCCAAATTTCACGCCAAACTTGGACAGGACTAGAAAAAAATGATGTAAAGAAAAATTTCGTTCTATGTACCGTTTCTCCCGACCCAAGTTACATCGTTCTCAAAAAAATAGTAAAATAATTCAAAAAATTAAAAAATATCATTCTCGCTTTATCTCTGGCCAAAACAGACCAGGATAGGCCGATAAAGTGACAAAATTTTTTTCGAACCGACTACAGTTTATACCTTACCCATGTTTGAGCATTCTTCAAAAAATTCAAAAAAATTAAAAATATCAATTTGCTCAAATTTCAAGCCAAACCGAGCTAGGACAAAAAGAAAACGAGATAAAAAGAAATTTCTCTCCTGGTTCCATTTCTCCCGGCCCAAGTTACAGTGGTCCCATAAAAATAGTGAAAAATTTTTAAAAATTAGAAAACATCATTTTCACTTTATTTCTGATCAAACCGGATCGGAATAGCCTGAAAAAGCGATAAATTTTTTTTGTACTGAGTATAATTTCTCCCTTAACCGTGCTAGAGCATTCTAAAAAAAAAAATAGAAAAAATACTAAAAAAATTCAAAAAAAAATTAAATATATCATTCTACCCAAATTTCTAGCCAATCTAGGCTAAGCCATGTAGAAAACGAGATAAAAAGAAATTTCGTTCCGGTTACCGTTTCTCTCGACCAAAGTTACAGCTTTCCCAAAAAAATAGTACAAGAATTCCAAAAATTAAAAAACATCATCTCGGTTTATTAATGCCCAAAATGGAACAAAATAGGCTGAAAAAGCGATAAAATATTTTTCGTACCAAGTACAGTTTCTACCTTGCCCTTACTTGAGCATTCTCAACAAAATTTAAAAAAAAATGTTAAAATAGTTCAAAAAAATTAAAAATATTGTTCAGCCCAAATTTCGAGCCAAACCAGGAAAGGAAAAGAAGAAGAGGAGATTAAAAAAAAAAATTTCATTCTGGGTACCGTTTTCCCCGACCCAAGTTATGGCGTTCCTAAAAAAATAGTAAAAAAATTCAAAAAAGAAAAAACATCATTCTTGCTTTATTTATGGCCGAAACGGACCAGGATAAGTTGAAAAAGTGATGAAATTTTTTCAAACCGAGTACAGTTTTTACCTTACCCTTGCTAAAGCATTCTCAAAAAAATTCAGAAAAATTATTAAAATAATTCAAAAAAACTAAAAATATCTTTCTACCCAAATTTCGAGCCAAACCGAGCCAGGACAAGTAGAAAAAGAGACAAAAAGAAATTTCTCTCCTAGTACCGTTTCTTGACCCAAGTTAAAACTTTGCCAAAAAAAGAGTAAAACAATTAAAAAAAAAAAAAAAACATCATTCTCGCTTTATTTCTAACCAAACCGGACTGGAATAGCCTGAAAAAGCGTTAAAATTTTTTTTGTACCAAGTACAATTTCTTCCTTATCAACAACCACAAAAATTGAGTCCTTACCATTCCTTGACCTAGGCAAGCCTAAAACAAAATTCATAGAAATACCGACCCAAGGTGCACTAGGTATAGGCAGAGGAGTGTATAATCCATGTGGTAAGACTCTAGATTTGGCCTACCTCCAGGTAATGCATCTAGCACAAGCTCTCTCCACATCACGTTTCATCTTTGGCCAAAAAAAATGTTCATGTGATACATCTAAAGTCTTCCTTACACCAAAGTGAGCCATTAAACCACCTCCATGTGCTTCACGCA